>CM062812.1:552170616-552770616 GCA_031772625.1 Pinus tabuliformis
AAGCTTTTTAATTTCATTCTGTTCGTGCTTGGTATTTTTCTTACTAGTAGATAAAAAGAACAAAGACGAAGCAAGATTGGATTCAAGTCATTGGAAGGAAAAAAACAATTATTTAGACAGAGTAAGAGTTGGTTTCAAATCAAATAAAAAAAAAAATTAACATACTACCTCCATGACAAAATTCCGTATGCTGACCTAATCCTTCTTATAAACCCTCCATAGATCTCGTGGCTCTCTGTCTTCTCTCGTATCAACAAAATAAAGGTGAACAATCAACAATGCAAGCGTCAAAGGAAAGAAAGAAAAAGAGCGCCCAAAAATTCAAAAACATAGATACATGCAGAGTAAAGAATGCCATAAAACCAACGAGTCTCTCTTTGTGCCAAATATGTTTGTATGGATCGCAAGCTTCTATTCTTGTTTTATCTTTAAAATCTTGCCCTACTTTTAAATTTGTACTTCGTTGTTATATTAGTTTCACGGTTGCACCTTTCTCACTATAATAAAAAGGAATTGGAAACCCCTGAAATCCATTTTGGGCAAAGCCTGTAAAGATAGAAAATCACTGACCATGGCCGTGAACTCGAAATATGCACATAATTGGGAGGAACAGTTACTGTATTTACGCATCGGTGGCAAAGACGTATTGTGCTAAAAGGAGTTCTTTGGCAGCTGCGAGAAGGGGTCAACAGTGAGGCTTAAATTGGTGTGCCTCTCCAACTTCAGCGATTCGTAATCCACTCCACTTTGGCGTTGAGTATCGGAGCCCCATTGCATTTGCATTTACATGTACAGGGGA
This sequence comes from Pinus tabuliformis, assembly GCA_031772625.1. NCBI lineage: Eukaryota > Viridiplantae > Streptophyta > Pinopsida > Pinales > Pinaceae > Pinus > Pinus tabuliformis. Next base: position 552,171,416 of record CM062812.1, read on the forward strand.
GTATAGCTGTACGGTATTAATCTGTTCAATGCATCTGAGCCCAAAATCAATTTCCATTGCAATTTATTGTTTTCGGGTGCGCATGGCTCTCTGCCGTTTAAATCCGTTAAATCCGTCTTAGCACGTTCTCGACAAGTCTACAGAGTTTGAACCTACATCAATGGGCAGCTCCGGAGCAGTGTTAAAATTTGAAGTTATTATTGCCTTTCAATGGCAGTTTAATTTGTCATAAGTAAAAATTATCTGTAAAATCTGAAATGAAAATTGTTTTAAAAAAATTTGAAGTTTAGGAATTTTTCCTTGATAGGTTTTTTTCATTATTAAAAAAAAAAATTAATCACTTTTTGTACATCATAACAATTTAAAAAAATTGAATATTAATCATTTTTATCTATATTATAATAGTTAAAAAAAATGTTATCACTTTAATATATAGAAATTTATTGATATGAAATTCATGCATTCATGTATCATCAAATTACATCTTTATAGTGGATATAGAATATCAAAATAATTGAGATGAATCTTTTTGCTGCTCACAATTCCAAGTGGAATTAGTGTCAATTTGAGTCAACTCCCCATCCCCTTGGTCCTTATGATTTACAAATGGTACTTATCAATACTCTATGGTTCAATACTCTATGGTTCCACTTGCATATCTTCTCACTTGCTACTCCACTTTTCCTTATTTTGCTTGCTTCCATTTACTACTTGCTCTACTTGCTTGCATTTATGAATATCACCTACACATGTTCTTTATGCCTAATCATGAAGACATTACAATAGGTACTATCATAAAAATTGATTCAATGCAAGTATGATTCCTTATTATTGTAAATTCAATGCTAAATAAGTAGCATGCATTTATTGTTGTTAACAAAAAATAATGTTATTTATATGTTCTTTTGTAGATGGTGTCATGCATGATAGTTACATGTGCATTAATCATTACTCCACATGTGCACTACTCATTAGGCCTATAATTCTTATGGTAAAAAAAAAATTTAGTTTTTTTTTTTTTTTTTTTTTTTAATGGAAAATTTGGTTGTTGGAGGTTTTAAATAGTTTTTACTTTTTCTATTTATTGGAGATTACAATTATATCCATAAAATAATGGTATATTTTGATTGATTTTAAAAAACTCATTGTAATTGTTTAAACCAAGCCTAGATCCATATTAACTCCAGATCTACCAAGAGCCAAGAGGGATCAAAATTGTTTTCACTCTAAAGAAGTTTGCATCTCAAGAGGTTTGATCCCTCTAGATACTTGATAGATATAGAGTTAAGATGGATTTAGGCTGGTTTAATTAATCCCTTTAAATAGGCTATATTCCACATGAATCACATCGGTCAATACTCCTAAGGGAGTGGCTTGCTCGTGACATTACTCCGTTGGTTTAGGCTCAAATACGGGTGGATCCACTTAAAATTTGCGGACTCAGGGGATGAAAAAGTTGTCAAAGAGAGGGTTTGGCATATAGATTCGTCTCCTGTTACTTTTAAATTTTGATCATCGCTATTTAATGCTCACAAGGAGCGGCAAGAGCTTGTTCCCCTTTGGGTTTGCTTGTCAAGTCTACCATTAGACTATTAGGTGGATGAGATATTTCAAGATATTGGAAATACTATAGGCACATATTTGGCTAGTGATTCTTCATATCTCACATCGGGGATTCTGGTTATTATTTTGGTTAGAGTGGACCTTAGGGATTGTCTTCCTAAAGAAATTGACCTCGAATGTGGGGAAGGGTTTTTCATGATTTTGATTATGAAGGTATTCCTATCCGTTGCAGCAAATGTCATCGGTATGGTCACCTTGTAAGGCATTTCCTAATGGTTCAGCCGGAATTCGCAGATGAGGAGAATTTATTTTGGGAAAATGTGAGACTTTCGAATGGGATGCCTACTTCTAGTGGGGAGATGGGTGTTCCTCCTAGGAATTCGGAGGAGCTGGTATCCATGGCCACTACACCTCAAATGGATCCTATGCATGTGGATGGTGGTTCTCTAGATCCCCTAGAGCATACTATTCCAAGTAACCCTTCCTATGTCCTCCTTTGTTTTTTCTCATGATAGTAATATATTTGTCACTATTGATAATAGTCATAGTCTCCCCTCACCCTCATCTTTATGGGTTCCTTCTTTGTCTCTTCTCGCCTCATCTACCTCTCTCTCTCAAGCCCTCTGCTCTTTTTCTTTACCTCAATGTGATTTATCCTCTCCTATTACCACCCCCTCACATTCTCTCTCCTACCAGTCGGGTGATGATTCTTATTCATACAACCTTTGACCTCGTTCAAATGGTCATTTTCAAAAACCCTCTAATTTAGGGTTAGGTCAAATTTAGATCACTTCCCCAGATTCTTGGGGTCACGATAGGAAGTTCAATATCACGAAAGCCAAAGAGTGTGCCAAGGCTGATATGGATGTGGGAAGACAAGCTTTATTTCAAGGGGGACTTATAGAAATTGTAGCCCCCTTAAATGTGCCCTCATGAAAATCCTCTCATTCAATTGTAGGGGTTTGGATAGTCTCCTCAAAAGACTCTCTCTAAAACACCTTATCGAATCTGAATCCCCTAGTGTTATTTTCCTCTAAGAGTACCTAGGCCCTAGACCCACTATTGCTTAGTGTCTTGAAAAACTATTACACGATTGGAGTTTTCAAAGTATTAATGTTGTGGGCCACTCGAGGGTTTGGTGATGGGATGGATTAGCCAAATTTTCAAATTCCTTAATGCATGGAGCACGATGGAAAGTCTTGGTATAGAAATTTTTTTTAGAGGATTTGACTAGCTCCTTCTCATTGCTCAATGTATATGGTCCTACTTAGAACAAAAGACAAATTTACAGTATTTTTTCAATAATACATTCTTAAATCATCCTGCTCGCATAATCTTGGGAGACCTAAATGTCTCCATGGGTGCCTCTGAATCCTGGGGAGATAGAGAAAATATCGATTTGCTAGCTGATTTTTTCCATGACTGCTTAGTTAATCGGCCCCTTACAGATGTGGAGCCTCTGAAACACCTCCCTACCTTGTTAGTCCCTATAATACTAGTGTACCCCCTCCAAAAGGCTTATTTTGAAGTCGTTGATCTATCTCTTCTTTTATTTTGTGAGTTGGATGGTTAACATTTGGTATCAAAGCTTTCAATTCTATGGTTTCGCTGCTTCAAACATGATATCGTGGACTTTTCGCTATAGCTTCCTTTATACGAACCTTTAGAAGATGAAGTTAAGACCCATTTGATCTGAAAGCTTGGTGAACCTCGTGTACGAATTCAGATCTTGTATACCTATATTTTTGGAGATATGATTATGAAATTAGGGTTTTTGCAGGCTCCAGAATTCAATCTCAAACATGTGACCTTGGAAAAAGCATCATAAATTTCTCTTTGGGCATCAGATTCAAATTTTGTAAAAGGTGACAAAAAAATAATAGATTGTACTTTGTTGGGTATTGTTTTCAAGGCTGAAGGTTGAAACAGTGACACAGGGAACTTTGTACAAGTTTGCTCTACTGAATCAGTCTATAATCAAGTCATTGTGGGAGATTGGGCATAACTCTTTATTGGAGAATCCAATCTCGATCAGACCTCTGGGGTTGGAAAGAGGATGCATAGGTTTACCACAACATGAAATTTCAGACCTTGGGCATCTGAAATTAAAAAGTTACAACATATTTGATATCAATCTCCAACAAAGTGAAAAACAAAAGGAGATGATAAATGCAACATGGTATATCAATATTACGAGGCCAAGTGCAACAAATTTCGCTCTCACAAAAAGTAATAGAAGCTAATATGGAAAAATATCAATGGTATAGAAGGAAAACTGAAAAGCAACATGGATGATTTGATGAAAGACATGGAAGGTTTGATGGAAGGTTTCACAAAGTTGCTACAAGAAATGCTTCCTAATGGCGAAAAGGTAGTAGAGGAAAATCATGATGAGAACAAAAGAAATGTTAATCATGATTTCATAGAATCTAATGTTGGATTAAAGATCCACCATATTCCAAAGTTAGATATGAGGAAGTTTGATGGCCGCAAGGATCCGGTAACTTGGATACTACGGATGGAGCAACATTTTGATCTACATGATGTGCAATTGTCACAAAAGGTAAGTATGGCATCTTTATATTTAGAGCCGAATCAATTTATATGGTATAGAGGGATTTTTTCTCGTAAACCACTTGTCACTGGTAAATTTTCACGGAGGAAGTGATAGCACATTATGAGGATACAAATAAAAACACCTTCTTTAGCCAATTGATAAATCTCAAACAAAAGGATTCAATGGAAGAGCACATTGAGGACTTCCAAAAATTGAATATAAGGGTGAATGATATTCCAGAGAAGCATATGATGGAAGTCTTCATAGGGACTTTAGAGGATAGCATCCAACATGAGGTTCACCTTTGGGAACTTGATTCATTGGAGAAGGCATTCAGATTGGCAAGAAAAATTGAAAGAAAAATTATGGCAATAAGGAAGTTGAACACTCATAACTATAAAGATGGAAGTGTTGTTGCTCCTAGCCTACCACAACCCACAAGGTTGACACCACAACAATTGGAACAAAAAATAGCAAAAGGGTTTTGTTACAATTGTGATAAAAAATACATTAAATAACATAAGTGTGCTCAGAGGAAATTATTTTACATAGATTGTGAAAAGGAGGAAGAAAAGGATCAAGGAACATCAAAAGAAGAGGATACACACCAGGAACCAACCACAGAGAAAGAAGAAATGAATCTGACCATATCTCGTAATGCATTGGCAGGAATTACCACTCCTCAAACTCTCAAGATAGAAGGACATATGAAGAAGAAAAAGGTTCAAGCAATGAAAGATCACATCGAGCATCAACAACAAGTTCTCCAACTTTTAAAGGATAACATCACTTTGGCGCATAGTCAAATTAAACAATAGGCAGATCAACATTGCAACAAAAGATGTTTTGATGTAGGTGATCGGGTATTTTTACGGCTACAACCATACAAACAAATTTCCATCAAGCAAGCTAAGAAAGATAATAAATTATCACCAAAGTACTATGGTCCTTACAAGGTGTTGCAAAAGATTGTTACTATGGCATACAAATTGGAGCTTCCTGCATCTTCCCGAGTGCACCCAGTTTTCCATGTTTCATGCTTAAAGAAGATAATAGGTGACAATCTCCCAATTCAGACAATATTGTCGGAACTTAACGAGGAAGGAAAAATCATATTGGAACCTGAAGCAGTCACAGAAACAAGAACCCAACAGGTACGAAATCGATCAATTTCAGAGTATCTCATCAAGTCGAAGAACTTACCCACTGAATATTTCACATGGGAGGATGATAATTTTATATAGAAGCATCCATACCTACTCGAGCGTTGAGGACAACACTTTTTGAAGGAGAGGGGCATGTTAGGTCCCTATACTACTAGTGTAGCCCCTCGAAGAGGCTTATTTTGAAGTTGTTGATCTATCTAGAGAAATAAGAGGTCAAGTTTGGACTATATAGCCAAGAGACTAAATCGGTTCCTCATTTTAGAAGCCAACATTGATCAATTCTTTTCCATTAAATAATGGTTCGGCACCATTGGGGCATCTGACCATTCCCCTATCTCCCTTGAAATTAAAGGTGCCATCTATAAGCAAACTTTCCCTTTCAAGATGAATTCCACTTTGTTGAAGGATTCCTCCTCATGGAGATGGTTAAAGAGCAGTGGTCTTCTTTCTCGCCACACAAAAAAAACAGTTTGTGAAAAAACTTAAGAAAATAAATTAGGAAACAAAGGAGTGGGTTGCAGTAAAGAAACAAACGGATTCTTTGAAACTTAAGAAGATTGGTGACAATCTTCGGGATATTATGTTACAAGAAGCGGAAGGTTATGAGTCTGTTGAATCTAGAGACATACCCTTTCAGTTGGAAAAAATAAGGAAAACAATTCTGGAAAATCATGAGGTTGAATGGTGATTGAAGAGTAGAGCCATATGGTTGGAATGTGTGGATAACAACACAAAATTATTCCATGCATTTTCCAAAGGTCGTAAGATGGAAAACATGATTTTGTCATTAAAGGATCATTCGAGAAGGGATGTTTCTATGTTCTCAGATCTGGCCCTATTGGGTGTCCGCCACTTTGAAGATCTCTTTAAAGCTCAAGAGGAGGCCATAATAGCTAAAATCATTCATGTGGCTCTCCCCTTCCCCCATTTTCTCAATGAGGAGGATAATCATGAACTAATGGCTGAAGTTTCAAAGGATGAATTAAAGATTGTTCAACACTACTTCCAAAAAGACAAGAGCCCTGGCCCAGATGGATGGGGTATTGAATTCTTCATGGGTCTTTATGAAATTTTGGGGAATGATCTATTATCTATCGTCGAGGAATCTCATAGGAACCGCCATATGCTCCCTGCATTAAATTCTACATTTATAGCTCTAATTCCTAAAGTGGAATCCCCTACTTCTTTTGATGATTTCAGGCCCATCTCATTATGCAATGATGTTTACAAAGTTATCATGAAGGTGATTGCTCTTCGTCTTAAACTGATCCTATCTACCTCTATTTCTAAAGAAGAATTCAGTTTCCTTGAAGGTAGGTAGATTCACAAAGTGATTGGGGTGGCACAGGAAGGTCTGCATAGCCTTAAGATGATGAATCTCAGAGGCGCTATCTTCAAACTTGACTTATCAAAGGCTTATGACCATGTTAGTTGGATCTATCTCTGATTACTTTTAACTCATGTGGGTTTTAGTCTCGATTTCATAACATGGGTTATGAGTTGTATTCAAACAATCTCCTTTGTTGTGTTAATCAATGGTGTAGCATCTCCTTTCTTTCATGCTCAGAGGGGTCTTCATCAGGGATGCTCCCTCTCTCCATTATTATTTATGTTGATTGTTGAGGGTCTCAGTAGGCTCTTGGAGGAAGCTAAACAAAATGGGGATTTCCATGGGTGCTTGATAACTCGAGTTCTTGCTATATCCCACCTATTATTCGTAGATGATATTCTTATTTTTTGTAATGGGGATCTGCATGAGGTGGAAATATAAAGGACATTCTTTCATTATTTGGGAAGGCCAATAGTATGTTGATAATTTTTTAGAAATCCTCCCTTCTCATTTCAAGTTTGGAAAAGGATGAAATCCAACAAATCATTGCATTACTTTCGATGGAAATCTCTCACCTTGTCGATGGTGTCAAATATTTGGGCTTTCACCTGAAATCAAATACTTATATAATTATGGATTAGCATTTGTTGATCTCTAAAGTTGAGAAACATATTAAAAGATGGTGTCATAGATGGTTCTCTCAGGCAAGTCGGCTAGTTTTAGTCAAATTTGTACTTGAAGCAATTCCTATGTATTAGTCCTCCCCTGCATGGATTCCAAAAGGTGTATTGGAGCATGTAAGGCAGGTATGTTATAATTTTTTACGGTCTGCTTCCAACTTTGAGGTAACCCTCCCTTGCATGGGGTGGGACAAAATAGCCAAATGAAACTCCCTTAGCAGTTGGGGCCTAAAGAACATCTTTATATTCTCTCATGCTCTAGTTGCAAAATGTGGATGGCAACTTCTTACCACACAAATCCTTTCGAAAATGGTTGTAATTGATAAATACATTTCACCTCTTGGTGGAGGATTGGGTGTATCGGTCAGACAAACCTCAACAAAACAACCATGTTATATGGAGATCTATTTTAAATACTTTTAAAGCCATCTCCAGTGGTCTAGTTTGGAAAGTTGGCATGACTCTTCGGGTTGGCTTGGATAGGACCCCTGACCTGGCTGTCACCGTGCACATCTTCTCCCCTCCCTATTAATTAATTATCTTCAAGATTATGGTTATTCAAAGTTAGGACACATTGTTGAACCAAATACCACTTCTATTTGGTGTCATTGCTAGAAATCAACGGCTAAGCTGAAAATCCCAGACCCTTTCTTGGAACACTAGAGCAATTATATTAGTGGCTTACATTCTGGTCATGTTCATATAATGGATGTCAGGAAACTAGCTATGGGACATACTAATAACAACATGGGGACAATAGGGGCACAATAATAAAAACAAGGGATATAATGACAATAGTAATGGGGGAATCACTAGTATTATAGGGCCCTAACAATGGATAGGAATGATGAACTCATTTGGGTTAGGGATAAGAGTGGTCTATATTCCCCAAAGATTGGTTATATCTTTATTTCTTTTGAGCTTCATCTGATTGTTTCACAATGGTGGTGGAAGATCGTTTGGAAATCCAAATGTCCACTGAAGGCTAAGATTCTCATGTGGTGTATTATGAATGGAAAATTCCCTATGTGGGATGTTCTTCAAAGGTGTTTCTCTATTGGCGCTAGCTGGTGTGATCTTTGTCAAGTAGATGGAAAATCAATTTCTCACCTACTTTTTAGTTTCCCTTTTGGTTGACAAATTTGAGATCACTGCAAGTCTACAAAAGCTCAAATTGGACTCTGGCATGGACATCTATTGAATCTACTTAGTTATATTGGCTCTCTCTCCCGTCCTCCTGTACTTTCAAAGCTCTTACGATAATCATTTGTTGGGGAATTTGGATCACTTGCAATCGAGCTATCTTTCAAGGCCATGTCTCTTCCCCAAGGATAATTTTTGTTGAAGCAATGGAGATCCCTAATCTTTTTCTACAAAAAAAACACATACGCAGGGTACGTGAAATCATTGTTGAGCATCCTAACATGACAAAAATGTGGGCATATGATGCAACCCTAAGGCTGCCACATGCTAAACACCTTATCGGGACTTAAAATTCCCTTAATGGCCCCTTATTAAGCTTTATACCTCCATCCCCCTTATATGTATATATTGGAAGCATTTTACACAGTTAAAACCCCGGGACCATACCTTTTCTTGGTAATATATTAAAATACACAGACATGCTTGAAAACCCCGCTTTAGGCCTTTACCCGGACTTCAAAAACATTTTAACCGTGTGAATAACCCTATCGGGTTCACACATCACTCTTTACTATTGATTTATCATAATATCGCCATTGCAAACCATCACAGGCTCATACATAACGGGATATATGGATACGCAGAAATACATTGAAAACCACAAAAAAACATTGATTTTTACCTTTTCCATCGTCGCACTTACCGTACGACAAAATCAACTCATCGAACGCTGAGAGCCGTCGATCTGGAGCAACAAGATTTAACGGTCTAGATCAACTCGCCTAATCGCAATCGGCAATCCCATTGGACTACACTATCGGTGCTATCCCTTTGGCGGAGGTCCAATGCGATAGCGTAATCGCTATCGGCAATAGCAATATGCCACTTTATAATAGGTCACCTCCATTCCAAAACCTCTGATGCGATAACCTTGCGGACCCGACAGGCTATTCAATCTTTCATATACTGTTTCGGGTCTGGTTGGGTTGCGATATCGGAATTCGCTAATCTTCCACGCTGATTCCCTTCCTCTGATGCGATGCGATTATTATATCGAACCTAATAAGGCCCAAAAGCAATATTTATAATATTTCAAGTCCGCTTTGCCAAATTCACTAAGTGTTTTACGTTGTTTCTCTGTGTAAATGGGTTTTCCACTTGCGGACCCAAATTACACTAAACTTGCCTTAGCCATGGGGTTTCTACTGTTAAGAACGAAAACACAAAACCAATGCCAAAATAATTCGCATATAGAGAAAAAGAAAGCATTCGAGGCCTCCACGGGCCGATTATATAATTATGCATGCAACACTGATCTTTCCACAATAAACAATAACAGAGTCCCGCCTTAGGCTAGATTATACAAACAAAGACCTCTGCCTTAAAAGAAATGCAATCAATTACTCGGTTCCACACTCTAAATCAATTCTCTGTGTACAAACATACATACAAAATTGTATTTGGGATTCTCTGCCCTATCTGGCCTGATTATTCTAATTAGCGGCCTCTTCCTCCCATGCTGCCCGTAGGCTTACAAATGCCTCAATTCCTCTCTCTGTCTCGCCTCTCGCCTCCCTATTTCAGAAAAGAAAGGGACACATCTATGCTAAGTTAATCATCTCCTCCACAATTGAAGGAATAAATTATACATTTAGATTTCAAATCCTATCCTAATCTAAACAAGCTAGACTACTTGGCTTGATCTCCACACAGGGAGGATCACTTGCCTTTTATTCCTAATTTAGTTCAGAATTAGGCAATAATTAACTACTTACATGTATTTGAAATTAATACAATTTAAACAACCAAGTCTTCTCCAAACTTGCATTAGCCACAGCATGTGACCACTCCATCACATTAGTCTAGATGCTCCTGTATCAACATATTTCGATGATGCGTTTGTCGATCCGGGCAGTAACTGTGAGGGCAGCTTCATTCTCCATCTCTCTAATGACATCTGTTTTCATGTCTCCATGGATCTGGGTACTGGATCGAATAATTATGTTGAACTTCTTGCTTGTTGGAACCGTCTTACCTTTGCTATTGATCGGGGTGCTTTACATATTCAAATTTGTGGAGATTCTAAGCTTTTTGTCGATTGGTTGAATGACACTCAATCATGTAGGAATTTTCTATTATCACCTATATTGGATGATCTTTTGTGGTTAAAAAATATGTTCTCATGTTTATCTTGCTATCATATATACAAGGAACTCAACTAGAGTGCATATGGTCTCTCCAAAGAGGCTCTAGAATTGGCCCATAATTGTTGGAGGATCATTTAGTACTATGGTGGCATAGTCTCAACATACTCCTACAGTCGGTTCACAATCCACTCCTCAGGTAGATTATCCTGCTTAGACCATGCAGATAGATTATGAGAATATGTTTTTGTCTTTTTGATTTTCGATGCAGGATATTGTTTATTATGGACATTATACATGATCAATTTTTGTTAAGAACATGATAATATATGAACACACTAACAGTGAGTTATTGGGCCTTATGTATATAGGGGATCTTTGTTTATTACCCCTGATTGATATATTTATGCATTTCTATGGTTTGATGTTATCGAACATTCTACATACACTCTTGTGTATTTACAAAATGTAATTTTTATTACTATTATTAAAAACTAGGATTTTTTTTCTCTAGAGAAATTACATTACCTTACATATCTCTACCATATTTTAATTTTATTTTAACCAAATCAAAATGTTTACATTATATCTCTACCATATACATTACATGTCTACCATAGAGGCAATTAATTATTCCCAAATTATTATTGAAATATATTAGTCAAAAATTTAAAAATCCTAAAAAAGTTTATGTGACAAACTTTACTCATATTTCTTAGCATAAACAAAAATAAAACAATCAATAGCTTGTCCAAAGCAAGAAATATGGTTTGTCCCAAACATGTTTAGAACCTCTTTGATGTATTTATACTCAAAATCCAATCATATTTTTTATGCACATAGTTTACATAGTTAGAAACCAAAAAACTTTTAACTTGTTCAAAGAAAAACAAGTTTAATGTTGCATAAAAAAAAAATTAAAAAGCTCTAGGAAATAGTTGATGATAAAGTTTTTAACATTTATATTTGATCTTTTAAAATTGAGAAGGTAAATGCAATTTGATAAAGTTAAGTAACCAAAAAAAATGATAAACAATTTTATTTTTGAAAAACCCTTGAAAAATGATGATCTTTGGTGGAAGCCTAACAAAAGAATTTGAAAAATCATCAAATTGTCCATGAAAAGAATTTTAATATCTATATAATCACATGTTTAAGGCTAAGTCATAGATGAAACATAGTGAATGCAAGTTCATGCTAGATAACCAAAAGAGATATATTCAAATAAGAGACATTTAAAAAGCAAATTTATTAATATTTATATGATCATTAAAATTTTATTTTTATATTAAAATGACTCAAAGTTAAAAATAAACAATTTTTTTAATATTTATATGATTATAAAAAAAATTATTTCTATAGTAAACCAATAAAGTAAAATAAAAATAAATAATTAATATTCAAAAAAACATTTTTTTTAATATTTAGGCTGATAGACCTTCCTTTGAATGAGTTTAGTAGTCTACCTTTTGATTCTCTAATTGACATCTAGTGTCAAACTGGCATCTGGTTTAATTGACATCGAGCATATGTTTATATGGTCTGATTGACATCTGTTCAGGTTAAATATCTCAGACTATTTCTCCCTCACAAAAACTGCTTTCCGATTTTTGCTCCTCCACGACGACCTGCTTTCTGCTTTTTGCTCTTCCACAACCTGCTACCATAATGCTTTCGGTTTAGCAGATTCGGTGACAACAACTCTGACTAGTCCCAAGGATTTGCAGCATTCTCCCCACAAGAGGGTAAAATACGTATTACCCAACATACATAGAAACTGCTCTTTTTGTGTGTTTTTCAATTGTAAGTAGACTCCTTCAAAACGAATGCTGAGAGAAGAGAATCTAGGATATATCTCAAAGGCCTCAGGGTTGCTACCCATAAAAGAGATAATTCTATCTGGGCATATGGCCAACTTTAATACCCCACTCACATTCACCATTTTTCTAGAAGCCGTGTTTGGATCTACATCTGTCATCCAGAAACACGACAAATTGATAGCCGAAAGGTTTTGGGCGAGGGCGTTATTGGAATTAATAAACAACATAACATGAGCAAAACCCTTGTCTTGCTTCTAATCCCCGTTTACAAAAGAAAGCTCATTCTGAATGATATATCTTAGGTTTGGATCAGAAGGCAGAGCAGAAGCCTCTGATAAAAAAGAGTGACATTTTTCCTTCACTTCATTAAAACGACTGTAAGTGGGAGTGGGAATATAATTTTTGTTAGTTTTGAAGGTAGATGGAGCATCGAATTCCAGTAATTTGTAAGGGGATGAACTGGCCTCATTGCAGTTGATGTGGTCTAAAGTGGTTGTTAGCTATTTTTGTGGTTGATGTGAGTAGTGTCGTGAGCGTGGCCTCAATGCAGAGTGTTCTTTGTCTTTTGTGCTTTTATTGCATTGTCTACAAACCCATTCTGGTGAAAATTGGGTTTGCTAGGAATTTAATGCAGGACCTGCTCTACCAATGAGCTACCTGCGCTTTTGGTGATGGGCATCTTTACCGGTTTGATATCAAGGTGTGAATTGGTACCGCCAACATTCAACTGGGTTAATGCCAAATGGTGTAGTAGCACTGGCACATAGGTAACTTTTGCAGTGATGTTTCGGGGGAGTAGTTCAAGTTCTGTTGATATTCACCTTCTTCTGCTAGCTAAAAGCGTGTTTTAGGTATGGTTACTCAAGGTTGAAGTTATGATAACAAGAAAGATCAAGGCCTAGGTTCCGGGCTGAGTTCTTTGTATGTATAATATGCTACATGTGCCTCTTGTTAGAGTTCCTTCTTGAATACTTACTTGAATTGGTGGAACTCGGAGTTCATAACACTTTCCAGCTTATTTCAAAATTAATTCCATATTTTCATGCAGCATTGTCTCAAAGTTTCCATAGTGGAATGGATGTCGGTACTGGTTGCCTTTTCTCCATACAATTCCCGGTTCAATTATGCAAGTACTCTTCTTAATAGCATACGTTGTGTTGGGTGCCAAATTATACATTTTTGTTATTGAAATTCAACTCAATAATATGGTAATATGGTCATATGGTCATATGTTTATTGTTTTTTCTATTTTCTAGTTTTGGTCTGCCAATCATGTACACGAGCCTTTTTTTCTTATCTTCACAAGATAAGATAATGCATGCTATGTACGTTTAGGACTTCCTATTTTAGTAAAGCCTATTTTTAGATTTTGCTATTGATAACAAGTTTCTGTTTTTACCTGGGACCGTTCATGCTTAATTCTTAGTGGCAGAACTTCAAGTTTTGATACTTCCTGTCTTTTTAGGAGGTCACTGCTATTTTTAGCAAGTGCCATTATGGGGAATTTCAGTTACCATGTGTCTTGGTCATTCTTTTGGCACTCCAGACTTTGCACTGGCAATGAGATGTTTTTTTTATTTGTAAAGTTTCCTTATTGGGATGACATGGAACTAGAGATCTAAATTTCCTTCTTTAATCAGTGCCAACAAAGAGTCTTTTCTTTGTCCGTTATATCCGTAGGAAGATGAGCTTGCTCTGACGAAGAAACCACCATTTTAGAAGACTCCCCCGAGATTTTGTATGGCCCCAGAATGGTACCAATTAGGGGATTTTTTAGCCATATTAAGTGGTATCAAGTGTTGGAGTTTGCCAAAACTGTCTGGTACAATTAAATGGGAATCAACTACTACAACACAAATAGAGCTCATTGAGGTGTCAGACATACTTGATGGCAGCTGTATACAAACATTTGAAATCTTCTCAGAATTGATGGAAGCAGTAGATGTTACTATGGAAAAATTAGATGAGTCCAAATTAATATCACATGGATCTTTTGATGAACTAGTAGTTGTACCTAAGCTAACCTTAACTGACAACACCTACAATTCATTACCAACTCCCGTGTTTTATGATGCTAAAAAATAACTTATAGCCTTATCTGTTACAAAAATGCTTCTCCATCAACAAAAGGAGCATTCTACATATGTAAGTGAATGGATTTATTTGGATTTCCATCACTCACAGGGAGGGGATTGCAACAAGCATAGTTGTTTTCCTCTTCAGAAAAATATACAAGATGAAGACAATTGCAAATTGATTAATTTTACAGATCCTTCTTTGAAAGTGACTTCAACATTTTTGAATATAATGGAGTATTTTGCTAAGCACCAGGATAATCAACCTGAAAATAATGGTCCAGAGCTCTCCGAAAGTGTTGGTATATCAGATATTCCAAGGTTCAAGTCTGAGACTGTTCTGGGTGGGATACCTGACAACATTGACATGAAAACACAGGATAATCTGCAAAATGCACTTCAGTCAAGAACTAAGAAGGTCTCTTTATTGTTCAACTCTATGTTTGTATCCAATGATCTGTCATGTTACTTGAATGTGAAAAGAAGTTTTGTAAGATGTGGAGATCCTTCAGCAAAAGAAACAAGTAGCATGCAAAATTCTTTGCATATTGATCTCAATGAATTCTCAAATACTATTTCATTCGATTTTTATTATCAAAAGAACATGATACAACTTCATCATATTGAGATGTCCAAATCTGTCATAGACATTATTGATTGCATTCGAATGGATTATGAAATGGTTTATGAGTTAGGTAAGAGCTAAACAGAATAATAGATACATTTGCAGACCTGAAAAAGCTTTGTATCATACATTTTAATCAGGTAGATCTAACGAGTTTGATCAAGGACAGGGTTTCCCAAATAGGTTCCTTGAAATATGATACAACTTTGAGAGGACTAGGCACTATGCATATATTATAGAAGACAACTTTTGATGTTTGTTTCTAAGTGTTCAGGTAGCATACATGTGTTTGATAGAGTTGGTTCAAAGCATCCTTACATCCTTTTTTAGTTAGAAAAATTGTCTCTTGTTTTTCATCAACAATATAATGTGTACTTTTCACATCAACGATTTTCTACGTACGTTTTATAGCCTTAGTAATATTTCCGTTGAGTATCTTTGTAATGCATAAGTCTAGGTGTCATACTTCTAGGATCATCACAATCTAGGTGTTGTGGACTTCTTGAGTACAATGAAACTATTTACAGATAGATGATCCCGCTTGTATGAAAGTGAATCTCTCGAGAAATGTAGGTCATAATGACCCCAACAGCTCATTCTTCTTGCTGTCAATGACAAACTTCACTTGGTCATCATTCAGATCTCGAATCACGTCCTTGCTGTACTACTAGAGCCCTTTGCTTACACCCCCTTACCCAATGTAGCATATGTGACATTAACAAGGATATATTTTTGTTGGGCATTTTATAGAGGAGTTCCCTGGCCTCCTCCAACTTGCATTTCTTACAAAAAAACTATCAATAATAGCATTGTATGTGACCACAATGGAGCAAATGTTTTCGTTAGGCATTTCATAGAAGATCCTCCTAGCCTTCCCCAACTTGCCTTTCTTGAACATCAATATGCACTTTGAATGTAGCAACACCAAAACAGGGAACTTTTGGAGGAGAGTCTACCATGGACTTCATTTCCATTTTCTTATACATTTGGTTAGATGTACCTAATTTGTTTAACGCATATATAATTTTTTCTGAGTTCCAATATGATGCTCACTAAAAACAAATAGATAAATCTTATGCAACCTTGCACCAATAAGTAAACGGTGTAACGTTTTAATTTAAAACAGCAGCATTGGTCCACAGTAAAAAAGCCTTCAAGAGCCATCCATTTCCTCCAACTGGCTATCTCGAACATCTTATCAAGTGATATGATACAACCTTTGCTTTTACACCAACATGTATAATGATGTAATCATTCAGTTAAAACAACAGAACGTGTGCACAATAAAACAATAATGAAGGGTTATCTACTTTCTCGAATTGGCTACACCATTTTTTTAGCTGTTGAAAATGCATCATATACCACATTAAAAATCAAAGAGATCTGGTGATTGATAAAATATTTTATAAAAAAGTTACTTCTTTATACTATAAAAAGCAGATCATTGTTTCCATAGTGGATCACAAAAAGTCCATTTGTAAGGGAATAATAATCCGTTAACTTGATCAAACAAGGGAAAGGGTACAGGGTCGTAGAAAATGTGGATTCAAGCTGCTGCTATAACGTTTTTTACTAACCCACTTATTTTGCTGATGCTTTTTGGTTTTGTCCAGATATTTTTCCATGAACAGGATAAAAAGTTGCTATATTATTTCTTTTAAAGATTTGTTAAATAAAATGCTATAGTACTCCATGCACCTGCTACACACCTCAATTTTTTAAAACTAACTTGTACTTGGATGTAACAGGGTGTAAATCAGAATTGGAAGACAAAAGGATAGTGTGTGAAAAAGTTGAAATACAGAAAACAAAAATAGAAGTAAATCAATTTTTCACATCATATGTAAAAGAACTTATATTCAGATCTAACAGGTCGTAAACAGAATTGGAAGAAAAAAGAATATTGTCTTAGGAAATTGAAAACAGAAACAAAAATAGAAATAAATCAATGTTGCAAATCATTTGTAAAAGAACTTATACTAAAATGTAACAGGCTCTAAACAAAATTAGAAGACAAAAGGATATTATGTTGAAAAATGTGCAACAAGAAATGTTAAATTTAGAATGTGCTAAAAATAGCATGTCTAAAAATAGTAATTTGGCTAGTGAGGTCATTGGCCACATTGGGTGAGAGGTGAAACTGCTAAAAATAGAAAGTTCTAAAAATAGCATTTCTGGGTCCCTTCCTATTTATAACAGTCCCTAGTCTATCTATAGGAAGTAAAATTAATTTTGGTCTTAACAACAGTTGGAAATATTAATTAATTAATTCAGTTGAGTTAATTAGTTAAGGAAATTCGAATTTGAAGTCTTTGTGAGCATGCACATGACTTGTCCCACTGATTGAGGAATTTATCCTTAATTTCCTCCACTGATTGAGGGAATAAGTATGAGTTCTATAATGAGAGAATCAATTGACTTAGTTCTAACTAGTCAAATCTAGTTAGATTATTTTAACAAGTTGTTAAAATAATAAAATATAGTTTGTTAATGCTTGCATGCATGTGACAACTATTATTTTAGATAATTGAGGACTCACTCATGGATAACTGTTGCATGTCAGTTCTGTCAAAGACCCAGTTGAGATCAGATGAGGGACAATGTACTATCAGATGCTTGGATATTTCTAGTAAGTATTCCTTGCATGGAGAAGGATATATTATAGGAGATTGGAGGACTTGTCGCCTGTATTTTGAGGCCTAGTTAGTCCATGATTTTCATCTTCTGATTGACGATCATCAGGATCTTCTTATTACAGAGAGAGCATGATAGCTATTGAGCTGATTCTTTTTTTATGTTGTTGAGGATCTACACTTGATTGATAATATAGTGTTGGGGTTTTATGCTGGTGCTTTCCCCAGTGATATATTTTTGTGTTATGTGTGATTGATTTCTCTTGATCAGTTATGCATGTTTCTACTTGATGTTTCTCATGAATTCGATTATGCTTCTGCTTAATGTTTTGTAGAAGTAGAAAAAGTATTATGCTTTAGGACATTGCATATATCGGTTTGTTCTACAGGTGAAATTTCTACATGGTATCGGATCACAGGTGATCAAGCAAGAACAATATACTAGCAGGAGAAATTTGAAGTTTATTATTCGGGATATAGATCTCAAGTTCTTATCACATCTATTTCATCGATGGCGTTCGATGGTTGAGGCTTGAATATGCCCTTGATGGTAGCTCAAACTATCTAGCTTGGAAGGATCGCATGGAGGTAGTTTTGGAAGATAATGGCCTTAAGGATTTCATTGATCAAGAAATCCCTAAACCTACTGACAAGACTGAGCAGGTGGAATGGAGGAAGAGTGTGGCTAGAGTTAGGAGAATTCTCTTGGAGGGAGTGCGAGATCACATTGTCTCAAGCCTCCATGGGAAGGAGACTCCGCATGCAATGTGGAAAACATTGAAAGATTTATATCAGAATAACAGTGATCAAAGGAAGTTGGCATTGAAGGAAAAAATTAGAAAGATCAAGTGTGAAAGGGATGAGACGATCTCTATGTATCTGACCAAGCTCATCACATGCAGGGATGAGCTTGCAAGTGTAGGGGTCGTGACATCAGATGAGGATATGGTGATTCTAGCACTCCTTGGCCTTCCTAAGAGCTGGCATAGCTATCAGGACTCGGTGAATGGAAGGGAGAAACTGCCAGATTGGGAATGACTATGGTCAGATTTTTTGCAGGGGGAGATCAGACGGAGCACCAAAGACAGTTCTTCATTTATGCATGATGAGGAGAATTGTGCCTTAGTGAGTAAGGCAAACAAGGGGAAGGAGACTGTTTCTGTTTTCGAATCCAGTTCTTCCAATGATGGGAAGAAGGTTGAAAAATCGAAAGTGCGGTGCTTTCGTTGTCATAAGGTAGGCCATTATGCTGCAAATTGTCCATGGAGAAAATCCATGAAGGGATCCGGGGAAGGATCTGAAGGTGAGGCACTTGCTTCACAGTTTGAGTTGGATTTCACACTCTTTGCATGCATGGTTTCATCCATGGTGGGAAGTGGTTGGTTTCTTGACAGTGGAGCTTCTATCCACATGATCGACGACAAGAGTTTGTTCAGTACTTTGGAGGAGAAAGATCTCCAGATACTCATAGTGATGGGTAATGATGAGAAGTATAGTGTCTCAGGTGTAGGCACAGTTATTTTTCAGAGGGAGCATGGATCTCGCCTTACCTTGACCGATGTCAAGTATGTACCAGGACTAAAGAGAAACTTGGTGTCAATAACGATGCTGGAAGACAGAGGCTACGATGTAGTCTTCAGTAAGGGAAAGGTTTTCCTTAGACACATCATCACTAGATAGGTGAAGCAGATTGGTTCACGGGTCAAGAACCTGTATTCTCTTGAGGTTCAAGATGCATGCAAAGCCTTGAGCAGCAAGGCAACTGATGGAGACTTGGTGGTTGAGAGGGAGGGTATATTACCTCTCAACATGGAGAGCCAGAAGAAGTCTCAGATGATTGTGGAGGAGCCACGATTGTTACAACAACTTCAGGAGGTTGTGGAGCAGCCACAATTGGGGAAGCTGAGTGGAGATTGAGTAGAGACATCTACTCATGCAGAGGCCTCTAGTAGGGGAAACTTTGAGCCAGGTGGGCTAAGGGATCACATGCAGCCATACCTCCAGGTAGGAGGTGGGGCGATGTGGAGTGATCGTCCCAAGGAGGAAGGGCGGGATCCTTGAGGTGCCCAACCTCTTGGATGAGACTTTGCTACAGGAGCCACGATGTGGAGTAGTAGGAACTGACTGATTGGGTAGAGACATATGCGGACGGAGTGGCAGAGAGAGCGACAATGCAGGGAATGCTAGGATAGTGCATAGATAGCAAGTTGCAACAATGCGAGAGGCACAAGTGTTTTGCACAGTGTTAGGTGGCACAAAGAGGTGTGCAATGGTGCGAGATGCATGGAGATGTTGCAGTAGTGCAGATGTCAGGGAGGGAGCACTTATCAGCAACAAGTAGAGCTTCAGCATCAGAGTATGTTCCTAGCCCAACAGAGTGGTCAGTTGGGAGTGTTTTTGTTCCAAGTGTTGTTGGAGCAAGTGGACCGACTAGATGTGTGCATGCAGAACATTCCAGAGTTACAAGATCGGGTTCGAGAGAAAGCTTTTCTTGTTGTGAGGGTTGAAAAATGTGCAACAACAAATGTTAAATTTAGAATGTGCTAAAAATAGACCTGCTAAAAATAGCAGTTTGACCAGTGAGGTCATTGGCCACATTGGGTGAGAGGTGAAATTGCTAAAAATAGAAAGTTCTAAAAATAGCATTTATGGGTCCCTTCCTATTTATAGCAGTCCCTAGTCTATCTATAGGAAGTAAAATTAATTTTGGTCTTAACAACAGTTGGAAATATTAATTAATTAATTCAGTTGAGTTAATTAGTTAAGGAAATTCAAATTTGAAGTCTTTGTGAGCATGCACATGAGTTGTCCCACTGGTTGAGGAATTTATCCTTAATTTCCTCCACTGGTTGAGGGAATAATTATGAGTTCTATAATGAGAGAATCAGTTGACTTAGTTCTAACTAGTCAAGTCCAGTTAGATTATTTGAACAAGTTGTTAAAATAATAAAATATAGTTTGTTAATGCTTGCATGCATGTGACAAATATTATTTTAGATAACTGAGGATTCACTCATGGATAACTGTTGCATGTCAGTTTTGTCAGAGACCCAGTGGAGATCAGATGAGGGACAATGTACTATCAGATGCTTAGATATTTCTAATAAGTATTCCTTGCATGGAGAAAGATCTATTATAGGAGACTGGAGGACTTGTGGCCTATATATTGAGGCCTAGGTAGTCCATGATTTTCATCTTCTGATTGAATATCAATAGGATCTTCTGATTACAGAGAGAGCAGGATAGCTATTGAGCTGATTCTTTTTGTATGTTTCCGAGGATCTACACTTGATTGATAATACAGTGTTGGGGTTTTATGCTGGTGCTTTCCCTAGTGATATATTCTGTGTTATGTGTGATTGATTTCTCTTGATGAGTTATGCATGTTTCTACTTGATGTTGCTCATGAATTCGATTATGCTTCCGCTTAATGTTTTGTAGAAGTAGAAAAAGTATTATGCTTTAGGACATTGCATATATCGGTTTGTTCTACAGGTGAAATTTCTGTATATTATGTAAAGAAGTTGAAATACAGAGAAGGATCTTCGTAGCAGTTTGTCAAAACGAAAAATGAACCTGCTGAATAGGAAATCACAGAGAATCTCCTTCAGGTTGACCTCAGATCCATTTAGAAGACTCCAAATACTCCCCATAAGTAAAGCCATCATAGTCAACCTCTCTTTAAAATTCCATCCAAAAATCTCAAACAACCAACAGTGATTTACAACAAGCAACAACTACAGAAAAAGATAAAAACAACTCATTTCCCCTCTTTTAGCCCCTTTTTTCCTGAAGTCTTGGTTGGTCTATCACGTGCTGATAAATAAGTTTTATTTGCCATTTTGTCTTAGATATTTGGGTTTTTGCATTTTGATCATAAGGAGCATGTCTTCATTTGTTTTGCCTGAAAATGAAAAATTAGAATGGGAGTTTCTTGAAGAGTTTCATGATTTGATTTTCTCAATTAGTGGTGTAGGCTTCTCTAAATCTATGGATCTCATTTTTGGTGCAGTCAATTTTATGGAAAGACCATGCAAAGTTCACAACATTTGCAGTACTGCCCACCTGTATGAATTAAACAGTTTGTGAGAGCTTCATAGTGACAATGGTCTGCACTGTCCATTGTGAACAAATAATGAGTAGAAATATTAAAAAGATTTATGAATAATTAAGTAAATGAAATATCAAAAATGGATCTTACTTTGGACAAGCACAGATAGATTTGATACAAACTGCTCATTTTTAAATAAATTCAAAACATATTAAAAAAATATATTTATATATAAAGAAAGATTTCTCAACCTTTCTTTAAAATATTTTTTATTGCACTACACTAATGTGGCAGGTTTCACGAAGAATATGAATCAATGTTGGAGAAGAGTTACAATTGTGGAAGCATATGTTTGTGTAAAAGTTAACCAATACCCAAATTGACAATACAATTGAGATTTTAATTCATATATATATATATATATATATATATATATTAATTAATAAAATAATTTAGACTGTACAAGTTATGTGGTTTCCAACATTCATTATTTTCTATTTTTAATATTTTTAAGAAAAATACTTGTTCTTTTAATTTTTTATAGAAATTCAACAATTCCAACTTCATAAGTCTATCAGCCTCTCTTTATACCTTTTGGGACAATTGCTAGTTATATTCTCATGAGTTTTATTTTTTTTATATAATAATTTTTAAGCTTGGAAATGGATGAAGCATATTTAAAGCAAGTTGATATCTCGAAATAGCCAGAAAACAGTTAATTTTTATGGGCAGTGAGTTATATTGTTCAAATAGTAACATTTTTAAAAGAAATGCTTTATGAAAACAATTAGACTGGGCAGTGAGTTATATTGTTCAAATAGTAACATTTTTAAAAGAAATGCTTTATGAAAACAATTAGACCTTTTGTGTGGAAATTATTGAAGTTGTAAAATTTTAACTCAAGGCTAATAAGTATTAAGTATTTGGCTTGATAGGTTTCTTGGCCTGTACACTATTTATTTTGGGTTATTACCCGTCTCAACGCACAATAAATCTTGGTTAATTTTCCAGCAACTAAAAAGGTAGAAAGTAACATTTATCCAAAAATATTTAAGATCTTATCTACAATGGCAAGTGCTTTCTAGACTTCTTGAAACTCATGGTCTTACTCAAAAAAGACCATTTAAGATCTTTCAGTTAACGAGTTGTTTTAATGTAATTTTTTGGAAGTTTCTCAGGTGGATTTTTTTGGTCTAATTTCTCTAAAATCTGACAATAATTTATTGAAATTACAAGTTTGATGGGTAATCTTTGCACAATCGAAGTGCCCTAGGGTTTATCAGGATCCTGAATCCATATAAAAATCTAGTTTAAATAACACAGATCAAGATTTCACTTCAAATTTTTCCACTGGTTTTTGGCTTTGGAAAGTCCAAAAAACCACACTAAAAACAACTCCATTAACCAAAACTGAAACCCTAAATATTTCGAGATCTTCAATATTATTCACGTACTAAGTTCATAACAATAACAACAAACAATTCGCCGAACTGCACGATAAAAGCCCCTTGCACTCCGAGCCAAAAAAAACCATGAATCCATAAACCCTAAATATTTCGAGATCTTCAATATTATTCATGTACTAAGTCCATAACGATAACAACGAACAGTTCGCCGAATTGCACGATAAAAGCTCCGTGCAGACCAAGCCAAAAAAAACCTTAAATCCATAACTTTCAGTAGGGGGTGAGCCCATGGATGCAACATTGCCTAAATTTACAGGCCTCAGCTCCTTGGCTGTCGTAATTGCAGTTATAAATCCCCGTGAGTGACACATTTGAAGAGAAGGGTATGGTTTTACCTAGAAGGAAGCCTCCCTACCACCAATAATTGTTAAATTGTGATAATTTCAAGGACTTATATTTAAATTCAGCATTTTAATATTATCTGGTTTTTCAAAGGAGAATATACTAGCAATTGCACCACATGTTGCAATGGGAACACCGTAAGGTAAGAGCGTAGGAAAGAGTAGCATAGAGGACCACATGATATAGGAGAGGCCATTGTTTAAAAAGAGAAGAATGGAATCTGGTGAGAGCTAGAATAGTGACATGCTTTCACCAACCCGATGGCCTCTTGTGGCAAGCTTATTTAGATTTGATCTCATCGAGAAGTGAAATGTTTCAATCTTGCAAAATGATAAGTTATATTTCTAAGAGCCTCTGACATACCATGGAAATAAAAAATCACTCATTTTAATAGGACTTACCTCCCAAATTTCACTGTCGGAATGTTCTTCAAGTGGGTCTAGATTGCTTTATATAGTTCCTTCAAATAATATTGAGTCTTTTGGGATAATTCTTAGTTTTTATCTTAAATCATGGAGTCCAATATTTGAGATGTCAACTCCATCAATGAAAATTCTCCCTCTTGTCGGTTCTACAACACAAATTAGTACTTGAAGTGTGAATTTGCCACTACCCCGTTCAATTATCCCAATCTTCTCTCCTCTAGGAAATTCACATGTGATACCTCTAAATACAAATGGCAGATGTGGTCCATATCAAACCTAATTGCATGTCCATGATAAAGTCAAATTGTTAGTAGCATAAGATTTCTCTTTATTATTAATATTTTAATTGGTGGGGCTAGGTACATTCTATTGAGCATACACCTATTCTTGAAGATGAGGTTTTTGATATACATGCCTTTAGACTTACTAACTAAAACTCCCACAGTGAATATGCCTATGATGAACATATAAAAATTTGGGACTAACAATACCATGGCGTATCAATACCACATGCCCAAAAACCATAACTTATTTCACAATCAAAATATTTTATAACAATATGACGTGATTCTTAACCATGGATATTCACCCCCACATTAATGTGGATATTATTAAAATGTAAATAAATAGACTTTGTTACAATACCATGGTTAAATACTGTGGTCACATGTCCAAAAAACATAACTTATTTCACAATCAAATATTTTTAAAATATGTTATTTTAATTTAATTTTATAACATTTTTTAAATTAAATCTAAAAGGAAAAATGTTATAATTACTTTTTAGATATATCTAAACCCTCTATCCTCACTGCTACTAAAAATATTCCCATAGAAAATAAATCAAAGTTATAATAAAATTAAAAATGAGAATACTATTATATCTAAAGATGTGAAATTTATATAACATAAATAATATTATTGCGAACTCATAACTAAGGATCCAAGCAATGAGAGCCAGCAAATTGACTAACAATACTAAAGGAAAGATAGTGCATGATAGTTTCAATTTTTCATTACTGTATTTTCTTTGACATGATTGATCCAAAATATGGGTTTAATATTTTATGAACAATTGAGTTTTTTTTTTTTCTTTTTAATTTAATTACTCTCTTAAACACAATATCATGGAATCAAATTTAAAATTTAAAGAGAGCGAGGGGGGAGAGAGGGAAGGAGAGAGATAGTGACAAATCTAGAGAGAGAGATGGGTGAGAGAGAGAGGGAGGTGGGAGAGAGGAAGGAAGAGAAAGAGACAGAGAGAGAAGGAGGGAGAGAGAGAGGGAGAGAGATGAAGTTGGAGGGGAAGATAGAGGGAGAGAAGAAGAAATACATATAGAGATAAAGGTGGTGTAGAATTTTAATTGTAGATCACCAGATATATGCAATGTCCTAAAGTATAATACTAGATCTACTTCTACCATTAACTTTGCGGAAGCTTAAACATATATGAGCATCATCAAGCATGAACAGATACAACTGAGAATGAGAAGTAATCAACAATAACACAAAAGATATATCACTGGGGAAAGCACCAACCTAAAACCCCAACTCTATATTATCATACAAGTGGAAATCTTGTTCAAGTTACAAAAAGAATCAGCTCTCAAGCTATCCTGCTCTCTCTGCAATCAAACAATACTGCTCACAGACTCAATATACATAGAATATATCTTCCTCAAGCCCTCCAAGCCTCTTATTTCCTTGTGCAGTTTTGATTGGGGTCCAATGATATCACATGTGTGAATTGGCCTCACCACACTCACTGTAACCTCTGGTCTAACTGTGCAATCCATTATGAATAATATTCCTTCCGCATGCAAGGAATATTCACCAAGGAATATCCTAGCCACTGATAGTACACTGTCCCTCCATCTGATCTCAACTGGGTCTCTGACTGAAACTGACATGCATGAGTTATCCATGAGTGAATACTCAGTGGTCTGAAATATAGTAGTTACATGCATGCAAGCATGAACTAACTGAACTCTCATTAATTTAAGAAACTGTTAAATTAATCTAATTGGACTTGACTAAGTTAAACTAAGTCAACTAATTACAACTCAATATTACAACTCACTCTTATCTCTTTAACTGATGGATAAATCCCTCAATAAATGGAAAAACTATTGCATGTCCTCACATAGACTTCAAGTTTGATTTTCCTTAACTAATTAACTCAAGATGAATTAATTAATTAATTTTCAAACTGCTGTTGATATCAAATTCGAATTTTACTTTTTATGTTTAGTCCAGGGATTGACTAAAATAAAAAGGGATCCCGGAATGCTATTTTTAGAAAAGTTATTTTTAACACTTTCACTTTTCACCCATTGTTGCTAAGATCACCAATAGCTGAACTGCTATTTATAGCCCGACTATTTATAACAGTGTTATTTTTAGCATTTCTTGTTGCACACTTTTCAACACTCCCTCTCAACAAGAAAGGGATTATCAGTAACCTCGATCCTGTCTCTGTGGAACTCGAACTTGCATTTTGACAATGCCTTAGTCAAAATATCTGCATCCTGCTCCTCGCTCAAAACATACTGCAGCATCATGATCCTCTTGATCACACAGTCCCGTAGATAATGGTAACATATATCTATGTGCTTGGACCTGTCATGAAACACTGGATTCTCAGAGAGTTTTATGCAACTCTGATTATCACAGTATATCACCGTAGGATCCATAATCTAACCAAACAATCCCATTAGAATCTTCTGCATCCAAATGGCCTCGCATGCTGCTTGACTGGCAACCATGTATTCAGGGTCTGTTGAGCTAAGTGAAACTGATCTCTATTTCCTACTATAACAAGAAACTGTAGCTGAACCAAGGTTAAAGATTCCTCCACAAGTTCTCTTCCTGTCTGATGGACTACTAGCCCAATCCGAATTTGTGAAGCCTTGCAGCATCACTCCCTCTGTCCGTCTGTACCATAATCCGTATTGTTTAGTGCCTCTGAGATATCTCAACACATGCTTCACCGCCTTCCAAAATAGCTTGGTAGGCTGAACCATAACTTGACTCAACTAGTTCACCGCAAAGCATAAGTCGGGGCGTGTGTTCACCAGATACATAAGTAAACCCACCAGCTGATGATAAACAGTAGCAGCTACTACCTCACCTGAAGTAGCATCCTCCTTCCTTAAGTTCCCAGCTAGAGGCATCTGCATGGGTTTGCACTTCTCCATGTGAAAGCGCTTGAGTATCTCATTGGCATACTTGCCTTGAGACACAAATACTTCCCCATATTTCTGCCACACTTCCATGCCTAGAAAGTAGTGCATGAGGCCCATGTCCTTCATCTCGAACTCTCTTGCAAGGTCCTCCTTGCAAGACTGTATCAGCTAGTCACCTGTTAAAATCAAATCATCGACATAAAGTAAAATAATCAATGGCTTACTATCTACCATGATGTGGTATAGGTTCGCATCTGCTTCACTCTTGGTGAAGCCCAACCTGGTGAAATAGCTGTCGATCCTAGTATACCAAGCACAGGGTGCTTGCTTCAGCCCATAGAGTGCTTGCTTGAGTCAGCAAACATGTGACTTGCAATTGAAGGTCTCAAATCCTTTAGGCTGCTCAATGTATACCTCTTCCTTAATCTTCCCATTGACGAACGCCGTCTTCACATCCATCTGATGGATCTTCCAACCTATCTGAGCTGATAGAGCTAGCATCGATTTGATAGATGAGTACCTTGCTATGGGAGCAAAGGTCTCATCATAGTCGATCCCCTCAACCTGTGAGAAACCTCAGGCAACAAAGCTTGCCTTGTGTTTCTCAACACTGCCATAAGCTCCTTGGTTTACCTTGTAAAGCCATCGGGAACTAACCACTGACTTGTCCCCAGGTCTAGGGAAAACATCCCATACATTGTTCCATATGATAGAATTGTACTCTTCTACCATTGCATCAACCCAGTTTGGTTGCTGCACTGCCTCCTGAAAAGAAGAAGGTTTGGTCGCTACACACTCCCCAACCAGGGCCATGTAGCCAGTGTATCTCTTGGGAGATCTCCTCTGTCTGCGCTGAGAGGATCGCTGCCCTGCATTCTCTCTCACATTTAGCATCAATCTATTAGCTTCCCGCGAGCGTTTCCGCCCATCTCTGGAAGACTCTCTAGAAGTGGTGGTCTCCACTACTGGATCCTCTACATGTGGCTAATCCACATCATCAGGAGGCTCCTCCTCCTTTGGAACTAAAATTTCCTCATCACCATGCAACTTGAGCTCCCTCTCAAGTGACACTAGCATGGCTCTTTGCTTGTCTAACTTCAGATCCATGCGCACTACGGTCCTCTGACTGGCAGGCAGAAATACACGATAGTTGTGGGGTGTAACTGTGTACCCCACAAGTATCCCCAACTGAGCTGTTGGGTCTAGCTTCTACCGATCATCTTTGGTCACATGATAGTAAACTGATGTTCCAAAGATGCGGAAGTGACTCACATCTGGTCGCTTCCCCGAAAAAGCCTCCATAGGTGTCTTCATCCCCAAGATACGATGAGGACTTTTGTTCTGAAGATACACTGCTATATTGCATGCCTCAGCCCACAGATGAAGTGGTAGGCTTTGGTCATGCAACATTGCTCGAGCTGCTCCCACAATAGATCTGTTCTTCCTTTCGACCACCCCATTCTGTTGTGGGTTATGAGGTGCCGTCAGTTCCCTTTTAATTCCTTCTATAGCGCAAAATTCTTTAAACTATTGGGAAACATACTCTCCACCATTGTCGCTACGCAAGGCTTTTACTTTCTTTCCAGATTCTTTCTCTGCCGAGGCTTTAAACTCACAAAACCTCAAGAAGGTCTGATCCTTCTTTTGCATAAAGTATATCCAACATCTACAAGAAAAATCATCAATAAAAATAACATAGTACCTTTGTTTAGCGGTGGAGGCTGTAGATAATGGTCCACATACATCTGAGTGAACTCGCTCCAGGATTGCTCCAGCTCTACTATCTCGATCCTGAAAGGAAGATTTCGCATACTTACCCAGGGTACATCCTTTGCATGTACCTGTTTGCTCTAGTTTTCCCTTGGGTAAGCCGGTAGAAATTTGCTACATGATCTTCAAGGCCCCGTGATGCAAGTGGCCCAGTCTCTTATGCCACAGCTCGCCAACATCTTGGCTTTGCACCACCTCTGCTTTGGAACTCAGTGCGACATAGTCATCTAGCTCCAGCTTGTAGAGATTCTTTACTCGAATCCCAATTCGCTTGGTCTGTCAGGTGCCAATATGCCTCAAGAACACTTTTCCTTTACTAAATATTACATCATAGCCTTTATCTTCTAGCATAGCAACAGACACAAGATTCTTTTTCAGACCTAGTACATACTTAACAACATATAGGGTGAGAGGAGCACCATGCTCCCTCTGAAACACAACTGTACCTTCACCTGAGACATAGTGCTTTCCATCATTGCCCATCTCGATCTGCATCTGGAGATCCTTCTCCTCCAATGTACTGAAAAGACTCTTGTCACCCGACATGTGGAAAGGCTCCACTGTCCAGGTACCAAACACATCCCACCATGGATGAAACCATGCATGCGATAAGCGAGAAATCCAGCTCAAACTGTGAAGCTAGTGCATCACCATGAGATCCCTTTGAGGAACCCTTCATTTCTTTTGTGGACAATTCATAGCATAATGGCCCACTTCATGACAGTGAAAGCATCACACCTTCAACTTGTCAACCTTCTTCCCACCATGAGAAGATTTGGATTCGGATGCCTTCCCTTTCCCTTTCTTATCTTTACTCGCTAAAGCTAGATTTTCTTCATCATCTTGTTTTGATGAAGATCCATCCCTGGTGCTTCGCCTTATCTCCTCCTGCATCAGATCCGACCAAAGTCGTTCCCAATCTAGCAGTTTCTCTCTTCCATTAACCGAGTCCTGGTAGCTATGCCAGCTCTTAGGAAGACCGAGGAGTGCTAGACTCACCATGTCGTCATCAACTGTCATGATCCCTACGCTTCCAAGCTCATCCCTGCAGGTGGTGAGCTTGTTCAGGAACGTAGAGATTGTGTCGCCCTTTTCGCACTTGATCTTTCAAAGTTTGTCATTCAGCGCCAACTTCCTCTGATTGCTGCTATTCTGATAAAGATCTTTCAATGTTTTCCATATCGAAAACATAGTCTCCTTCCCATGGAGGCTCAAGACAATGTGATCTCGACGCATGTTCCCACTCAAAAAAGAGATTTGCACCTTGAGATTTCCCATGTTCCCACTCAAAAAAGAGATTTGCACCTTGATATTTCCCATGTTCCCACTCAAAAAAGAGATTTGCACCTTGAGATTTCCCTCTTTTCCGTTTATAGATCCATAATTTAAGATGAATATAGATTGGTATAATTATGTTTTTTTTTTTTTTTTTATGTGTTTTGAAAAATAAAGTTATCAAATCTTTACATCCATTATAAAATTTGTACTAATTGACCTCAATGCTTTTAAATCATGCCCTTTATAGATCCATATTTAAAGATGAAATGGATATAGACTAGTAGCCCTTAGATCCATAATGCTTATAAATCATGCCCTTTATAGATCCATATTTTAAAATGAAATGAATATAAATTGGTATAATTATGTTTTTTTTTATGTGTTTTAAAAAATAAAGTTATCAAATCTTTACATCCATTATTAAATTTGTACTAACTAACCTCAATGCTTTTAAATCATGCCCTTTATAGATCCATATTTTAAGATGAAATGAATATAGACTAGTAGCCCTTAGATCCGTAATGCTTATAAATCATGCCCTTTATAGATCCATATTGATCTATATTTTAAAATGAAATGAATATAGACTGGTATAATTATGTTTTTTTATGTGTTTTGAAAAATAAAATTATCAAATCTTTACATCCATCATAAAATGTTTTTTTTAATGTGTATTTTGATTTTTTTTAATCAAACCTTTACCTCCATTATAATTATGTGTTTTGAAAAATAAAGTTATCAAATCTTTACATCCATTATAAAATTTGTACTAATGGACCATAATGCTTTTAAATCATGTGTTAAAATTATCACATGTTCAAATGTGATCATCTCCCGATAGAGAAAACCTCCAATTCTCGCATCTCCCGATTTCGCCTCCAAAACTTCAAATGAGGTTGTGAATATACCTGAATCATGACCTCCCTTCACTATCACATTGCCAACCACATAAGCAGTAGACTTTATATATTATCATATATCTTCCACTGAAATGAGAAAAGTCAACCAAAACTAAATTGCCTCGGCGACAAAATGTGAAACAAGCCTATTTAATAGAGGAAAATTCCATTCGAGGGTTCTAACAAATTAGAAACGTCTTTAGCCATGTGAGATGGCCATCAATGATCAAATTTGAAGGTCTACTCTTAGTTTCACTTCTTCAAGGATGAAAAGTTATAAAAAAAGAATCACTTCTACTGAAAAGTATATATTAAATAAACCATTCAAAAAAATTCCATAATGAAATAGTGTCAAATATTCTCAAATTCCATTAAATAAAGGTAAACATATGTTTCTTCTATTCATTCAATGATCTTCAAAAGTGGACTTACATAATTGAAAATATAAATATATTTTCCCAATAGAAATGGATTTCTAGTTTTCATTTATTTCCATAAATTATAAGCAGCATTCCAATCTACCTCATCTAGAGCATGATGTGCACTTAGGGATAGAAACATTAACATATCTAGTGTCTCCAATGAAAGTCTTTATCTATCATCATTTTTTATCCTGTTTAATTTTCAGAGGTCTCTTTCACACACTAATGTGGTTGTTGGGATAACAAGAATAGCTTACCATAATTACATCAAATATGGAAAGTCTTCAAACCATTCATGTTCATCTCCACATAGGTCTCATGTCATACATATGATTTTTAGGGTATGATTTACAAATAGCACAAATAAATTCATTCATTTCACCCAAACATCTAGCAGTATCCACAATAGATGATTCCCCAATGCTAACTTTTTTCACATAAACATTTCAACTATATTTTTGTTGGACAACCTATATCATTCACTTCTTCATAATAATGTTGAGAAGTAAAAAACTTAGCCACATTAAATACATGTAAATCTATGAATCTCCTATCTAAATATTTAATCACCTTTACAATAAAACATTTTCCGAAAAGAATACAATCATATAGTAGACCCAAATATTTTCATCTTTGGAAAACTTTTGAACCTCAATGGATGTAAATGTACCATAATTGTGCAGCTATATCTGCAAATTCAGGCGTTCCTCTTTATGCTTTAACTCAAAAAGAAGACATATGCACTGCATCTACACCAAAAATGCTTTCCAAAAATCGTTTACGAAGCATGCTAATAGAAACATCTAAAGTAGTGTCAATATATGTAATATCAACATGATCCTATTCGAACTTTCGATTCAACTTATTTAATTCAACGAGCATGTCTGCAAATATATGGATGCAAATTTTCACTTGAAATATTGTTGCCAACTCATACATTTTTTTCTCCCCTAACTCCCAATCCTAACAAATAATGCATGAGTTTAACAACCCTTTCCATGACCTTTCCTCTTTAGATCCACCTAATTTTATGAATTTGTAAGACCACTAACTTAGCGATTTGAAATGTATACATTAGCTCTCTCAATTCTCCATGTCCTTTAGTTGATTTTCCAAGCCATGCATAAACTTTGTTTCAAATTTGTTAATATATTGCAACTCTGGAAAATAAGATGAAGCCTCATTGCTTGTTAATGCTTCCCTGTGAGCTATGCAATGGATAACTAATAAATCAGGACCATACGAAGCTTAGGAGATAAACCTTCATGAATACCCCTCATGGAAGATGCACCATCTGAAAAAAAAACCAACATAATTCATCAAATATAAATTCATTTATACTAAAAGAGTTCTCACTAGATCATACATACATTGAGCTATTCTATCTTTTATTTGAAGTAAACATTGTTAAACATTGACCTCTTCCTCCATTCGTCAAATATTTAATATAAACAATCAATTGGTGTTCCATAATTTGATCAGTTCTTTCATCAACTGAAATTGAGTAAAATGACCTATGCAAAATCTTCTCTTTTAGATTGTTCCAATACACCTCTTTAGAAACTTGAAGAAAATATTTTCTTGTTGTGGTATTTGTGTATGCAGAAAATTCATTGTTAGAAGCATGCGTGGAGTGCATTTACACCAATTCAAGTCACATATTGACTTATACATTCCTAAAGATAAATCATGCATAGCAACAAAATACATGTTTTCAATTATTGATATAATTTTCTCATTCCTAGCATTTACCATTAGTTATACATGTTTAGTGATTGGAATATTGCTTCAATGTCTTTTTCCCTCCAAAATTTGTAAAACAAAAATTGAGCTTTTGATTTTTCATGGCCACTTATACCACTAACTTGAAGAGTGGTAGCTCCCTCTTTTGAAAATGGAGTCTCACTTTTAAATTTAACACGTCAAGAACATTTTATCCTTTCATTACCATTAAATGTTTTAAAACATAAGCCCATGGAAACCTTGTATTCTATTTAGATTTGAATATTATTTTGTGTTTCTTTGATGGGTTTTCTATTTCAACAAGCTCTACACTCTTTGATTCACCATATTCATGTAGATGAGCATCAACTTAATTTTGAATATTACATGGTTGATCATAATGTTGTGTAAGACCAAATGATTCAACAATTGACAATTTCATTTTATCCTTCTTAGGATGACCAATAGGAGACATTTTTCAATATTTACACTATTAAATAAATAAAAAATAGAAAAAGTAAATACATAAATTAAAAATCCATTAGCAAGATTGAGATAGAAGAAATTCAACCTTAGCAACATGCCATAGGATTTGACTATAGATTTCTTAATAGGTTATTCATTGATTTGTTGAATTATGTTTTGTAACATTCAAGGAAACTTGTAGCTTTATGATAGAGAACAAACACTTCATGAAAAATGGTACTTGGACAAGAAATCTGTATGGATTTAAGCAACGAAGAAAATAAAGTAAGAGTTTGAATAAGAGCATTATAGTTGTGGAGTCCAATACCCTCAATATAAAATAGATATTCTTTTCATAATTGGTTGACTCATATAATTATGATAATAAAAATTTGCACCATTAACAATGTAGAAAACAACTCGACCACCCATGCCTGGAATGGAAGGATGGCAAGCAGTTGCATTCAGGGTATCTAGCCACAATGTTGATTTCCTAGGGTGTGGATTCTATGGTGCCCAGGATAAATTGTGTGACCACGAAGGCCGTCATTACTTCAAGGAGTGTTGCATTAAAGAATCCATAGAATGAAAAAACCAAATGTTAATGAAGATATGAGGAGGTTAATGAAAAATACCTTATAGTCTAGCATCGAACGATAACTTTACTTCTGTGGATGATGGGTTGCAATTCAAATGAAAATGGAAAAAATGGATGCAGGGAAAGAGCACTCAAGGATAATCACGGAGGAGCGAGAGCACGTGCATAGTTGTTGAATGGTTATTCAATGTGCTCTGTCGCCCTGTGCTAGGTGTAATATTACCATGACTGTTGCATGTCTTATTGTTGCAAGTTGCATCATGTTGGCGTAAGTTGGGGGCCTCAGGGAAACATCCCCAAATCATGACATAACTATTAAATTGTATGAGGTCATTTGGACTTTGACTGGTCTCTTCTACAAAACTATCACTAGTCAGAGTGATTTATGCACTAGTACAGACTCGAAATTATCGTAAACTTAAAAAAGTATTGACAAGCTATTAAAAATATTACCCTTATTTTGAAATATAAAAATTTAATCTAACCTTTGTAATTGACGAGTGATTTTAATATTTTAAATTTTTTTCGAAGTGTCACTTTTTTTTAGCCCTTCTAAGAAGGGCCAGGAGCCTAAAGAAGGGCTAGTCTCTTCCGATTATCGTAAACTTAAAAAAGTATTGACAGGCTATTAAAAATATTACCCTTATTTTGAAATATAAAAATTTAATCTAACCTTTGTAATTGACCCTTATTTTGAAATATAAAAATTTAATCTAACCTTTGTAATTGACAGAGTGATTCTGAAGGGCCAGGAGCCTAAAGAAGGGCTAGGAAGGGTTCAATTTTGAACGCTGGTGGCCATTCTCTTCCGATTCCTGGCACTCCAACACAATTATGATAAAAAAAATACTATTTATTAAAATAATATTATTTATTTATTTATCAAAATAAAATTATTTTAATTTATCTTCCGATTCCTGGCACTCCAACACAATTATGATAAAAAAAATACTATTTATTAAAATAATATTATTTATTTATTTATCAAAATAAAATTATTTTAATTTAATAATTTAAAATGATAAACATATATTTCTGATTTAAATATATTTTTTATGGTCCTAACTTTTGGGAAAAATACAAAAAAATATAACATAAAAATTAATATTTGATATTTTATAATAAATAATTAACATTAAATTAAAAACGTATTTGATTTAATTTCACACTTAAAAAATAATCCACACAAGCAAATTTAAAAATTCATAGTTTAAAAAGCTAGTCTTAAATTTTAGGAATACTGTTAAAAATTTAAACATAAAATTAATGGTTTAATCATTGTAATAAATAAATAAAATTAAAAATTAAAAAATAATTTTTATAATTGAATTTTTTTTATATAAATAAATTTTTAAATGAAAAAATATTTTAAGATAGTGAAGTTAAACTATTTAATAATAAACAAATAAAAAATAGTCTTTTAACTAAATATTTTCTATGAAGACCCCAGATGTGGGTGATCTGTAAAGCATTTACTATGATGGGACGGAGGAAGGTGCAGCATGGATGGCACCTGTCCTGGGACGGAGGAAGGTGTAGCATGGATGGCACCTGTCCAGCGTGCGCGCCGGACAGAGTATCAGGTGGGAGGATAAATGGGTGCTCGTCGGTTTGGTCTTGGCATTAAAACGCTATCCAGTTACGCCTGCACTAGAGGATTTCTGCCTGCAACGAACTTGATTGCCATAGTAATGGCGAGTGAGGATTGAGGGAATGGCACCCGCAAGGTGCAGCATGGATGGCACCTGTCCTGGGACGGAGGAAGGTGTAGCATGGATGGCACCTGTCCAGCGTGCGCGCCGGACATAGTATCAAGTGGGAGGATAAATGGGTGCTCGTCGGTTTGGTCTTGGCATTAAAACGCTATCCAGTTACGCCTGCACTAGAGGATTTCTGCCTGCAACGAACTTGATTGCCATAGTAATGGCGAGTGAGGATTGAGGGAATGGCACCCGCGTACTTAATAGCTTCAGCTTCAGCAACATGCTATTGTCTTTCATTCTGCTTGGAACGATTCAGAGTTTTGAGAAAGATTGGGCTTGGGGAGGGTCAGGCGCCGACTGCTGTCTTCAGATAGCGCTTGAGGCAGAGCTCAAGGTGCATAATTTCCCTTCAGCTGTTGGCGGCATCCCCGTGGCATACTCATTGCGAGTCATGGAATTTCCACTGAAGGAGATTTCAACATTGTTGTTCGTGTTTTTCTGTCCGCTATGCCGAGACCCCGCCAGTGCATGCTTAATCGCAGAGGATCCGGCCGAGGCAACCTAGCTCCATGGGGCAAGCTCCTCCTCCTCTGGGAACAGAGAGCATTCTGAGACCAAGTTAATACTTAGACCCAAACTCTCCAGACTCCGCCAATTCGCCGTCCTTTGATTCAGCTATTTTCTCGTTCAATTGTTCTCTCACTCGCCCTCGGATTACAGCTCATGTCTCTGTTCTCTTCTTAGAAGAAGCCCAAGACGAGGGTGAGCCTAGTGCCCCTATGCCTCACACTGAGGAAGATCAAAATCCCAACTCTCCGAGGCCTTCTACAGATATGCAACACGAGACACCTGGACCCAAACTCTCCAGACTCCGCCAATTCGCCGTCCTTTGGCTCAGCTATTTTCTCGTTCAATTGTTCTCTCACTCGCCCTCAGATTACGGCTCATGTCTCTGTTCTCTTCTTAGAAGAAGCCCAAGACGAGGGCGAACCTAGTGCCCCTATGCCTCACACTGAGGAAGATCAAAATCCCAACTCTCCGAGGCCTTCTACAGATATGCAACACGGGACACCCCAGCCAGCGCCATCAACATTGTGCCAGTTGCTCACGCTCAGTCAGACAGGCAGGAACCGAGGATGGTGCAGGATAGTGGAGGAGCCACCGACGAGTAATCTTGTGTTTCAGCTGTCCATCAGTTTTTTGAAGCTGAGTGGAAAGGAGGAAAGGCTGAGTGGAAAGGAGGAAAGGTTCTTTCTGGCTCTGTTTGTCAAACTTTCTCTATGTTCCTAGTTTTTGACTTAGTCATGCTCAAACGGCCTATCTCTCAAGCATGATGGTTCTGTGTGCTCAAATGATGTAACATTACTCTCTTTTTGTAAATAATAGATTAATCATACTTAGCACAAAAAAAAAAATTCTATGAAGAAGATGCAAGGCAATTGTTAAGCACTCAACATTTTCGATTAAATAAAAAAATAAAAAATAATATTTTAAGTAAAAATTTTCTATAATAATGATGCAAGGCAATTGTTAAACACTCAACATTTTTGATCAAAAAGATGCGGCCTGCACTTCTTAAGCACTCAATAATTTTAATCAATAACACACTGCAATTATTTAGGTAGTGAATAGTTTTTACCTACATCGCAAATGGGCTGCAATTCATTTAAGCACTCAATAATTTTAATCAATAACAGACTGGAATTATTTAAACAGTGAATAGTTTTTACGTGCATCGCTTCTTCGATAAATAAAATGTAAATGGGCTGCAATTCATTTAGCACTTCATATTCCCATCAAAAAAATCCCCTGAAATTATTTTAGCACTCAATAATTTCTATAACGAAAATGGACTGCAATACTTCTAAGCCTTCAAAATCTTTATTAACAAAATGACTGCAAAAATATCAACATTCAATATTTTGGATAAAAGCCACCAGAAATCTTTAACAACTTTTATATAAAATAAATGCAATTCAAAACTTCTTATTAAGATTTGCAGAAAAGACAAATGAGGTAAAGACAAACCTCGGGTTCCCTGAGCGAAGAGGATGGGAAAGTACTTGAAGAACAGAAAAGCAATACCTATAAACGTTAAATTTTTTCAATAAGATTAATCTAAAAGTTATTTCTACCATTTTTACTTTCTATATTCACTTTGAATTTTTATATTAAATAGAAATTATTTCTACCATCTTTACTTTCCATATTCACCTTGAGCTTTAGCACATTAAAGGCAAGCGCAACCATTCGGTGTTGGTAAGACCACTGTTCACCATTAACAACAAACACACTTCTCACGTGCTTGGTAAATAGAAACTGTCGGATCAATTTTGCATCGGTCAAAACAATTCGTCTATCTTCGTAACCAAATCAGATCACAAACTTCTCATCTGCAAAAAAAAAATTGAATTTCAAATCTATAATTGCAACAAACAAATAAACAAACAATCCATGAGCAGCGTATGCCATAAAATTTTACTTGTGACAGTACCACTCAACCATATAAGGGAAAGTCTCTTTCTGAAATCGTGATGTACAAAGGCTATGCCTGCAGCTCCTTCTTTATTGTGCTTGCAATATCCAATAGATTGCCGATCATAAAGCGTGCGGCAAGGCTTTTGAATACCTGGTTTTTCAGCGCTCCATGGAGAGCCCATGGAATCCACAAGTATGTGAGGAAGAAACCTTGAAGAAAATGGGATGTTTCAGCAAGAAATGTGAGGAAGAAACCTTGAAGAAAATGGGATGTTTCAGCAAGAAATGTGAGGAAGAAACCTTGAAGAAAATGGGATGTTTTAGCAAGAAATAGTGTGGGCAGCAGACCATTGACGAATTGTAACGGATTCAACGAATTCATACCGGTTTTTTCAATCTGATGGCAGTCGCTATTTCCATCGTCTAACATCGGAATGATGGCCGTGGCTATTTTCATTGTCTAACATCGGAATCAAAGGCCGACCAAGTTACAACTGTCATGGGAGGGAGGGGAAGGGAGTTTGTTTTACATGGAATAGCACAATCAAATTGAGAGTATAGGTTAATCTCCTCAAATAAATAAAAAGTTTAACTTAATTATTTAATTGGATCAATGAATAATTATAAGAATGGATGAATAAAAAATTAAGTTAACCCAATAATTTTTTAAGGGTTTTATTTTAAAATATCCCAATAATTTTTTTAATGGCTTCACTTTAAAAATATTTATTTTTACTTATTTATTCATTATGAATTATATAGTTTTAATTTATATAACTTATTTTTTTTTTTTAAATTGTCACTATTAATTAATTATGAAATTATTATTAATAACAATAGAATTGTGAATTTATTTATAAAACAAATGAATTAATCTATATTGATTTTCATCTCGCATTCATTAAGTTTCTAAGAAATATATTTCAACTTCAATATTATTTAAACTTCTAAGAAATTTATTTCAACTTCAATAATATTTAAAGTAAGTTTTAACGTATTTTTTTTATATGTCATGGCTCTATTAATTTGGCATTTTTTACTATGCACAAATTCTAGCAAGAATAATTCAACATGGCTAAGGAATTCTTCTACAATCCTTCTAAATTGTAGGCGTTTTTGAGCAAAACAAAACTCTTTAGCACCAACTTTTTAATTCACTAGACAACTAAGACAAGGAGGCAGATAGATTTACAAGCACAACAGCACAACAAACAACATACAATCTTTTTTGTCAAATGAGCACTCAAAAAATCAAGGATAACCATGTAGGATACATACATGAACAATTCCTACTTGCAAGCAAATAACTACCCCTCTCCATATACAAGCTTCAACCACATTGAGTGCTTTTCTCCGAGCAATCAATGTGTGAAACAAATTAAAAAATTTCCCGGTTACAAATCATTAATACTAATCACCAACAATAACAAATATCAATTCCCCTTCAACTATTCGTTAATTTTCTTGTGTCATCATTATTAAGAATGTTTACTTCTTCCACATGAACAATCTTGTGATTAACTTATCTAATAGCAATAATTAGAGTACAAAAACTCCATTACTTAGCTCAAACTTACTTTCAACTCGAATAGCAGAGCCAATTTTATTTACTCACTAAACAATTGTATATGACAATTCACCTTATTAGTGAGAAACAAAAAAAATTGTACTCTAAACATCAAGCGTTACGAATTT
Source organism: Pinus tabuliformis (assembly GCA_031772625.1). Lineage (NCBI taxonomy): Eukaryota > Viridiplantae > Streptophyta > Pinopsida > Pinales > Pinaceae > Pinus > Pinus tabuliformis. The sequence continues at coordinate 552,211,651 of CM062812.1, forward strand.
TATTTAATCTACATGTAACTTTATAAAACAATTTGTATAAATCTTAATGGTCAGTTTTATAATTCAAACATCTTTAGATTTCAAATGAAAATACATCAAATGCAACAAAAATTATCTGCTTCACATGCGAGCAACGAAACGGATTGGCACTATTTTATGTCCAAAATCACATAATTTATAAAATCTCGTTAAATAAATGGAAATTCAAGAAATATTTACTTCGTCTTTTCTTAGATTTCCGTAGTGAAAAAAGGAATAAGCCATAAAAATATTGTTTAAAGCTTATAAAAATATGTTTTTCACTCAAATCAAAACAAGGCAAATGTCGGGAGAGTTTAGTGTATGTACTATGCACTCAAAAATATATTTTGGTATTAAGTGTATGTACTATGCACTCAAAAATATATTTTTGGTATTAAGAATCGTATTGACAAGCGATTAAAATAATTGAAAGTTTCTAGCTATTTACCAAAATTGTCTACTCAAATGGTCAATTTAGAAGGAAAATTGTCCACTCAAATGGCCAATTTAGAAGAAAATGTAGCAGATACAAAGGGAATTAACTGCTTTACATGCAGAATAACACTAATTTTAATTAAGTAAAAGGAAAATTGTCCACTCAACTGGCCAATTTAGAAGAAAATGTAGCAGATACAAAGGAAATTAAATAATTTACATGCAAAATAACACTAATTTTAATTAAGTACAATATTTTTAATTAAATGGATTAGAAATTTAATAAATACATACTAAAATTATAAATTTAAATGGTAGGGTTACTAATTTTAATTAAGTAAAATATTTTTAATTAAATAGATTAGAAATTTTATAAATAAATATTAAAATTATAAATTTAAATGGTATGGTTTACTAAATTTAAATGTTTTAAGTTAATTTATATTTTCAAAAATTTATTTCAAATCATTTCAAAAATTATTTAAAAATTTATTTTAAATTATTTTTTCCACCAATTTTATTTTAAAACTTGAATCATTCAAAATTTAAAAGATTCTACTCAAAATCATATTCACATATGACATTTAAAAAAACCATAAAATAATTTTGCAAAATTGTATTGACATATTCCATTAAAAAAGCCATAAACTAGAAGAGTTAGAAAAAGTTGTATCCTCTTGTCCGTGCATGTGAAGGAGTATTTCGCTAAACAAATAAACAAAACAGTGTACATACCTTGTTTCGTTTTGCAATTTTCTTGTTTGTAGCATCCAAGCTTTGGCTAAATAATCTATTTAAATTGTGTTGTTTCTTTACAGATTATAGCTTACACATGGTGACACTAAAAAATTCTCTGTGACAGGCGATCATGAAGGAATTGGGAAAGAAATCAAGCATGCAATAGGAAAAGAGGACAACATTGAGTATGCTTATGTCCACTGGGTTCAAACAAATTCACAGAATTTTGTAGAACCACAAAATAAAACCCTTTTAAGTTGTTGCAATTGCAATCTTTTTACAAGTATGCTTATTCATGATGTAAAGCCCAGTAAATCATCACAAAAAATTTCGTTTTACATTCAGTAGCCATAATTATTAGTGCCACTTGATTTCATAGTTGCTATCGCAAAAATTTCTGTGCCATCTATCATGAGCATTTCATCATATAATAATATTGAAAACCCTGTTGATGTCATGTGCCACATTGATATGAGTATTAGGATAATTCTAGATGAGCATGGTTATTGTTAATGTCATGCTCAAAGTGACCATTTCACCTACAAGGCTAAGGCTCCTAGTTGTTTGATGAACTGACATGGAGCACATTTTGTGTAGCCCTTGCAAGAAGATTTATGGCTCATAGGGAGTGGCAAAAACCTTCAGTTCAGTTGGGTGATTATACAAGTGCAAACTTTTGCAAGAGAAAAAACATGTGGGCTTACATTGCATGAATTGAACCAACGTTGATATTGTAGATTTTTTGCATCATCTTATGGAGTCAGGTACTTCTTGCTCACTTAAGCTTGTGTTGTGATTTTCATTTTATAAAGTCAGATATATTTTCCTTACTTAACCTATGTTGTGATTTTCTTTTGTGATTATGACTTATTCATCATCCTCATATTTTGTAGAATGTAGACTGCTTAGATCCATGAATCTCACTAACAACAACTATTCCACTTCAGAAGACGATGGCATTTTCTTGCTAACAAAGACCAATTATTTCAGTGAAGATTTTCCTGTGAATGGGTAGGTTTCTATGGGTAAGGGCCTTTTCTGGTCTATCACTGCCCATATGCCATGTCGAATAAATGAAGAAATATTTAGGTTATTACTAGCAAAGGTAGGCATATCAGTATCGATGGGAAGTCCAGCATGACTGTTTAGCTCATTTAAACATCAGTATCGATAAATGAAGCAAATAATCTTGATCTAGATGCAGTTAGTTTAGTCGTAGATCCATCACGATGTATAGATACATAACCGGTTGTATCAGTTAAAGATCCTTAGCAAACACAACCATTAGTAACATATCCAGTGCAAATCCAGAACATGTAGTTTACCTTGAATATGTTAAAGCATTGATTGTAAATGCAAAACCCAGAAGCAACTACAACAAGGTAAGTAATATCCATAAGTACCAGTTGACTCTTGAGCAACTCTCGACATTGATACACCGATTAAAGATCCAACATTATATATATATATATATATATATATATATATATATATATATATATATATATAATAATATAATAGTGAAACTAGTGCAAAAAGCACCTATATTTAGTTCTATATACAAGTCAAATGGTGAAACCAATGCAAGAAGCACCAATAGCAAATACATATGCATTGGTTATAGGGTAAGCCCTCTTAGTATAATCTTTGCTAGCATCTCATCTAGACACGTATCTGATAGCTAAAGTTGCATATAACCTTAATTCAACTGCTTAGCTTGAAGAACGTGAATTGCATTATTTGCATTTAGCATTGTCAACTAATAGTTGTGAGGAGGTGGTAATGCAATAGAGAGAAAAGAAAGATAAAGTGACGTTAACTACAAGCCTATCAGCAACTTTCCTTGCAGAGTTATTTAAAATATCTGTACTTTCAAGCTGGTAACATAATATCTTTGCAAAATTAAGAAAAGTAGTTCAAAATAACTCATTATCACGTAATCCAATATGTTTAGGAAAAAAAATTAATTATTAATTATTTATTATTATTATTATTATTTAATTTATTAGATATCAGAAATTAGTTTAAGTTGAAAGAAATATATAAAATGAAATTATTTATTATAAATGTAATAAAATTTTAGGGGAGCAAACATTGGATATTATAAATAGATTTAATTCAAAGTTGATAAAAAGAAAGGTTATCATTCAATTTGGTTTTAGTTGTCACCCACTAAGTATACGTACCCAAATTCTTTTAGAAATCCTTCATGCTCATCAATAAACATACCAACTTGGGTGACACCTCCTTAACTTGGGTGACACCTTATCGTGGGTGATGACTTTTGCTTTCATAGAACATGTTTATATTATGTTTTCTAAATTATTGACAATATGCTTTCCATGCAAATTGAGAAGTAAAACTCAACTATTTTTTGAAATAATTTTTTGAAAGGTCATAAATTGGATTATTATTATTTCACTTGTAACATATATTTGGATTCTAATCAGAAAGTTGTAAATTTATAATAATAAGAAATGAATGCGCAGGATAATAAGAAAAGTTGCAAATATAAATTGTATTCATGTGGTGTATCGAGATTATTTATACACATGGTGATTCGGTTCTCGCTTCCCTGAGTTACATCCATGTCTGGTGTTATTGGATGTAGTTTCCTCTCATCAATGGACATCTATTTAGAACTTGCTTACTAATAACAAATTATCCATGAAATGAATTTCTCACAGATGTAGAATCGAAACACCCTGCGAGAATATGTCTCCGGCGAGGATATGGTAAGTTTTCTCGGTTGGATGGAAAGAATCCCAGAACACGTATTTCGATGGATTGGAGCAGGCCAACGTCACGGGATTGCACAGTATAGATGTGTCCGAGAAACCTTTTCTGCAACAGCCTCTCCTCAGGGCTTCTTCACAGCCTTCCGCACATTAATTTATAAATTGTTAGCAACCTCCCAACAAAGTGCCATGAAATTATTCAGGCATGAAGGGATTAAAGAGAGCAAGAATATTACCATATTTACTAGAATTCTTTATTATGTCAAACAACTTATCATATATGTCAATATAAGCCATTTCAAGACCAGGAATTTTGTGTACAAACAAAAAAAACTTTATATAGTAATCAAATATTGGCTTCTAGTGTTATTCAAATTCAGCAAAATCGAGTATAATGACAAGGTGACGAAATATTTGAGAATTTCCAGTTTTTACCGAATTAGTTTCTATTCAGACAATTTACATGAAAATCTAAAGCTCTGATATAACAAAAATTGTTAGCTCTAATTGCAATTACAAAGCGCCATGGCGGATTCGAAAAGCACAACATTTCATCAAGTTATGTATTTATCGTGTTAAAGATGACAACACAAGGGAAAATCAGTCAGTGTAAAGCTAAAACCCTTACATTTGTTCGATTGCACCAATTCATAGTGCTTCACCACTGGTTTTATTCTTATAGGGATGGCTATGTAGACATCATTTTGTGGGGTTGAAATATCTTTTTACCTTTTGTTGAGATTATGCATCGTAATGCTTCCTTTCAGAAAACCCTTGCAATGTGTTCGAACAGATGGCCACCCGCCACTACATCCACCTGCAAAATGGACACATCCTTCCAGCAAGTGCAGCAAACCCTGCGGCAAGTGTAATAGAGATAGGGACAGATGTCACAGTCATATGAGATATCTGCAGTTGGACAATTGTCAAAGTGAGGTGCATTAATTAAAAAGGAAAGGCCTATCGACCGACCTAAATATATATAGCGACTCTTAGCCCTGGCCCTAACCTAACCGTGGTTGAGAGTTCATTTGAAATTTTAATTATGATGTATCATAATCTTATTTTATTTTTATTTATGTAATTTGATAGAGTCAAAATGTTTAAATGATATAATAGGATAAGACAAAATTTCTTCCATACTGGGTTGAGTGATGGAGATGGAGAGTGTCTCTTGACACAATAACTAGGTTAATTATGTGTAAGAAATGAAAACACTTTCATTGTACAATAATACATCCATGAGATGAAAGAGTGAATGATCTTATTAAATTTCCTCCATATGGTTCCTATATGGATTACAAGTAGATGGTCCAATTGAATACCTTCCCTATGATTCATATATTGAATGTAACTAAATGGTCTTATTAAATTTCCTCCATACTAATTTTGTATAAATTGTAATTCTAATTGTGAAAATTCCAATACCGGAACCTTATTGATATTATTTCTCATAATTGTTAATTAATTAACAATTTATTTACTATGGCAAATATTAAAGAAATACACTGCAACCTTCACAAATAAAATAATGCGCTTGAAACTAAGAAATGTTAGCACATAGACATAAAATTAATACAATTATTTTTCAACAGAAGTTCCCCCAAAAACTCAATGTGGCAAAACCGGTGCAATAGATAAGGGTTTTATTATTAAGCAGCAGCGAGAAATTTTGAGTACAACTGGATATTGAAATCTAACAATCCTACAGAGAAAAAATATTGGCAAAAAATCTAGTGAGGAATTTTCCTCACCCCACACGAAAACTCCCAACATGACTTTCCTTCATAAATCCGGCCCTCTAACCCTCTACGTTAGCCTCTACATAGTCTACTGGACGTCTAACCTCGAAGTGGTCTCTGATGAAGTCATTGCACCTTCTGCTAACTGGAAATATGCTTCTTTGGCACTCCAGGACTGTTTCTCGGCCTCTGAAACTTAAAACGTCTCTCCCTCTCAGCAAATAGATCTTGCCTCTAGAGACGGTTACACTGCCTCTGCGTCAGCCTCTCTGTGGCTCTTTTGCCTCTCTACAAATGCACTCGTTGGATCTGGAATGCCTCCTCCAACCTCATTGTCTTTGCGCCTCTCTCACTGCTTCGATCTCTAGCTCTCTTTGGCAACTAACTGCTGCTACTTTGGAAATCGAACTGCTCATGTGTACTCTCCATCACCACATCAATCTCTTATAATCCTTTGTTGGAGCACCAACGACCAAGATTAAAACTTAATCAATGGCTAGGAGAGTTTCTGGATCGATCCATGTGAGTTTCTAGATTATTCTCACTTTGACTTAATTAATACTGATTAATTAACCATATTCCCTAAATTTAGACTTAAAAATATTTAAAAACTGGTTAATGATCTAATTAAGTCATTTCTAGGCGGAATTTCTGGAAATGATTTCTAGGTTTTGGAAATATCATGTATTTTAGCCTCTCCACAAAATTTTGTCGCTAGAACACATCTGATGCTACAAAAAATAACACTCCCTCTTAGCGAGGAATGTGTTCTAGTGCTACTGCACACCTTGTAGCAGCACCCTGTCTTTGCATCATCTCCTGTGACGTTGCCGATGTATCGCCGATGTTTCCCACCAACTACTGTGCAACTCTAATATACGTTGCATCTGTGTTGCTGCTAACCTTGTTGTACTGCTACCAACATTGCATCTGCACTGCAACTCCCTCTCATTTGTTGTTGCTGCAATTGCAACATCTGCAACTGAAAAGCATCCAAAATATTGAATCAACTACGATAAGTATAATGCATTTGCCACCCAAGTCTCTAACTGTTGCTAGTATTTGCACTATCATTGAAGAATTTGCGTTGGTGTTGACTCTGCACTGTGTCAAATGCACCACTGCCAACTCTGCATTGCGCTCCCAAACATCTTATGGCTACTAGTCTATGCAACTGTCACTCTGGCATCTGATAGAATCAACTTTCACTGATCCATCCTGCTATTGAATATTGTGGGCCCCCATAGCTAGGTAATGATACATGAGGTGGACTCCTCAAGGATCCTGTCCATTTGTAATGCTCTGGGGCTACAACGCCAAATCTCCCCACCTCACTCTTGGAGGTATATTAGCAAACATGGTGAAGTATTCCTCGAGCGTGGAGGACAACCTATCGATCTTTGTTGAAGTTGTCCGTTGGTCCTGCTTCTCCTCCTTGTCCTTCTTGAGAGGACACTGGGTACTGTAGTGACCAAGCTCACCACACTTGAAGCACTTGACCTTCGACAAATCTTTCTTCTTCTTCCTTTGTTCCCCATGTACTTAACTAGGACCCTTTGATGCGAGGGCCACATTTTCCTCCTCCTTCACCTACTTTTGTCTATTGCTATTGCCACTGATGGAGCTCTTTAGAAGAGCTCACCTCAATTCCTCTTGTTGTAAGTCAACCCAAATCTTATCCCACTCTAGTAGCTTGTCCCTGCCCAATATGCTTTGGACAAAGACTTGTCAGTCCTCAGAGACATTGTTGATTGCCAATCTCACAAGCTCTGTAGGTTGAGGGACTGCCCCAACAACTAAAAACTGGTCTGGGACCTCCTGAATCCTGGTGAAGAAGGGGTTTATGCCTTCCCCCTTCTGCATATGTATGAATCTCAACTTCTCCTCGAGGTACATATTCCGCTGCTCGGAAGTACCCTGATACAACATGGTGAGAGCATCCCACATCTGCTTGGCAGTATCTTTGCCATCTATATGCAAGACTATATGATCCTAAACTCTGTCTAAGATCAATCGCTTTGCATGCACCATCTCCTTTCTGTACTCCTTCAAATGATCTGCATTCATCGGAACTATTAACACTACATCAATATAGGCTTTTAGACCATATTCATCTAGAAAGAAGGAAATCCTTGCCTTCCAGATGATGTAGTTGGAAGCTCCATCTAACCTATCCTGATCATAAAGCCGTATCTGTAAAGAAGGAAATCCTTGCCTTTCAGATGATGTAGTTTGAAGCTCCATCTAACCTATCCTGATAATGAAGTCGTGTAGTGGCCATCTCAACGAACTATCGAAAATTCCCTCTTTCATTTTGCTTGGTTGTTGCTCTGCTACTCACACTCCCTTGTGGAATGAGAAGATCTACTCACAACTATTGTCGATTTGCAAGGAAAATCGAACTTCTTGAGACTAGTTCCCTGAGGAAAATTTTCTCTCTATGTGTGTTCTTATCTCTTCCACCCCGACGTTGGCTTTGCTCTAGCAAACTGCTGCAAAAACCACTGCGTCTAGCTAGAGATCTACCCAACGAAAAAATTGAGTTGCTCCCTCTACCTCTGGAATCACTCAATTTGGTAGATCGAATCTTTCTGCCCCACTCAGAAAAATTGAACCTCCACAAGTAACTCGACCTCTTGACAAAAGACTGCATTTCCCTGGGAATTTCGACCTGCTGCCCACAATGAGCAGCAAAATTCCTCCTCTTTTCACCTCTTAGCTCTCTGGTTGATCAACTTCGCTTTGATACCATATGAAAATTCCAATACCGGAATCCTATTGCATCAACTGATATTATTTCTCCTAATTATTAATTGATTAACAATTTATCTACTACGACAAATATCGAAATAAATGCACTGCAACTTTCAAAAATAAAATAATGCGTTGGACAATGAGAAATGCTAGCACACACATAAAATTAACACAATTGTTTTTGGATAAAAGTCCGCGAAAAAACTCAATGCGGGAAAATCGGTGCATCAGATGTGAGTTTTATTATTAAGCAACAATGAGAAATTTTGGGTACAACTGGATGTCAACATATGGCAATCCTACAGAGAATAAATACTGGCAAAAGTCTAGTGAGGTATTTTCCTCACCCTACAGGGAAACTCCCGTCACAACTTTCCTTCAGAAATTTGGCCCTCTAACCCTCTGGGCCAACCTCTGCACTACTCTGCGCAGCTTATTGGACATCTAGCCTCAGACTCGTCTCTAATGAAGTTGTTTTTCCTCCTGTTGATTGGAAATATGCTTCTTCAACACTGGGACTCCTTCCTGGCCTCTGGAACTAAAAACATCTCTCCCTATTAGCATATAGATCTTGCCTCTAGAGGTTGTTGCATTTCCCCTGCATCAGCCTCTCTGTGGCTTTTCTGCCTCTCTGTGGCTTTTCTGCCTCTCTACAAATGCACTTGTTGGATTTGGAATGCCTCCTCCAACCTCACTATCTCTACCCCTCACTGCTTCAATCTCTAGCTCTCTCTCTGGAAACTGACTGTTGCTACTCTGGAAATCGATCTGCTCAGAAATCGTATTGCTCAAGTGTACTCTCTATCACCACACCGATCTCCTCTTATAATCCTTTATTGGAGCACCAACGACCAAGATTAAAACTTAATCAATGGCTAGGGTAATTTATGGATCGATCTGTGTGAGTTTCTAGATGATTCTCACTTTAAGTTAATTAATATTGATTAATTAACCATATTCCCTAAATTTAGACTTAAGAAATATTTAAAAACTATTTAATAATCTAATTAAGTCCATTTTAGGCAAAATTTCTAGAAATGATTTCTGAGTTTGGGAGATCTCATGTGTTCCACCCTCTCCCTTTCATCCAAGGGACCACAAATATGATAAAGAGAATTCTGAGGAAGCATAATGTTCTCTCAACCTTAAGACCCCTCAACACCATTAGAAGTTCCTTAAAATTTGTTAAAGACCGAGTGAACCAAATGTATATAAAAGGTGTTTATGTTATCTCGTGTTCTTGTGGAACCTCATACATTGGTGAAACTGGCTGGTCTATAAATTAGAGGATTAAGGAACACGCAGCCAATGTCAAGCATGGGAGGACCCACTCTTCAACATTGGTTGAACATGCTAAGAAGACAAAGCATCATATATGCATTGAAGAGGCTAGGGTTGTTGCAAAGATTTATCATTTTCATCACTGTAAGTTTAGGGAAGCCATTGAAATTGAAAGGATATCGAGTAATCTAAACAGGGATGATGAATGGAAAATTAGTAGTTGTTGGATTCCTGCCCTTTACTCTTAGTTTTTTCTCCTTCTTGGTCTAGTGGTTTTGTCAATTTCTTTGATTTTCCCTTTTTATCTCCTTGATTTTGATTTCTTCTGATTTCTCCCCATTGGGTTTGTTGATTCCTCTTTGTTTCCCTTTTCCTTTTTATATTTTATATTTTTATATATTATAGTTTTATTGATCTTAATAGTTTTATTGATCTTAATTTATTTTATATTCTACCTTTGACTTAGGAGTTTATATTTAGTTGATTTTTATTTATTTATCAAGCTTTGTAATAAGAGTAATGTTTCCCATTATTTTAATAATAATCCCTAGCCTCAATTTATGGAGTGCGTTATAATATTTCATCATATATATATATATATATATATATATATATATATATATATATATATATAAGAAAATTAATTTTCTCCAACTTCTTAGTCAAGTCAAAAGTTTTTTTGGAATCTAGGATTTTAATTAATTTATATATATTTAATTATTTAAATTATAATTAAACGATCAATTTTCTTAGTTCAGTGAAAAATAGTTTCAAATTTATGTAAGAAAAAAGAAAAAAAAATATTAATATTTATTTATACACATTTGACTTAATTATTTAAATTATGATTAAATTAATTCTTCAACTATTTTTTGACCAGGTCAAAAGTAGTATTTTCTTTATAGTCATTGGAAGGATCTATCTATCTATTTAACCCGTTGTAATGATCTGATTCTTCATCTTGTCCTGATGATGAACCACACTGATTGGTTTGAAATGCGTCAACCAAACTATCCTAATGTGATTTCTATCGAAAGTGTTTCAAATATTCAAGATATAGATAAAAAAAACTTGAATTTGGATATCTATTTTCATATTAGTTGAATCACAGGTAATTTAACATTATTTTCATAAATATGATATTTTCTTGGGGTATATTGCCAGAGTTAAAAATTATTAAAAGAAAACAAATTTCTCACTAGATAATTGCGAAGGCACCGACCATGCATTAATATTGTAACGAGTGAAAATCTACATTGTAATGAACATTAACTGTTGTCCATACTCCATGTAGCCACTATTGTCTAACAATATCTACCCATTTTGGCATGTTTTGCATCTACCATGCTTCTCACCACTTAGCTATTCATAATCCCCCCTTATAACTACCCTATTTTCCATATGCTTCTATCATAGCCATTTCAATCACATTTGTAATGGTTGTCCATTAATCTATGAAGTTTCTATCTTGATTGAAGGATGAATTGTTTCTTCTTTCCTTTGCATTGGAACAATAGGATAATAAACAATAGATGAGGCTCTATAATCAATCCTAATAGTTTTAAATACGAAACACTTGCATTTATAATACTAACATGAATCATAATCCATGAATTTAAAATAATACTTGCATTTATGTTTTTATGCAATGAACTTCAACGTTTATGCAATGGTTGATATCCTCAATGATTATTTAGGCTACAAGATTTTCCTTTATTCATTCTTCCCATCTAGTATGGGAAAATTAAGCTCTTTCTAATTTCTCCTCCTATATAGGGTGTCTTTTGTAATTCATGAATCATAATCCATGAATTTAAAATAATACTTGCATTTATGTTTTCAAGCAACGAACTTCAACGTTTATGCAATGGTTGATATCCTCAATGATTATTTAGGCTACAAGATTTTCCTTTATTCATTCTTCCCATCTAGTATGGGAAAATTAAGCTCTTTCTAATTTCTCCTCCTATATAGGGTGTCTTTTGTAATTCATGAATTGAAAGTGGCTAAGTTAATGGGAAAAAGAGAATCAGCCATCAAAGTTTCAAACACAAGCTAAGTCAAGGTTATTACATTACATTTTCATTTGTCCTTTTGAATGCATAATTAAATTTGAGTCTCTTTTAAACCTTGCCATTTTCACACCTCTTTGTTGTAAATTTGGTTTTTTTAAGTAACTAATTTCTCTAGAAAAAAGTGCAAAAATCTTTCCTTTAGTCACCCAAGCTAAAGGTTTCTTACCTAATGAAGTGAATAATCATCTCGGCGAATGAGACCAAAGGGATAAGTGGAAAATTTATGTGAAGACCCTTTCAAAAGTCTTCAAACAATTTAGAGAAATACCTAAAATGTATCTTGCATGTCTTGTTCATGAAGTTCTAGTAGTATAAACATGGATTGTATACAACCTCACAAACTAAACTAACAAAAAAAAATGTAAAAAATTAAGGGAATTTAAGCATTCTTGTTATTGTGTCTAGGATGGGCAGGCCTCCTATTTATTAATGATATGATGAAGGAATTTGTTCTTGCATTTTTTCTGATGTGTGAAACTATAGTTTCATCATCCTTTAATATATTTTGAAGCTGGAATGAATCAATGAAGGTTACTGGAGATGATATGCTTATGATTTCTTGAAAGCCAAGTCTTTGCTTTAATTTAATTGCTTGACTTGATCTTATAGATGTTTTATCATATCATCCTCCTCTACATTTTTTTCCTTTTTACTCTTCTCTCCAACCTCCAAAAAGATAATTGGATTTCTTTGTTTTTCCAATTGATCCCTCATTTTATGTAAGTATTTGTTGGTGTGTTGTTGGTTCTTTACAGATTCTTTCTCTCAATCATTGCATAGTATGGGCTACCAACCCTTGAGTTTAATCATATTAATAATCCACGACACTAAACTCGATAAAGAGCTTTTCAACATGACACAACCATAACAAAGGTGAAGACCCTTCATCCACAAACATGCAATGTACATCTTGATTGACGACGCACACTGTGATTTGGAAAGCGATCTAATGGGAGAGTATAAAGCGAGGGGGATCCACGTTAAATGTATCAAACTTGACTCTAAGGGATAAAAATAAATTCATTGCAACAAACTCTCCAGATTCTAACCCAAATACCAAATATTTAGTTGAAGCCATATAGAGATCATGTAGCAACGACCAGGTAAGAGTCTCTAAACAACTCAAATAACACCTGATGAAGTTCTCACATGGAGTCCATAGTGGGCTCAAAATTATAAATTTATCGAGACATTAGGCCAAATTGATTTGAGGGCACATAGGATGACAACTAAAAAACTCATTGAAGGAAAACAATTTACTGAGGTGATGCCCTTCTTTCACCATTCAACAAGTGTAAAACTTGTTTTCTTGACAACAAAGATCACCAAGAAAGCCAAGTTGACAAGATAGAACATATGCATCTACAATCCCATCTAAGTCAAGGTCAAAAGAGAACATAGATAGATCAAGCAAGGAGGAAATAATCCACATGATTTACCAAATACCAATTATGCTAAGCTCAATATCAAGGAGATGGGGGGTTGCCCTCGACTTTTCAGTGGGGGTGTGCTTGTCCATATTTATGCATGAGGGATTTCCCCTTTCTCTTTTGTCTTTTATAGTGCTTTTTGATACCCCAAACCATATCTGAAGCCTTGCATCACATCAAAACAACTTGATAGGCACTTGACCCTGAAATGTCCAACACTGCTCTTAACCTTCAAGCCCTGCCTCGAAGTCATACCTCACAACACAACAAAGTCACAAGCACTTGAACTTGGAATGTCCACCATGGCTACTAACCTTCAATTCGAAGGTGCAAGTAACCTAGGCCCATCAAACACACATACGAAGTGGTGACAAACCCCTCATGCAAAGAGTAAGAGAATGTTTCTCTTCTCTTACAAATGGCACGAGTAAGAGAATGTTTCTCTTCTCTTACAAATGGCACAAGTAAGATGTGCTTCATGGTGGTAGTGGTTATGCTTACACAATGAATAATAAGTCCATTGGGATTCATTGTATTGAGGCAATTTCAAGTTTTTTGCATCATAATTAGTAAATTTGGGGGAAGACTTTGCTTGAAGCGAAGGCAAGTTTCAGATGGTATATGGCACATCTAACCAAATGTGGAAATTACACTCATTCCCCTTTCGTTACAAGTTGTAGCATGCACAAAACTTAGTATTATTGTGGCTACAAGGCTTGTTTTTGGGTCGGTGACTCAATTCTTGAGGTTTTGTGAAACAATATTTTTTCTTGCAAGTGTCTATGGCATCATGTTTGATTCTGGTCCATTTTATTTTCCTATTGGTCTTGACTTGTGTGTTTGATGGGAATGCTTCTTATTTTGTTCCTGTGTTATTTGTAAGTAGTGTGTGGCCTTTCAAATGAACTACTCTTAGGAAAGGAGACAGAGTCAACCATGTGCAACCATTTGTAACCAATTTGTATTTGTGGGCTCAAATGACTTTGACAAGGAAGGGATCTTGTAACATTCAGATGACACGAAACACTAAATACTTACCTCCTCAATTGCAAGAGTAGATTCACAAACTACAAGAGGAGATTCTTGTCCTCCAACTTAAACACAATCAATAGGTATCTAGCAACACAATAACCATGGAAATTCTCATTGATCACCAATGTCTCATCCATTGATTAGAGGATAAACTTTAGTTTATACCAACTATAGGAAAATTTGCAATTCTCCATGGTTAAAATCACTTTGATCCTTCATCCTCCAACAACTCTATGAGTGCCACCAAGCTTGTTGTTCTTAACCTCAATGAAACAAATTCCATACTTGGAGATGGATATAATGTATAGTAATTTTGTTTCTCTCTTCTAACCAAGTAGAATGTTCGTTAAAACATCTAAAGTTTAGAAATATTTTGGAAGATATTTACAATTAAATATTCTAGTTTTGATATAATCATACGCTGGCATTCTGGGGATTCGAGGAGATTGAAAGAACTTTCAGACTTAAGATTATGATTATCAACCAAATTTTGCACTTAATATATCTTAATGCAACCGCTACACTCCATTACAAATTTTCAAATTAATATAAATATTCTTGTTATTATATATATATATTCATCTCTTTTTGAAATTTTTAAAAGCACAACATATATCTAGCTTTGTGGTATTCATCTTCAATTCTAGTGTTAATAAACTAAATGAGTGGTTAAAATCAACCGATACTAACTAGAAAAGAGCTTATAGACATCCAGTCTCAAACTTCACGGTCAAACATATTTTTTTATTTGTGGGGCTTTTTATGTCGATCATTTTCCTGACAATCTACCTCACATGGTGATTATCATGTCTCAGTTTCCAATAAAATTGTTGCCGTTGTGGTTTTGAGATCACGTAGTGATTATCATGTCTTGGTCTCCAAGAAAATAATTGTTGTTCTGAATTTTTCTCAAAAACTTTTCAACTGCACGAAAACTTCTACCAGGAAAAACCGTCATGAAGTCATTATCTTGTTGTATATAAATGAAAATTCAAAGGTTTGACTGCAAATAAAGAGAGCCCAATAATATAATTATATCACATAGAGGAACAAGTCAATATGTGGCCACATCAAATCAGGATTTTATGAAGTATCGTGAGAAAATTGCTTTTGAATTGCGACAAACCCGGCTAACCGACCTAACAAATAAAATTATGTAAAAAAAAATTAGCAGTCACCTGTAGACAATTGACTGCCGCACTCAATTATGTAATTTTTTAAGTAGTCACCTGTAGACAATTGACTGCCCCACTCACAGCAATCTTAACCTCATATAGACTAGTTATATATTCATGGCATCCTCTAGTGTTGGTCACCAATCTTTTCCTTTCAGTTTGTGTAGGTCTACTTATTGAGAAAATATTCATAGCATGCCATCCCGGCCTAATTTCAGGCAAAAGATAAGTATGCCTTCTGAGTCCAGGCACATCCCCAAGAGGGGGCAAGTGAAGGCAGCCATTGCCTCTTCCCTTGCCCACTCCATCAAGTCTTTTTTGACATCACACTCCTCCAGTTCTCATGGCTCTTCACAGTACTCCATGATGACTGCTTCCTCTTCTTCAGCCTCGATATTGAGTTCAGTTTCAAGCTAATGGGTTTTGCTCACAACATGAGAAAACACTGAAATAAAATATTTTCGGCGGGTAACGGAACCAGTGTAAGTCTCCCATGAGAAGAATAGCATGGTTCTGATGAAAGATATGTTTGCCTTCACAGGACTGTTCGCAAACATATGAATATGGAATAGAATATCTTTATAGCCTGCAGTTGTCATCGTTGCTATCACATCTTATTCAAAGTTATCTACTATAGCCGGATTTTTCTTTGTAATAAAAGGATTACTGTATCATTCAAAACCGTGTCATTTTATGATTAGGACTAAGATTGATTTATGAAGGTAATATGATAGACTATAATAAAAGTTCAGATTGCAATCTTCTAGAGTAGTTTTCAAAGGTCCAACATATAAAGCCTTCTTTTTTCTTATTTTGAAGTTGGGGAGTCCGAGATGCAATCAGTTCTCCAAAGAAATAACTTGAATCAGCGGGCAGCTGTGGTGTCTGAACTCTTTGGTTTCATTTTGTTAAATAGCTGTTATAATTGCTCCACTTTCCAGATTTATTTGCTGTTTTAATCTATTTCAAGGCACAGATATGTACAATGGCATATTTATCTTATCCCAACTCTTATTTTCCTTTTTTCCAACGAAAACTCATCATTGAACAAAATAGCCTCACTGTATTGCTTGACTTTTATGTTTTATTTATGAGAACTCTACATTGAATTTTATTTCTGAGAACTCACCTTCTGCCAGAATCACTCTCTCTAAATCTAAGTTAAATTTGCAGTAGAGTTGCATTGACAGTCGAACCGGAATTAATTGCTCCCAAAATTTAGACAAGTTGAAATTGGGATTTTCAAAGTAAAGTTGCATTGACAATCGAAACCGTATTAATTGTTGCCAAAAACTAGATAAGTTAAATCTGGGATTTTTAATGGGAAGTTGCAGTGACAGTGGAACCCGCATTAATTGTTGCCAATTTCATGTTGGAGCAAGAGCTGAAAAACACTATTTCAACACTACTGATTAACCACACTTTTTCGATGTTACTTGGAGGGTTTTGCATCAGTATGGTTTCATCTCAATTTAGTTTTTCATCTGTTATTATGGAGATGGATCGCTTTAATAAACAAAAAGCGAGGAGCAGTAATGCTACCATGGACTTTAGCTAAATGATGAAATGGTGTGGAAGGAATTAAAACTGAAAATTACATTCTTTTAACAATCAGCAAAAATCTATCAAATATGTCAAAAATAAATGTGTGTCTTTATGCAATGCTAGCAGGAATCCAATACCTTTAACAACTTATATGCATCCTACTTGCAACGAGACTATGACAGCACTTTACTTCATTGCAATTTTGTTATTTAGAATTCAAAAACAAAAAAACGCTTAAGCTGGAAAGCAATCCACCCAATGAAATGAAAAAATTCAGGACCTAGCTGTACCTTACTGTTATTGATTAATGACTGATGTGTACAGAGCTTCTCTCTACTTCTCTCTACTATATTGAGCCCTGCAACTTTCAAAAACAAATCCACTGTTCTGAGAATGACCAATAGGCTATACTCTGTACAATATCGAGCACGGATCAGGCAACCCACAAAATGCAATTTAAAAAAAAAAATGATTATGAGCCAATAAAGAATATAGTTTCACCTTATTTGTTTTTAATAATGAATGATATCGATGAAGCTTCTCTCAACTATGTTATACGTGATTAGATCTAAAAGACTGTCAAAAAGAACAAATAAACTAGGATCTATACTAATTAGAACCAAGTCAACAAAGAAGCCACCCAATGCAATTAAAAATCAGTGGATGCATTGCAAACATAACTTGACCTTAATTGTTATTAAATAGTTATTCATAAATGACCAGTACAAAAAATTTCATGCAATGTTGATCCGTGCATTTTTCTAAATATAAATTCCAAAGTTACGAAAAACACCAAATAAGCTATGATCTCAAAACAAAGCCAGCAAGCAACCCAGTGGATACAATTAAAAAAACATGGATGCGTCCAGAACATGGTTTTATCTGTTCAAAAGAGTTTTTCTCCTTAAAAAAAACTATGTTGTATGAGTTATTTTGAAGTGGAAACGTTGGGAATTTGGGTATGGGTGATAGAGGTTTTCTCATAATTTACAGGAAACAGCTAATCAGAAACGATAATATTATATAATAAAAATATTTTTTAGTCATATAATCTATATAATAATTAAAATTAATATTGAATCAAAATGTTCAAATATTAAAATCAATTTAAATATATAAATATATAATATATAATCTCTTTAATATATAAATATATTCTCTGGGTGTTTCTCTCCCCGAGGCTCTCCTTTTTATATATATAAAATTAAATTGTCAATGACACATGGCCAGTCTTTGAAACAATCTGGCTTAAAAATACAAAGGAACAACTTTACATATGTTTCTCTAGTTATTCTTAAGAGAAAAAGTAAAGCAACTCTAATGTTTAAGCATTGATTGCCACATACAATATGCACACACAATATATCGTCAGCATGACATCCAGATATCACCCTTACATCAAGGTGCCACACTCTTCCTTAACCCATCAAGGTGCCACACTCTTCCTTAACCCATCAAGATATTGCTCCAGTTTCTCAATTAAGGATATAGGTGTTAAGGATGTCTTTGGCCTTTCTTCTTGCGAAGGTTTCAACATAGGCTCATGTTTTGTGGGCATTTCAACATATTTCTCTACAAGCTTTGTATTCCCAACCCCAGGGAATGTGGAAACTCCAAAAACATAATCTTCAAAGCTCCCGGAACTTTCCCAAGCTCCTATTGTAGCTCCCACTGAAAAGGGAACATTCTCATACAGTTCCAATTCCAGAGCACCGAAACCATTGGAATGGGTTCCCACTTCTCGAGAGCAGTTCTGTGTAACACAGGAAAAAAACCCAAAATATTGTGAGCGACTAAAAAATAAAGTATGTCAACAGAGCTATTCTCTACTCTACTAAGCTATGCAATTTTCTAAACAATAAATCCAAAATATTGTGCAGAAAGATCAAAATAGTTTAATGGTACAGAGCAATGCTGTTATCTACACTTAAATGTCAAACCCTAAACTAAAAGTAAAGTAAACCGCAAACAAATTGCCCTGAAATAAGTCATTAAACCCTAATTGTGCCCTGAATAGAAGTCATTAAACCCTAACTGTAGCTATTTCATTCAATCCCGTTATCGGTAATAAAAATTCATCCTGTTTTGTTCTTGGTATTTTTCTTACCAGTAAATAAAAGGAAACACGGAGCAAGAATTGGATTAAATCAAATGAAATGATTTTTTTGTCAAAGCACTTTTATTTCACTCTGTTCTGTTCTTGGTATTTTTCTTATGGTTGAATAAAAAGATTATAGCCGGAGCAAGACTGGATTCAAATCAAATGAAGGAAAAAACAATTATTTAGACAGGGTAGGACTTGCACTCAAATCACTTGAGTAAAACTTAGGACTCAAACCAAATAAAAAAACGTAAACATACTAACTCGATGATAATATTCAGCATGCCGACCTAATCTTTCTGATCGGCCCTCCATAGATCAGATGTCCGTCTGTCTTTCTCCTCTCAACAAAATAAAGGCCAACAATAAAAATGCAAGCGTCAAAGAAAAGAAAGGAAAGAGCGCTCAAAAATCCAAAAACAAAAATATATGCAGAGTAAATAAACACACATCACCAGCGAGTCTATCTTTGTCCCAAACTATGTTTGTATGGATCTCAAACTTCTACTCTTGTTCTATCTTTTAAATTTTGCCCTATTTTTAAATTCGTACTTTGTTTTTATCTTTGTTAAGGGTTGCACCTTTCTCCCTTAACCAAAAAGAGTTGGAAACCCCTGAAACCCATTTTCGGCAAAGCTGACAAGGACAAAAAAACACACTAACCATGGCCATGAACTCGAAATTTGCATCTAATCGTAATTGGGCAGGAACAGTTACTCTATTTACGCACCAGTGGCAATAAGATATTGTGGCTAAAAGGAGTTCTTCGGCAGCTGCGAGAAGGGGTCGAACTGGCGTGCCTCTCGAACTGGAGTTCGGCTTCCAGCGATTCGTAATCCATTGCCACTTTGGCGTTGGGATCGTCGACGGGAAGGGTAATGGTAGTGTCGGAGCCAGGGAGTATAACTGTGCGATTTTTAACCTGTTCAATCCATCGGAACCAAAGTTCAATTTACGTCGCAATTTATTATTTTGGGTTGAGTATAGTTCTGTGCCGTTAAATCCGTCTGAGCCTGTTCTCGACAAGTCCATGGAGTTTAACCCTACGTCAATCCGCAGCTCCACCAGGAGACTCCAGTGATTAAAATTGACCCTGACAATCCCAACCAGCGATTAAATGTCAATCTGTTAAAAAAAATCCTCCAAACCTTTAGTAAAAGCAACATTCAAAATCTCTCTCAATTATATATTGCGTTCGTTTAATTGCAATACAAGAGACATTTAAGATAACTTGTAATAAGGATTTACATCTCGCAATTTGCTAGGTTAGTATATCTGGATTACTCAGTTTGAATATATTTTTAATTTTAGTTCTCAACTAAATTACTTCAACTTACTCTCAATTCATCATAATTAAATACAATTTAAATAAATATAATAATTAAAAACATATTTTCTTATTCTCAAAAATGAGATTCAAAACTTTTAAAATAGAGTCTACTTTTGATCTAAATAATAACGGATAGCCTACATTCCTAAATTATAGCTTCACACAATTTAATAATTATTTTAAAATGTATATGTTTTTTTAATATATATATATATATAAATGTTGTTTTTTTTTTTCTTTAAATTTATTATAACTTAATTGTTAATTAGTAATGATGACAACTATCTCTAATTGTTATGTAAATAATGACTTGTCAAGGAAAACGATACCATTTGGGTGGTACCTAAGAGAGGGGACTTTCACTCCCCCAAGATATCTATGGGTCTTGGATAGTTAACATGTTTCTTTAGAAAATAGCTCTTAACCAAATAAAAATAGTTTTAGAGCATAGTTATTTTCAGTTTTACTTGCATTTAAGGAGGAAATATAAAATATATTATTAAATTTCAAAAAGGGTTGCATTAAGAGTTCTAATGTGAATTGCCCTCTAGTGTTGGCGTATTAATCAAACTCTAGTTAAGGTTGACTTTATTAATTTATTTTTGTCAAATTTATTTTTACTCAATTTATTTTGAAAATAAATATAGTGGGAAAATTTAATTTTCTATTGAACAAGTTGTCTTTGATGAGGCTTTTTATAAGCTTTTCTAGTCTAATTTCTCCAAAATCCAGCAGTAATTTATTGAAATTACAAGCTTCATGGGTAATCCCTGCACATGAAGTGCCCTAGGGTTTTTCAAGGTGTTGAATCCATATATATAGTCGAAACACGAGTTTAAATAACAAAAATCAAGATTTCACCTCAAAAATTTTCATGAAAATAAAAAAAGTTACACTAAAAACAACTCCAATAAATAACCAGTGATTTAACATTATTCTATTTTGTATAAGATTTGTTTTTGACAAATGATCAAAATTAAAAAAATCATTTAAAAACACAAATTTATCATTAGTTATTTTGGAAGGCACCGACATTGTAGTTGCAATGAGCATTGACTGTTGTAGATACTTGGTGTATCCACCATTGTCTAATTGTGGCTACAATGGTTGGCATGTACAATGTTTCTAACAAAATAGCTATTAATAATCCTCTCTTGATAGTTACCTCGTTTTCCATACACTTTTATGTTGGCATTTTAATCACTTTTATCCTAGTTGTCCATTAAGTTATGAGGTTCTGAAGGATGACTTATTACTTCTTACCTTGTCATAGAATGGCGGGACAATAGAAAATATGTGAGGCTATAAATCAATCCGAATAGTTCTAAATATGAAATGCTTTTGTAATCCATGAATTTGGAATAATATTTGTATCTATTTTCACATGCAATGAACTTTAACTTGTCCACAATTACTTTATCCTTTAGCAATTACTTGGGCTAAAGTTTTTCCTTTATTCTTTCCTCTTTTGGAGGTTAAGAAAACAAAGCTCTTTCTAATT
This sequence comes from Pinus tabuliformis, assembly GCA_031772625.1. Classification (NCBI taxonomy): domain Eukaryota; kingdom Viridiplantae; phylum Streptophyta; class Pinopsida; order Pinales; family Pinaceae; genus Pinus; species Pinus tabuliformis. Next base: position 552,233,549 of record CM062812.1, read on the forward strand.
TTTCCTTATCAATAGGGTTCTTTCTATAATTCATGAACTGAATGTCCTTATCTATAGGGTTCTTTTTATAATTCATGAACTGAAAGTGGTTAATTCCATGGGAAAATAAAGAGGTGCATCGATGTGGTATGTACCACTTAATGAACAAACAAACAACCATTCAATGGATAATTTTAGAATTAGCTATCAAACACGAGCTAATTTAACATTCTTTCATTACATTTTTACTTATCCTTTCAAATGCATATGTAGGGAATTTATAAATAAAATTTGTGTCTCTTTTAAACCATGCCATTATCGCCTCTCTTTGTGACTAATTTAGTTTTGTTTTAGTAACTAATTTCTCTAAAATAAACTGCAAAAATATTTCCTTCAGTCACCTAAGTTATATATTTCTTACCTAATCAAGAGAATAATTATCTGGATCAACAAAATCAACATTCAGTAGTAAAGGAACAAGTGGAAAATTTATGTGAAGTCCTTTTCAAAAGTTTTCGAACAATTTAAAGAAATCCGTAGAATGTTTCCTATATGTTATGTTCATGAAATTCTAGTACTACTAGTATGAACATGGATTGTATACAACCTCACAAACTAAACTAACCAAAACATAAATGTGAAAATGTAAGAGAGTTTATGCATTCTTATTACCATGTCTAGGATGAGCATGCCTCCTTCTAGCTACTGATGACATGATGCAAGGGTTTCTTACTGTAATTTTTCTAGTGTGTGAAACTAAAATTTCCTCATCCTTGAATACTATATTTGTGAGATAGGATCAACCAATGAAGGTTACTGGAGATAATATGCTTATTATGTTTTCAAAGGCAAGTTTGTGCTTTAATTTAATTGCTTGACTTGCTCTTATAGATGTTTTATCATATCCTCCAGTACAACGTTTTGCTTATTACTTTCCAATCTCCTGAAAAATAATATGTTTTATTTGTTTTTCCAATTCATTTGTTTTTGTTTTTTGCTTTTTGTTTTTTGTTTTTTTTTTTTTTTGTTTTTGTTTTTGTTTTTGTTTTTTTTGTTTTGTTTTTTTTTTTTTGTTTTGTTTTGTTTTGTTTTTTTTTTCCTTTCCTGAAGTGTTTATTGGTGTCTTGTTGGTTCTTTACATATTATTCCACACATTTATCATCTTTATTTTTCCATACATTGCATATGCTACCAACTCTTGAGTTTATACATATAACAATCACAATGCCTAGAAGTGTTTCTCATGCTCATGAGGTAAATCCATGGAATTAAACCTAATAATGACACCAACAACCATCTTATAACAGACAAGTTTCATTTTTGCAGACTCTTCAAATTCTAAACTAGATACCAAAAACTTAATTAAATCCAGATACAAATCACATAATGGTGACCAAGTAAGAGCCTCCAAACAACTCAAATAACACCTAATGAATTTATCACGTGGATGCCATAGTAGGCTTAAAATTATAAATTAAACAAGACCTTAGGCCAAACTGATTTGAGGGAACATAAGATGAAAGCTAAAAAAACTCATTAAAAGGAAATAATTTACTAAGATGAGCTCTACTTTCATCATTGAAGTCTAGAAGTATGCAATTCAATGAGCGTAAAACTTGTTTTCTTGACAATAAAGATCATTAAGAAAGCCAGGATGACCAGATAGAGCATATGCATCCACAACCCTATCCAAGTCAAGTTCGAAAGAGAACACAAATGCATCATCCAACAAGGAAATAATCCACATGATTTTTACCAAATACAATTTTGCTAAGCTCAACATCAAGCAAATGGGGTTTGCCCTTAATTGTTCAATGGGAGACGTGCTTGTCCATATTTATGCACGAGGGATTCTCCCTCTCTCTTTTGTCATATATGGTGTTTTTTAATGCCCCAAACCCTATCTCGAAGTCTTGCCTCACAACAAAACAACTTGATAGGCACTTGAACTCAAAATTTCCACCATCACTCTTACCCTTCAAGCCCCACCTTGAAGTCCTACCTCACAACACAACAACCTCACAACAACTGGAACTTGGAATTTCCACCATCACTCCTAACCTTCAATTCTAGGGTGCAAGTCACCTATGCCACAATCGAAAGCACCGACTAGGTGGCGACAAACCCCTCATGTAAAGAGCAAGAGAAATTTTGTATACTCTTACAAATGGCACAAGAGCAAGATGTGCTACATGGTAGTGGTTGGCTAGATTTACACAATGACACAATGAGTTCCATTGGGAGTTAGTGTACTGAGGGAAGTTCAAGTGTTTTTTCATTCTTTATTAGTAATTTTGGCTGGAGGGTGGGCGGGCGCCTTGTTTGAAGCGAAGTCAAGTTTCAGATGGTAAATAGCATGTCCAACCAATTGTGGAAATTAGGCTCAATCCCCTTTTATTATTAATCGTAGCATGCACAAATCATATTGTTATTGTGGCTAGAGGGTTTGTTTATGGGTCAGTGGCTTAATTCTTGAATTTCTGTGAAGCAATATTCTTTCTTACCAATGTCTAGGGCATTGGTTTTGATTCTAATCCATTCTAAGTTCCTATTAATCTAGTTTCATGTTCTTTATGGGAATGCTTTTTGTCTTATTCCTTTGATCTTAGTAGTTACTCTTGTGGCCTTTCAAAGGAATTTCCATATGGGAAAGGAGACAAAGTTAACCATGTGTAGCCTTTGGTGATCATTTGTATTTGTGGGCTCAAAGGAATTTGACAAGTAGGGGGTCCCATAACATTCAAATGAGAGGCAACATTGAAGGCTTCCAACCTCAATTACAAGAGTAGATTCACAAACAAGAGGAGATTCTTTTCCTCCAACTTAAACACAATCAACATCACGACAACCATGGAGATTATCATTGATCGTCAAAGCTTTATCTAGTGATTAGAAGATGAAATTTCTAGTTTGCACCAACAACATCATCCAACAACACTTTTAGTTCTATCAAGCTTCTTGCTCCTAACCTCAATTGACCCAATTCTATACTTGGAGATGGGTACAACCCATGGTAATATTGTTTCTCCTCAGCTAACCAAATAGTATGTTTTAGGTATTCTAGTTTTGATATAGTTATAGGTTATCATTTTGAGGATTTGGGAAGTTTGGAAGATCTTTTAGTTTTCAGCTTGCAAACCAAATTTTATACTTCCTTGATGTATCTTATACTACACCTACCCTCAATTACAATTTTTAGAGTAATATAAATATTCTCGTTATAATAAAAACAAATTGTATAAATTCATCTCCTTTTTCAAATTTTTAATACCATAAAATAAATTAAGCTTTTTAAAGTTCATCTTCAATTCTATTTTTTTTAAACTGAGTTTTTTTAATAAACTGAGTAGTTAGAATCAATAGATACTAACCAGAAAAGAACTCATAGACATCCTTATTCGACTTGTACAATCTCAATCTCAACGGTCAAACATATATTTTATTTGTGGGGGCATTTATGTCGATCATTTTCTTAACAATCCACCTCACATGGTGACTATCATGTCTCAGTTTCCAAAAAAAATGTTGTCGTTATGGATTTGAGATCACATAGTGATTATCATGTTTTGGTCTCCCAGAAATTGTCGTTGTTCTGGATTTTTCTCAAACTTTTCAATTGCCCGAATACTTCTATCAGGAAAAAACAGTCATGAAGTCATTATCTTGTTACATAAAAATGAAAACTCAATGGTTTGACTACAAATAAAGAGAGTTTGGACCCAAGCAATAATATAAATTGTTAAATCACAGAAATAAGCAAGTCAAACTATGGCCACATCAACTCAAAATTTTATAATGTATCGTGAGCAAATTGTTTTTGAATTGTGACGAAGATTCGACCTAACAAATAAAATTATGTAAAGAAATTTTGCAGTCACATGTAGACTATTGTCTGTCCTACTCACATCAACCTTAAACCAGTGTTCCACGGGAACGCATCCCCCCCTAGGGGTCCAGTTTCCTAGCTCCCCTGCGCTTCGAGGATTTGGGGACGAGAGGGGGTCGTTTCCCCACACTCCCAAAAAACAGGGTACGCATGGGGATGTGCTAGGGGGTCATTTCCTCCCGCTAAGGGGTTGTTTCCGAAAAAGGGGTCGTGGGGGGTCAAGGGGGGTCAAGAGGGGTCGTTTCCCTTTGACCAAATTCGATTTTTTTAAATGATTTTTTTTAATCATAATTAAAAAAAAAAACTATTGAGCAAGGGTTTAACTTTTAAAGTTCCATTGTTTTAAGTCTTTGTTTGCTGCCTTCCCTCACTCCATTTGTAACCCATCGCTGGACGCCGACGCCGTCAATACCATCGTTGCAACGTAGACGTCATCGTTGTTAAATGCCATCACTCGAACACCATCACTGTTGGACGCCATCGTTGCTGGATGTGTCAAGCTTTGAAGCCACTTTGTTGCACTGTGCTAGCCGTCACTTGAAGCACCATGGTCTGTCGTTATTGCACCGTATTGCCTAACCATTGCACCATACTGCCAGACTCCAACACCACTACACCATGTTGTCCAGACTCCAACACCACTGCACCATGCTATTAAGACTCCAACACCACCGCACCGCGCTGCCTGACAGTCCAATTTGCAGCCCCCATCGACAGTCACGCTGTAAGTACCCTGTGTTTTTTTCCCACTGTTGTTTTTTTTTCATTTTTTTTTTTGTAAATTTTAATTTATTTTATTTTTTAGTGTTGACTGTGTATTAATTTTAATTATTTCCTTGTAAATTAAAAAAAAAAAAAAACAGTGTTCAATGTGTGTGTTGTTAGTATTAGCCAGCATGTGTAATGTTTTTAAATTTTTTTATTTTCACTACAGGCTATGTAATGTTTAAATTTTTTTTTTTTTATTTTCACTACAGGCTGCAACCTACATTTGTCATTCAACTTACAAAGTTACAACTATAAGTCAGAGTCAGACTTCTTCTGGGAACAATGGGAACAGTGACAACAGCTACAGTGGTAGTGAGCCACAATATGCACAGGAAGAAATTGAAAGCACTCACAACGGGGCAAGAAACCATAATAGGCATGGTGTAGATTCTAGAGGCCCACCAAGAGAACTGGAAACATTTGCAAAGGGGATATTTAATCCTCTAAAACCACTTCTAATCTATGCAACCAGACTGCCGAAAAAGAATCCAAAAGTTGGCGGTGGCTCACATGATTGGGTCTGCAATATGTGTTCCTCAAAGAACCTAAATTCAGCGCAAAGAGAGCAACTTTGGAGGCTAGAAAGGGCACCTACTGGAAAATGATTGTTTTCTAACAAACATGCTTATCCATCCACAAATATTCCTCCATCCAATGCTTCATAAAAAAAGACAAAGGTTTTTACTGGTGCATCTCGTTCTTGTGCAATGGGTGGTATAGTGTCTAGGATGTACAACATTCTAGATTGAGATGACACAGATGATGCAATTGGCAAATTTCTTTTTACCAATGCAATTCCCTTCCATGTTGTTCGTTTTCCTTATTACAAGGAAATTGTCCAAGCAATTGCAAGAATAGGGCCTTCATATGTACCACTCGGAGAACATAAGCTACGAACAACAATTTGAGATAGACAGGTGTCCAAAATTAATGTGCAAAAAGAGAGAATGAAACAAACATGATTGATGTTTGGTTGCTCTATTGTTATGGATGGATGGACTGACATCCGAAAACGCCCACTAATCAACATCATAGTGACATCTTCGAAAGGTCCATTCTTTCTTAAAGTTGTTGATTGTTCTAGAAAGCACAAGGATGCATCTTTCCAATTTGAACTTTTTCGAGAAGCTATAGAGGATGTTGGGCCTGATAGTGTGGTGCAGGTTGTGACAGATGCAACAACAATTTGTAGATCAGCTGGGCTATTGATTCAAAGCATGTATCAACATATTTTTTGGACTCCTTGTTGTGTGCATGCACTCAATAATGCACTGAAGGACGTTGGAAAGATTCAGTGGATATCAGACTTGGTGACAACTGCAAGAGATGTGCAGATGTTTATCTGCAACCACCACACCTCCTTGGCTATGTATAGGGCTCATACGAGGAAGGAATTCCTCAAGCCCACTGATACTAGATATGCTAGCTATTTTCTCTTATTGGAGAGGATGCTAGAGGTACAAGAGCCTCTACAATCCTTGGTTGTGAGTTCAGAGTGGGGAAGGTGGTCAGAATAAAAAATAGTCACGGGGAAGAAGGTCAAGCTTCAGGTGTTGGACAATGATTGGTGGGTAGATTGTTCTTATTTGGTGTCATTCCTGGGCCCTATTGTGGAGGTCATTTGTTACACTGATTCAGATGCTCCTAGTCTTGGATAAATCTATGAGACCTTTGATAGCATGTTGGGTCGTGTGAAGGTAGCCATTCAGCAAAGGGAGCCCTCATTAGAGTTCTATACATCCCAGATTCGACCCATCATTCAGTGTAGGTGGGATTGCATGAACACACCTTTGCACATGGTAGCATATGCATTAAACCCAAAATGGTATGTTGAGAGACCTGGGAGGGTTCCTCCTATTAATGATCCTGAGGTAAAGAATGGCTTCCTAGATGCAATTGCAAAGATGTACCATGAGGAGGAGGGGTAAAGATTTCGAAGACAGTTTGTTTAGTTTGCATCTCTTAGTGGCCCCTTTAGCACACATGGTGCTTGGGCAGATCACATAGATCTAGCCCAAGATGACCCAATTGGTTGGTGGAAGAAGCATGGCGATGGTGCTCCAGAGATCAAAGATCTAGCTATGCGTTTGTTGTCTCATATTGCTAGTTCCTCTACAACAGAGAGGAATTGGTCCACATATAGCTTCATCCACTCTATCAAGAGGAACAAGCTTACCTCTAAAAGAGCAGAGAAGTTGGTTGTTGTGCACAGTGCCCTGCATCTTGAGCATAGGAAGACATTTGAGTATTTGAAGGGTCCAGCAACACGATGGGATGTTGATCCAAAGGATGATGCACAAGTAGATATGGAGAGACTTGATGAGAGAAAGATGGGGTTGGTTGGTGTGCCACTTAACATGTTTGAGAATGCTAGTGATTCAGATTCAGATGGTGATATGGTTGATCCTGATTTATTCATGCAGTAGTTGGATGCAGAGACTAGTGGGGCATTACCTTGAGGCTTGAGCAAAATTATGCTCATTTATCTTTTGATATGTTGATGTTCTTATGTTATTCTGACTCTATAAATTTTTTATTCTTTATGTATCAGACTTGACTTTTATAATTTTATGTTTAGGCCAATAGGCCTTCCTGTGAGAGGGACTTTCGTCGTCCTTTTGATTCTCAGGCTGACACCTGGAGTTTCTGTGTGCCGAGCTTCAGGGAGAGTTCGTGGAGTTTATGGAACAATGCTCGGACATTGTCAGCCAGTTAGACAACGCGGATTCTGCCGATTCTGTTAGGTTCATTAAATACACAGAACATGGAGAGTCCCCCGATTTAAGGAGCTGGAAGCAGATTCGGGAAAACGAAAACATGAACAAATTGGACCATAGTTGATTAACAATTTCGAGAAGAGTCCGGCTCCTCTATTTATTGCAAAGCAAAAGGCATGAATAACTGCTAGAGCCTTGCAATTCTATACGGTCGCTACATTCGCAATTGGTTACTTGCCCATCTAATTCTTACCCTGTTACCCTGTTCTTGAGCAGAATTGCCATGGGTTCATCGGCTGTAATTTTTTTGGGTATCCTGATTTCCGCGAGTCTGGTTTCAGCAGCAACGAAGGACCTGAATCCCCCACAGAGAGACACCAAAACCGCTCAATTTATCAAAACCTCGTGCGATCTGACTCAGTATCCGGCGCTCTGCGTCTCATCGCTTTCTTCCTTCCCGGGTTCTCTGAAGCCCACATTGACGGACATGGCGGAGGCGACCGCGAATGTGAGTCTTGGTCATGTCCTTAATGCTACCGTCTGGATCTCTAGCCAGAAAGGCAGAAGCCCTAACTTGAGTGAACCAGAAAAAGCGGCGCTCGAGAATTGTATTCAGAATTTCAATGACATCAAAGACGAGCTTCGCGAATCTCTGGCGGCCCTGAAGCACCTGAGGCGGAACACCTTCGACGCTCAGATGGACGACGTGTTGAGCGGGATGAACCAAGCTTTCACCAACGAGGACTCCTGCCGCAGCGGCTTTAAGGGTGTGGATGGGCAGGTTAAGCTCCAGGTCACGGACCGCGTGCAAAACGTGCATGCATTTATCGCTAGCTAATAGCCTCGCTCTCTTTAGCGCAGTGGCTGCCACTGAAGCTGATGGAAATGCGATCGAAGTGTGAGCGCAACATAGGTTACTGGTCTTTCAGAATCATTCATTCCACTACTTGATATTTATTATTATAATTTGGTTATAGTTTTTGCCTTCTATTCTTCTCGCAGTGTTCCAAATTTTAGGGTTTTGGATTAATTCTGCTGGGTTATGAAAAAACAGACGTCCGTTATGCTGTGAGAAATTCTTGCGACTGCGACTGGTTAATTGCAGTCGGTATTATTTTATTTTAAGTTTTACGTTTGATTTGATTTGAATAAGAGAAAATGACCTACAGATCTGTAGGTGCTCGCCGGATTTTAGCCCGGCCTTAGCCCCTTCATGGAGCTGTTTTCTTATTAGTCCCTGGGAATATAGGGATCACCTTGTACTGAAAAGGCCAGTTGACTTTCTAATCTTTCTAATTCCGGAATTTGTGGGTTATCCAGCTGGTTATGGCTATACGCATGGAGTCCAGGCGAGACGAGGTTCCCCTCAATTGCTGTTGACTGAATCTACGGAACAAGTCAGCCGTCCTGGCTCCTCAAATAAATCTCAATATCAAAAACAGTAGCAGGATTAGGGCAGTCATCCTATGAAGTGTTTGAGAGCGTTTTATATAATTAGATTTGCTGTGTCTTTCCAATAGCTATTAAATTTCGGATTTATACTTTAGGTTTTATACTTTAGGCAGCTCCTCTAGGTTATGATATAGATATTTACTATCAGTTTATGTTCATTTTGATTTATATTTAATTTCTAAATTAAAATATTTTTCCTATTTTACTTTGTGTTAAACTCTTTTTATATATATTTTAAACAACAAAAATTAAAATTTGAAAAAAATAAAAAATAAACTTACCCAAAACTATAAAATATGTGTCATACAAATAACTTGATTGGAGAAGAGTATATTGTGAATACGGAATACTCAACACTCGTGCTTTGCGAAAATAATGGAGAAAAGGAATTACTAATTTGACTAATCGAGTGGCTATTGAAGAATGACGAGAAGCTTCAACTGCTCATACTTACTTTAAAATAAAATAAAAAATACATGCGTATCTTTTCACTATGGATGGTCTTGTAATCTTTTATATATAAATATATTTATTTTTTAACTCAATTCTTGTTATTCATTACATTGCATTGCAGTCCCGTTCATTGTCAGTGGATTTGAAGATGCTGCAACCCTCGAGGGGGGGCGTCGAGGCTTCAAAACTTTTCGGGATTTGATCAGAGATCGACTACAGGGCTGACACATTCGAAGTGCTCGTGATTCGTGAGCAAAATCATGGAAAGAGTATTTTTGGTTTCAACGGTGATGTTGTATTGTAGTCTCGTTCATTGTCAATGGATTTGAAGAAGCTGCAACCTGCAGGAGGGGGGCGTCGAGGCTTCAAAACTTTTCGGGATTCGATCAGAGATCGACTACAGGGCTGACACATTCGAGGTGCTCGTGATTCGTGAGCAAAATCATGAGAAGAGTATTTTTGGTTTCAACGGTGATGTTGTAATGTACTCTATACATATCTCTAACTTTGATATATCTGTGAGCTTATAATATGTTACAATGTTATTTTTTTATCCTTTTCATCTAAACGTGTATTTACATTAAGAATGTTTTGGATTTATTAACATAGCGAATCATAAGTTTCCATAAATTAAATATGAAAATTTGTGTGGACAACTTTCTTTCTTCTTGGTAGAGTATTTGGATTTTGCTCTATGTATGTGCATAATTTTTTCCAAAGGCAATTTGTTTGTGTAATTGGCTTGCTTTTCGCTCCCTAAGTATTCAATCTGGTTGGGTAAAGAAGCATTGTCAAATGGTAGGGGATAGTCATGGTGGTTATTGCCTTGGTCACTAGAAAGCTTCGTAGATGCTTGGCCATCTATAGAGGTTTCTTAATTTTGGGTAATCAACTTACTCTAAAATGAAATAAGACATTCAATGTGTTCTGTGTAATATAGATATAAACAAAACATCTAAAGAAAAGTAATTGCACAATGATCCAGTCCAAGAAAACAAGGTTTTCCGCAAACCAATTAAGCCTTTCAACCTTTTCGGCTTATTTTCTTATATCAAACATTTGTGCAGGGTTTCAACCAATTAACATTTCATTGAGTATATATCTACAAATCAAGGATTTTGGGATCAAATCCCACAAAGCAATTCTATACTTGCTCTTCAAATTCCTTCAAGCTTTTGAAAGTAAAACCAATGAATTATCAATATAATTTTACAATAATAAAAAACAATTAGAAGGCCTTTAGCCAGCTCAACTTGCTCATGTGTTAGGCTTGAACCAACATCTCTTCTAGAGAAATTCAACAATTCTAATTTAATAATCCTATCGGCCTCTCTTTGTACCTTTTGGGACAATTGCTAGTAATATTCAATATTCAATGTTCATAGTAGGAAGTGGAACATCAATATGGTTTAATCATAATGTATGATTATAAATTAGAATTTTAAATTTATATAATAATGATATTCATATCAATGATCATGCTTTGCAACTTTTAAGTTTTCGTTTTAAATTTGTTTCAGTGATATGATTCATCGATTTATAAATTATATTTTATATTTATAAGTTTTTTAAACCCAACCTTTCCTAAAAAATAGTGAGGAGCTTTTGCATAAATCGCTCCCATGTATCCTCGTTCCCTCGTCCCAGAGCCTTAGTGGAACATTGTCTTAAACCTCATATAGACCTGTTATATATTCACAGCATCCCCTAGTCTTGGTCACCAATCTTTGCCTTTCAGTTTGTGTAGATATACTTATTGAGAGAGATTTCATACCATGCCATCCTGGGCCAATTCCAGGCAAAAGATAAGTATGCCTTTTGAATCCAGGCATATCCCCAAGAGAGGGCAAGTGAAGGCAGCCATTGCCTCATCCCTTACCCACTCCGTCGCGTCTTTTTTCACATCACATTCCTTCTCCAGTTCTCATGGCTCGTCACAGTACTTCATGATGGCTGCTTCCTCTTCTTCAGCCTCGACATTCGGTTCAGCTTCAAGCTAATGGATTTTGCAGAGGAATGGACATAGGTTGCTCACAACATGAGGAAACACATAAGTGGAAATAAAATATTTTCGGTGGGCAAGGCACCAGCAATCCAGTAAAAGTGCCCACATGAGAGGAATAGGATGGCTCGGATGATAGATATGTTTACCTTCACAGGACCGTTCAGACATATGAATGTGGAATAAAATATCTTTATAGCCTGCAGTTGTCATCATTGCTATTACAACTTCTTTAATTTTATCTACTATAACAAGACTTCTTATAGACTTTTTTCCCCTATAATAAAAGGTCCCTGTGTCATTTAAAAATGTTATCATTTTATAATTTATAATTAAGATGAATTTATAATTATTTGAAGTTATAATAAAAGGTCCCTGTGTCATTTAAAATTGTTATCATTTTATAATTTATGATTAAGATGAATTTGTAACTATTTGAAGTAACAATAAATCTATACCAGTGATATTGTCATCTATCATAAAATTTCAAATTGCAATCTTATAGAGCAGTTTTCCAGATCCAACATATGAAACTTTGCCTTTTTGAAGTTGGGGAGTCTGAAATGTAATCAGTTCTGTAAAGAAATAACTTCAATCAGCCAGCAGCTGGGATGTCTAAACTCTCTGGTTCCATTTTGTTAAATATCATCTCAAATAATATCAATAGAGTAGCTATTATAATTGCTCCATGTTCAATATTTCTTTGCTATCTTAATCTGTTTCAAGGCAGAGATATGTAGAATGGTATATTTGTCATATCCCAACCCTTTTCTTTTTTTTAAACATTGAACAAAATAGGATCACTGTATTGCTTGAATTTTTTTTTTAATATGTATGAGAACTCTTCTTTGAATTTTGCTTTCTATTTCTGAGAACTCTCCTTCTGCCAGAATCGCTCAATCTAAATCTAGATAAGTTAAGTTTGAGATTTTCAAAATAAAATTGAAGTGACATTTGAACCCAAGTAAATCGTTGCCAAAATCTAGATAAGTTAAATTTGGGATTTCCGAAGTACAGATGCAGTGACAGTTGAACCCGAATTATTTGTCTATCTTTAAGTTAGAGCATAAGCTGAACAAAACTATTTCAACACTAATCAGCCACACTTTTTCTATGGGACTTGGAGCATTGGAGGGTACTGCATCAAGATACATTCATCTCAATTTAGTTTACCATTTATTATTATGGAGATCAATCGCTTTAACAAACAAAAGCAAGGAGCGGCATTGTTCCTGTGGTTTTGGCCCAATATGATGAAATGGTGAGAAAGAAATTAAGACTGAAAGTTGTTGGCGGGTTTAACAATCAGCAAAAAGGTAATCTAATGTATCAGAATGAATATACATTCGTAGGCATATAATAATCAACAAATATATAACATAAACAAACATTTCTTAGATGACAGAGAGAGACAGGATTCCAATACCTTCACTCTGACACTTATATGCACTTAGATGCAACGCTTTACTTCATTGCAATTATTTTATTTAAGTTAAAAAAAAGCAAGAGGAAAGCAATCCACCAAATACAATAAAAAATGCAATGGATACATAAAGAATCTAGCTTTACCTCGACTGTTATTCATTAATGAATGGTCTGTACAGAGCTTTTATCTACTATGATGAACACTGTAACTTTCCATAAATAAATCCAAAATGTGCTGAGAGACCAATAAGCAATACTCTGTGGTCTCTGTGCTATATCAAGCACAGATCAAGCAACCCACAAAATGCAATTAAAAAAAATCAATGGCTGTATGGAGAATATATCAAGCAACCCACGAAATGCAATTAAAAGAAAATGAATGCTACATAGAGAAGCCTTTCTCAATTCTGTTACACCTGCTATTTTCTAAAAGATTAAACCAAAATACTGTGGAAAAGAACAAGTATACTAGTAACTGCCTACAAGGAGGCCACCTAATTCATTTATAAATACCAATGTATAGATCACGAACGAAACTTGACTTAAATTGTTATTAAATAATTATTAATACCAGTACAAAGTTTTTCCCTGCCATGTTGATCACTTCATTTTTTCTAAAAATAAATCCCAAAAATAATGAAAAACACCAATTAAGCTATGATCTCAAAACAAAGTCAGCAAGCAACCCACCGAATGCAATTAAAAAGAACATTGGATGCGTCCAGAACATAGCTTTACCTGTTCAAAATAGTTTTTCTCCTCAAAAGAATAAATCCAAATATTGTGGGCAAAGATTAAATAGGATGTCGACGGAGCTACTCTCTACTCTGCTTAGCAATGCAATTTTCTAAGAATAAATACAAAATGTTGAGCGGAAAGATCAAAATAGCTATAATTTGATTATCCAGAGCAACGCTGTTATCGGCAATTAAAAGATAAACCCTAAATAAAAATGAAGTAAACCGCAAACAAAGTTCCATCAAATAAAAGTCATTAAACCCTAATTGTGCAATGAAATAAAAGTCACTAAATCCTAATTGTGGCTATTTCATTCGATACCAAGATCCCAATCTTGGTAATTTTGTTTTTAATTTCATCCTGTTTTTTTCAGAGAAAAAAATCTTCATAGTATTATATTGAGTCAATATAAAAAGTACATAAGATACAACAAGGATAAAAAACTAGCCACCTTGCCAGCACATGAAATCAAAACCTTGCAGACATAGGACATCCCAAAGGAGATCTAAACATCATCATACCAAAATCACAGCAAAACAGTCTTTTCAAGGACAGGATCAACAGATGTCTATACACATGTAACAAAAAGGGACTAGCTGAATAGCAAATAAGCAGAAGGATGAAAGGAAAAGATCATAATCCAGGGATGGAAAAGTCCTGGATGAAACAGGAACGTTCTCCATCAGAAACCATCATAGACCAAAAACCCGGCTCTAAAGACAGCCCCTTCTTCGACAGACGGTCAGCTTGAGCATTTTGGGAGCGGAAGATGTGGTGAATAGAGCACTGTTTCATATTTCTCCAGAAATACATAATCCTGTCCATCCACCCAGAGAAATGAGGACAACTGATGTGGCAGGCTCCCCTTACATGGTCAATCATCGATTTTGAATCACCATAAATTGAAATGTTCTGAATCTCAAAAAACACACAGAAGGCAAGCAGTCCTGCAAGAGCTCTGGCCTCAGCGAAACTGTTTGAACCACTTCCATCATTCCATGATAAAAAATATTGCAGCTTCTCATCCACATCCACAAATATTATTCTACTCGGCCCCATCAAAAAAACACAGGGAACACTAATGAGAAGATTCTTGGTATTTTTCTTACAAGCAAATAAAAACAATCTTAGACCGAACAAAACGGGATTCAAATCAAATGAAGGTAAAAACAATAATTTAATCCAAGAAGGGCTTGGATTCAAATCAAATATAAAAAATTAACATACTACCTCCATGATAAAAATTCAGCGTGTCTATGTAATATTCCCGATCGACCCTCCATAGATCTCGTGTCCCTCTGTCTTCTCTCGTCTTAACAAAATAAAGATCAACAATCAACAATGCAAGCGTCAGAGAAAATAATGAAAAAGAGCGCTCAGAGAAAATCGAAAAACAGAGATAGATGCATGGCCAGGGTAAACAATCACATAACACCAACGTCTCTCTTTTTGTCCGAAAATACGTTTGTATGGATTCGAAACTTCTAAGCTTGTTCTTTATTTTAAATTTTGCCATATTTTCAAATTTGTACTTCGTTGATCTCTCTGTTTCACGAGTTGGAAACCGCTGAAACCCATTTTCGGCAAAGGACCAAAAAACAAAAGGAACAAAAACATTAAACAAGACCGTGAACCTGAAATTTGCGTTTTAATTATAATTAGGCAGGAACATTTCACCACTGGAAGCATGCTCTTCGCATTCTTCTAGGCCAGTTCAGAGTAGGTTCTCATAGACTTCGGTTAGAAACAAACGACGAGGTGGATAGATTAGACAGACTTTGCCAAGTATGTCATTTACAAGAAGTGGAGACCGAGGTGCACTTCATCTTTGGATGCCCTATCTACTACGAGATCAGAGGAAGGTTTCATTGCTTGTTAAGAGATTCTCGGGCCCTCGCCGACTTTTTCAGGTACCTCGATCAGAGATGTTTGGCCCTATATATGCAGGAGGCTCTTAGGTTCCGAGCGCATATTCTTCAGCCTCCCATCAGACCAGACTCCACACACAGGATCACAACATTTTTCAGGGTACTACCTTCAGACAGGGGCACCAAGAGATCGATTGATACCAGTACGCATCCAGACTCCAGATCAGTGAAGCTCCGTGGGACCTCACCTTGCTACACGAGATCTCATCAGCAGTTTCGTCTCAGATCTATCCCTGGGAGACAGACTAGGTCCTCCAGCATTCAGCAGCGTGTGAACTTCCCCAAGACATGATTTAGTGGACAGTCTGCACTTGTCGTCGACTCTTCATCGGGCCAACAAACATTATTAAGTTTCTTCAGCATTATTCTTTCAGCCTCAGATGTTAGGAGAGATGGGTCTGATCCTCAGACCTATTAGGTCTTGGATCTTCTCTGCTAGAGCCAGATGTTGATGTACTTCATGCATTGTATCTTTTATAGGAGACCGTTTGGTTCTCCCACTTTGTATATACATCAGTGTACTCAATAATTCCTTTGGCCTACTTTGTGGTCATTAGTTGGACATAAATATAATTATCTTATCTTATCTTATTATCTATTTACGCACCGATGGCAATACCATATTGTGCCTAAAAGGAAACTCCTTCGGCAGCTTCGTGAAGAGGTCGACCATGAGGCGTGCCTCTCGAATTGGAGTACGAATTTCAGCAATTCGTACTCTTTTAGAAGTTTGGTGTTGGGATTGTCGACATGAAGGACAATAGTAGTGTCGGAGCCCAATTGCATTTGTGTTTACAGAGTTCAATCCATCTTAGTCCAGGTTCAATTTACATCGCAATTTATTATTTTCGGGTGAGTATAATTTTGTGCCGTTTTAATTAGTGGGAGCTTGTTCTCGTCAAGTGTACGGAGTTTGAACCTGCGTCAATCGGGAGCTCCACCAGGAGATTCCAGTCGTTAAGATTGACCCGTGTCACAGCGCCTAAAAAAAGCCTCCAAAGGAGTGATTAAAATAGGGAGTTGTTTGAGACTTTTGGACTTTCCGGGGCCAGAATCTGGTGGAAAATTTTGAGGTGAAATCTTCATTTGTGTTATTTACACTCGTTTTTTGACTGTATATATGGATTCAGCACCCTGAAAACCGCTAATGCACTTGGATTATGCAGGGTTACCACTCAAACATGTGATTTCAATAAATTCCTGCAAGATTTTAGAGAAATTAGACCATAAAAAACCCACCAGAAAAGCTCCCAAAAAATAGCACTAAAAACAACTCGTTAAAATAGACCTTGTCTGATAAAGTAGCTAGACCATATAAATTAAATGGGTAATAACTATTTATATCCGTCTAAATGCTTATTTTAGGTTAATTTTTTTAATTTAATTTTATTATTATTAAATTGTGTGATTTTTAAGATGATGCATGCTTCCTTCGATGAGGGTGGACAAATAGTGCAAAGATGGTCCTGGGAGTTCTCCCCCTCTACCATGCGGCACACATGCTTCAATTAAGGCATTGTTTAATCATCCAGTACACCTATAGGGACAACAATCTAGATGGGGTTGCGGTTATGATAAGAGAGTTCACTGCTTTCTTGTTTTGTTTGGAAGTTTGGGCGATTTATTTAATTAAGCGGGAGGTTGACAGAGTGTGCGACGAAACTATGGCAGCTCGTCAGGGTTTTGGCTCTAGAGATGCCGCAAATTGGTAGTCCGGTCCGTACTAGTTTGGTAGGAGTTCGGCCTACAAACAAGCACTTGGGACCCCGGCTCTTTCCTGAGCGCAAAGTTGGGTCCTGACATTGCCTCTGGTTGGAAGTTTTGGTTCAGTCATTCCACCCTGATTCACTGACTCAAGGCGGTTTCCTTTGTTGTCATTAAGCATGTAACTTTGTTTTACTACTTTTGTAAGGTTCTGAGTTCTCTCTTGTGTATCTTGAGCCTTCTCTGGGCGTCTTGGGGAGGGTACATTTATGAATTCGGGGCATTGTGTTTGCAAGTTTTCAAAAAGTCATGTTGTGCTATCACCCTCAGTTTTGGTCTTGGATTTCTTACATTTGGCTACGGTGGATGCTCCTTCTCTAGTCTGCCTTTAGTAGCTTCCTTTGTCTGCTACTTGACTAAGGGGTTGTTTGTTTCTTCCTTATAGGTCCTTAGTTGTGTGAACTGCTACAACCCCGAGGTCGGTGTCTCAAGGGTTTGTTATCAGTTCGGTTGTCGATTGCATCTGTGGGTTTGTGGGAAACTGGGCAAAGGATTTTCTGGCTAGATGTTGAGGCTCTCTTCGAATCTTCTTTGGTGGATTCTCTGGTTTTCTTCAGTCCAATAGGTCCTATTCCTCCTCAAGCAGTTGTTCTCACTCTTTCTCTAGTCAGAATTCTATTGGGTGCCCCAAGACCCGGTCGATTAACCCTCCTATTGTCAAAGCAATGCCTTGCCATAGAGCGAGGCCTCGCCGTGGGGGTGAATGTTTCTTCAATGTAGACCGCCCAGTTCCAACTCGCAGCTCGTCTTCTAGGAATTCAACTAGCATGGATCGTGAGGGCGAAGTGGCGTTTTCTCCAGCATGCTCTCCAGGTCAAATCCAGGCTTCAAAAACTATCACGATTCCTTAGCAGTGCAATTACGAGACATCCAACTCAATATCGACATAATTCGAGACCACGGGTATGAAGATCGCAATGAACTAGTCACATACATGAATGATATCCAATTTAGCCAAAATGAGATATTGGAACAACTAGACACTCTTCGATCGCAAAATGAATGATCACCTACGAAACTTGGAAGCTCAGGTGGAACATATTGATTTTCATATGCATGAGCGTGTTGGTTATTTTACAGCTCCCCATGTACTCCCTCCCCATCACCCGCCTTGATATGCTGCAATTGGTCTTTGTAATATTTTTGTCTTCCTCATGCACCATATGGCTTCTAAACCAGGTGGAAATAATGTTTGTAATGAACTATTTATGGCATCCTCCGGCCCCTGATTCCAACAAGTCTAGTTGGAATGAGGAAAAGGGAGTCATCAAGACATCTTTTGTAACCTCTGCTTTATGGAAATCTAATGAGGATTTTTTGATCGACAAAAAGAAAAGAAAAGAGGATTACATGCTTAATCTTTGGCTTATCTATACTGCATGCGCAAAAAAAACCATAATTTAGTTCATATGGCACTTGTTTATATGACAATTTTTTAATTAATTAATTTAATTAAAAGAGAAAAAATGACATAATTACTTTGGAGATAAATCTCAATTTTTGATTTGTGTATAGTACTATTCTAGAATATTCCATAGAGGTTAAACATCCACTTAATAATTACTGATTATCAAATTAAAATTCTAAAAAACCTATTTCAAAATAGACATGTAATGTCTCTCAATTGTATGTGTTATATATTTTGTGAAATTACATAGGTATTGAGTTAAATTTCAAAGAAAATATTTGGTTAATTGTGATAAGGTTTTAAAATAGGCATTTTATCAGTGTAACATTTTAGTTTTTGTTAAATTATAAATTATTGATATATCTGAGTTGTTGGTTGTTAAATTTATTTTTGGTATGCTAATGATATTCAACAAATTTAATTTAAATTTCTCCAAATTATTTTAACAGGTTAGTAATTCACCATATATTAAAAAAAGGAAAAAAAAGAAAAAAGTATTAAAATGAACTTAATAATTAATTTAAAAAATTATAAATTCAAAACCAATTAGAGAAAAATAATTATTGATGAAATGTTTTTTCACACAATCAATTTAAGGGAAAAATTTGCCCTTGGAGTGAATTGTATTAAAATGAACTTAATAATTAATTTAAAAAATTATAAATTCAAAACCAATTAGAGAAAAATAATTATTGATGAAATGTTTTTTTGACACAATCAGTTTACGGGAAAATTTTTCCCTTGGAGTGAATTGTCTCTTAGTTGGAGTCATAGTAACACTAGAAAGACAGGCATCCAGTTAGAGTCTTCGAATCGACTCTAGTTAGTGATTTTCAGAGATCTCGGTCCTAAGTTAAACTATGAGTTTCTGATATATGTGGTTTGATATTCGAACTGACTCTAGTTCAGTGATTTTCAGACATCTCGGTCCTAAGTTAAATTATGAGTTTCTAATATATGTGGTTTGATATTCGAACCGACTCTAGTTCAGTGATTTTCAAACATCTCAATCCTAGGTTAAACTATGAGTTTTTGATATATGTGGTTTACAGAGTATTACATATATCTAAAAATATCATTAATTCCTTGTAAAAAAAAGGGAAAAACAAAATAAAAACACAACTTATCAAGCCACAATTCTAAGTTAAACTATGAGTTTTTGATATATGTGGTTTACAGAGTATTACATATATCTAAAAATATCATTAATTCTTTGTAAAAAAAAGGGAAAAACAAAATAAAAACACAACTTATCAAGCCACTCACTCTCGCTATTAAAAAAAACTATCAACCCCAAAATAACTTATGAGAAGCTCCTGGCCATGACTCTTATTGTTATTAGTAAATATATTCAAAGTTTTATTTTTATTTCATTTATTTTAGAAAAAAAAAAATTATTCATATCATGAGAAATGGTTTATTTTTATTGGTTAAATAGTATGTCATTTGAAATTATTTTCTGAAGTATGAGATTTGTTTTTATAAATTATCAGAATTGAAAATTATTTAAAAAACAAATTTATCACTTGTATTTTAGGAGATACAATGCATTAACATTGTAATGAGTCATTGATTGCAGTAAAATGGATTTTCATTGCAATCAAATGCTTCGTGTAACTACTATTTTATTTTCTGATTCGTTGTTGGCATGTTGGCCATCTAAAACTATCAACCCCAAAATAACTTATGAGAAGCTCCTGGCCATGACTCTTATTGTTATTAGTAAATATATTCAAAGTTTTATTTTTATTTCATTTATTTTAGAAATAATTTTTTTATTCATATCATGAGAAATGGTTTATTTTTATTGGTTAAATAGTATGTCATTTGAAATTATTTTCTGAAGTATGAGATTTGTTTTTATAAATTATCAGAATTGAAAATTATTTAAAAAACAAATTTATCATTTGTATTTTAGGAGATACAATGTTAATATGCATTAACATTGTAATGAGTCATTGATTGCAGTAAAATGGATTTTCATTGCAATCAATGCTTCGTGTAATTACTATTTTATTTTCTGATTCGTTGTTGGCATGTTGGCCATCTATAATGTTTCTCATCACTTAGGTATTCTAATCCCGTCGTTATAACTACTATATCCTTCTATCATACCCATTTCAATCACTTCTATCATGCCTATCCATTAAGCTACAAGGTTTCTATCTTGCTTAAAGGACAAATTGCTTCTTGAGGTGAGGCTATGTAATCAATACTAGTAATTCTAAATATGAAATACTTGTAATTCATGAATTTGGAATAATACTTGTTTTTGTGTTCGTACGCAATGAACTTCAACCTTTCTAGAGTTGTTCTTATCCCAATTTATGTTTGAGTGATTATTTGGGCTAAAAGATTTTCCATTATTCATTTCTCCTTTTAAGAAACAAAGCTCTGGCTAGTTTCTCCTCATTTGTATGGTGTATTCTCCAATAATTCATGAATGGAAAGTGAATAAGCCCATGGGAAAAAAGAAAGAGGTGCCTCAGTGCGGTATGTACCAGAAAGCAACACTTTAGTGGATAATTTATGAATTATCCATCAAACACCAGCTAACTTAAAGTTATTGCATTACATGTTTACTTATCGTTTTGAATGCATCTCTAGGGAATTTATTAATTAAATTTGAGTATTTTTTAAACCTTGCGATTTTCATCCCTCCTTGATACTAATTTGATGTTATTTTAAATAACTAATTTCTTGAGAATAGAGTACAAGAGTCTTTCCTTTAGTCACCCTTGTTAAAGATTTCTTACCTAATAGAGAGAATAATCATCTAGATCAAAAGGATCAACATTCAATAGCAAAGGCACAAGTGGAAAATTTATGTAAAGTCCCTTTCAAAAGTTTTCAAATGATTCAAAGAAATTCCTAAATTGTATCTTGTTGTTTTGTTCATGAAGTTCTATTACTACTAATATAAGCATAGATTATATACAACCTCACAAACTAAATTAACAAAAACAATATTGGTAAAACATGAAGAGAGTGTAGGCATTTGTGCTACCATGTCTAAGATGTGTGCGCCTCCTTCCAGTTAACAATGACATGATGTAAGGGTCTATTCTTGCAATTTTTCTAATGTGTGAATCTACAATTGCGTCATCCTTGAGTACTATATTCCTAAGTTCAAATGAACCAATGAAGGTTAACAAATATGATATTGGTAAAACATGAAGAGAGTTTAGGCATTATTGTTACCATGTCTAAGATGTGTGTGCCTCCTTACAATTAACGACATGATGTAAGGGTGTATTATTGCAATTTTTTTAATATGTGAATATGCATTTTCCTCATCCTTGACTACTATATTCCTAAGTTTAGATGAACCAATGAAGGTTAATGAAGATGATATGCTTATGATTTCTTCAAACCCAAGTTTATGCTTTAACTTAACTTTTTTAACTTCCTCCTATTGATTGTTTATCGTATCCTTCTCTTCTACAATTTTTTCCTTATCACTCTCCTCTCCAATCTCTTGAAAGACAATTTCACTTCTTCGTTCTTCCAATTGATCCTTCCTTTTTGAGAAGTGTTTGTTGGGTCTTTATATATTTTTTTCTCCCAGTTATTATACATTGCATAGTCATGCTACCCACTCTTGAGTTTAATCACATAAAATATCACAATGCCCAAAAATGTTTCTCATATGCTCGTGAGGTAAATCTATAACACTAAACTCAATAATGGTACCCATCCCTATCTTTTAAAAGACAAAATTCATTCCAACAGACTCTCCAAATTCTAACCCAAATATTAAATACTTGATTAAAGCTAGATAGAGATAATCTAACAATAACTAAGTAAGAGTCTCCAAACAACTCAAATACCACCCAATTAGGTTGTCACACGGAGGCCATAATGAAGTTAAAATGATAAATTCACCTAGACCTTAGGTCAAATTGATTTGAGGGCACATAGGATGATAGCTTCCAAAAAAAAAAATCATTGAAAGGAAATAGTTTATTGAGGTGATTCTCTTCTTCATTTGAAATTTTTTATGTATGTACCGGGGCTAAAGAAAAAATTGATTCATGTAGCTATATTAGAGGACAAAGGTTATGATGTTGTGTTCAGTAGGGGCAAAGTGTTTTTGAAGCATGTTGCCATTGGGCTAGTGAAATAGATTGGATTTAGAGTTAAAAATATCTACAAGCTAGAGGTAAATTTGACCATACATCTAACTACACCTCCAAGAGTGAGGTGGGGCAATGTAGAGTCTTAGTCCCAGAGTTGAAAAGGTTTGGACAGGTTTCATAGGAGAGCAGTAGCAATTGCAGTATACTTTCCTCATGGATCATTATCTTGCTATAGGGGCCCATAATATTCAGTAGCAGGAGGATCAATGTGAGTTGGAGCAGTCAGATATTGAGGAGCATAGAGCAGTGTTGATAGAAGAGAAAGAGGCTCAGTAGCATAGTCAGCAACAACGCATATTTCCCAATAGACAATGCATAGACTGGTAGTAGTCAAATGCTCAAGAGACAGTTGCAACCCAGAGACACAGTTGATTTAGCATTTTTGATCCAGGTGGATGTTGGTGGCCACCCAGCTATCCCACTTGAACCCCCACAACTGTGTCTTTCAGTTTTTCAGTGTCCTTAATTATAGCACAGTTTACTATTTTTAGCAGTTTTTCAGGTCCTGAACTTCTGAAGCTGTTTTGAGGCCCTAAACGACATTTTTTGGGAAAACTGGGAGCAACATGGGTCCATGGACCGACGGACCGATGTTTTTCATCCCAAAGTTGTAATCCTCGGATAGATATTTCTAACGAGGTATTGTGTGCATCAAATAGAGATTGTATGCCAAAGTTACGACCCCAGGAAGTTGATGTACCAATTTACCCAAAAAGAGGCCCATATTTTGGCGCTTCATCTCCTAGGGTTAGGTTTTTGGATGTTTAGGGTTTTCCATTGTTTCTCAACAATAAATAGGCCTTCGAGCCTCATTGTAAGATAGTTCAGAGACATGTAGCCACCACATCTCTTCTCAAAGATAAGCTACCATCACTCTAGCTGGTTTATTTCCATTTCTACTTGTAAGCATATTTCAGTATTTTACATTAATGAAATGAAGTATTATTTATGTTTCATATCTATATTTATGGTTATTTTTGTACTTTATTGCATTCTTGTTGAAGTCTGGATCAGTGGTATCAGAGGGGTCTGCTCTTTCTCTGTTTTTCTATGCATGTCCCCAACGAGGTTGGGATATAAGGAGTTAGGGCTTGAATTGGTCGAACCTTTGCAAGATCAGCCTTGCAAATCCCGACAGCCTCCCATGGCGAATGAAAAGAAAGATGAGGGGGTAGGAGATCTTGTCAAAATCTTGCTTGAAGAAGCCCTCGAGCGACAAAGGAATGCGATGATGGAAAACTTTGCCCAGATCCTTCAGTGGCTACCCCGGGGCGACGCATCTGCTTCCAACAGCTACTTTGGAAATGCCACACCCTTTAAGGTACAAGTTAACTTTGAAATCCCCATATTCAAGGGTCAGATAGATGCAGATGTTGTAGATAAATGGTTAAATTTGCTAGATGGTTTTTTTTTGTTCATGGTTTTTCAAGTTGGGAAAATATCACTTTTCACTTCTCAAAGCAACCCCCCACGTCAAGGACTGGTGGGAAACCTACTGTGAGTAGAAGGATGAAAGTACGGGCTCACTATTTTCAACCGCACCCACTTGGAATTCATTCCCGGATGCCATCAAGGAGCAATACGACCATGTCAAGAGCTATGAGGACAAATACATAAAGTGGACCACGTTGCGGCAAGGGACCAAGATGTGTTGGAGTTCACAAATATTTTTCATACCCTTCGCACAAAGTTGGGTATCAAGGATTCTGAGTTGCATTTGGTACTCAAATACCACGTCTGCCTACATAGGTACATCTAGGACGAGATGAAGTTCCTGAACATCTCCTTGCTTGGCACGACATACTGATACATTGTCAAGATCAAGTAGAAGTTTAAACAAAGGAAGCGAGACTTTGGATCTACGAATCCGAAGAACAAAGGACAAAGCCAAGGCGGGGTGACCCAAGACAACCCATCGAAGCCGTGAGAAAAGAACAACACCATGAAGTCAAAGAAGGACATAGGAAAGTGGTGTGAGTTCCATAAAAGCCCCACTCATAACACAAGTGAGTGTCGGACCAAGCAGTCGTTGGTGACCGAGTTGAAGGCTTCAAAATCATATGCATGTTCTGACCCTGATTCAGAACCCAACAAGGGGAATGACAAAGGGAAGCAAATCATTAATGCGGAGCCCAGTGCCATCGTTGCCACCGTCAAGGTCCAGAAGAATGAGCCCGAAGATCTAGAGGAGGGGTAGTGCCTTTTCCACTCACAAATGTGGGTGAAGGGTTCGCCGTTGCAATTCATTGTCCAAAGTGGCAACCAAAAGAACCTCATTTCAGCAGAGGTCATGAAGCGGCTAGGACTACCAACCATACCACACTCGCAATTGTACAACATCAGGTGGCTTCACCAAGGACAAGATCTCCGAGTCCGCCAGCAGTGCCGCCTTCCCTACAACATCAAGCCCTTCACAGATGAGGTATTGTGTGATGTTGCACTACTTGATTTTTGTGATGTATTATTAGGCCAACCATACTTGTGGAAGTGACATGTTGTGTATGAGTCAAGGCATTGCGCTGTTATTATTTCTTTGTGTAATACATTATATAGGATATCGAAGGTAGCCACACCTACCGCCACTTCTTTGATCTCTGCTAAGAAAAGCAGTAAGATCATCTCCCAGACTATGAAATTTATCTTCTATCTAGTTCGCTCTCAAAGTAAGGGGAAGATCGTAGCCACATTCATGGCCCCAGGAAGGGTTCCTCCATGCAGCAGAAGCAGGTGGATACGGTGACGAAATAAGACAAGGACATCTTCTCCTCACCCACAGGGGTACCGTTGCACTGTCAGGACAAGCATTCGTCTGATCTAACTTCCATAGCACCTCTACCCAACGGGACGATCTATCACCACTCCATTCTGGAAAATGCCAAGTACAAGCAGTGTCATGATCAGCATTAGGTACACACAAGTTTCAAGTGGGCGAAAAAGTCTAGATACATATGCAGAAAGAACGCCTTACAAGAGCCCATCAGAAGCTCAGACCACTCCGATATGGTCCTTACACCATTACCAAGGTTGTGGGAAACAATTCTTTGGAGCACAACATTCCCCCATTCCTTCGCTTTCACTGAGTGTTCAATGTGGACCGCCCTCGACCATGCTTCCCACCATTACTGGACACATAAGAGGTTGCAGAACAACTCACTAGGGACCAAGTTCAGCAGAAGTTTCCTCATCTCATGGAGGAACTCAACACAATGGGGACCATTACTTCCTAGGGGGGAGGAATGATCTAGGTGGATGTTGGTGGCCACCCACCTATCCCACTTGGACCCCCACAACTGTCTCTTTCAGTTTTTCAGTGTCCTTAATTATAATACAGTTTACTATTTTTAGCAGTTTTTTCAGGTCCTGAACTTCCAGAGCCGTTTTGAGGCCCTAAATGAAGTTTTTTTGGGAAATGGGAGCAACATGGGTCCATAGACTGATGTTTCTCATCCCAAAGTTGTAGTCCTTAGATAGATCTTTCTAACGAGGTATTGTGCGCATCAAACAGACATCATATGCCAAAGTTACGACCCCAGGAAGTTGATGTACTAATTTACCCAAAACAGAGCCCATAATTTGGCGCTTCATCTCCTAGGGTTAGGTTTTTGGATGTTTAGGGCTTTCCATTGTTTCTTGACAATAAATAGGCCTTCGAGCCTCATTATAAGACAATTTAGAGGCATGTAGCTGCCACATCTCTTCTCAAAGATAAACTACCATCGCCCTAGCTGGTTTATTTCCATTTATATTTGTAAGCGTATTTCAGTATTTTACATTAATGAAATGAAATATTATTTCTACTGCATCTCTATATTTATGGTTATTTCTGTAATTTATTGCGTTCCTATTTAAATCCAGATCAATTTTGGATGCTTCTCAGTTGCAGCTGTTGTAGTAGAAACAACAACAATGAGAGGTAGTGTTATTTATGCTACAATACATTACATTGGAGTTGGATTAGGGTTGTGCAATACCCTTTTCTTGCTAAGAGAGAGTGTTAGAATGTAACAAGAAAACGCTTCATTTTACTGGTGCCTTAGTCAAATTGAGAAAAAATGATTTTCCACATCAACAGGATGACTTGGATTGTAGTTAGCTAGAGTGACAAGGCCTTTTCTACTAATTAGATCAGTAAATTCGAGTTTGTAGGCTAAGAGTAGAGTTGTTCATGTATTGATTGATAATAGTTATTAATCTAGTTGAGTTATTGTTAGTTGAACTTGGTTAGTTGAGCTCTAATCATTAGTTGAGTTAGTTGAAAGTCAGTTGAGTAATTATGTTTGTTGTTATCTCACTGATCTCCCAATTAACTAGTTAATCAACTAAAAATAGATCTAGTCATGCATGGAATTCGAATTTCCTAGTTGAGTGGATGGAAAAGGCACATGTGTGTTTATAATTATATATTATCGAGTGTACAACACTTTTACGTTGAGTGGGTGATCAATTCCCCTTGGAATTGCGCAAGGAAATAAGGAATTTCCCTATTCTTTAGGAGCTTAATTCCTCCAAGATTGCGCAAGGAAATAAGAGGTTGGATAAGGCTTGAATTGACTAAGTGTTAGCCAGAGCAAGTCAGGAAGTAGGAGAATAGTTTTGCAGTGCAGAGTGTGCTTCAGAGTTGAAGCAAGACATTGTAATTTTTTCTTTTTCTCATTTCATTAATGAAAAGCAGCAGAGGGGTTTTACCTAGTTGGGTTCCCATGTAAAATCATTGTGTTCCTTGTCTTTTGATGGTTGCATTTCATTGCATGTGTTTGTATCTTGTGATTTTATATTCCGCATATTGTAGAAGAAATTTGTATCTCTTGTTTTTAGTTCGAATTCATCAGTAGTAGCAAATTTCTTGCCACTTCTACAACTAGGGCTTGAATTTATGAAATTGCAATAGTAGATTTGAAGGTCTTGTTTTGGGAGTTTTGTTTTCTGCATCATTGTGTTGAACTTCTTCCCTTTCTCTAGTTATATCTTCATTGCATTGAAAATATTTCTCTCATATTAGTTGCATTTTAGGAATTTAGATGAATCTTTCTCTTTTACAGTCAAACAGAAATCTTAATCAAAGATAAATATTTAAAATTTACCAATAAATCTAAGTCGCATTTGAAACAGTAAAAACATCTAGTTGGTATAGGCTAGAAGACATGTTCCATCGTCTCTAAACGTAGGAGTTTTCGTTAATTGTTTGTTACATTCTTGGGATGGTTAGTTTTCCACGTACTTCGAAGTATATAAGATCGTTCTACCACGTACATTTGGTTATATAGGAAGGCACTCCATATATGATGAGTATATAGGAACACTCTAGTTGTATTGTTAAGCATTAGACAACACTAAAACAGACTTCTCTTCCACATACCCTTAGGTATATAGGAAGTTCCCCCTAGGTTGTAAATCAGCCCTAAGTAACCAAGTTGTTTGTGATACATTGAACACAACATTCAGGGAGATTGCCTACACGTACTTAATGGTATATTGCAGTTCACAACAACCTGGTAATCCCTTCATACCTAGTGACCCTTTTCATTGTTACTATTTCTTTGATTAAATTCTCACTTTTTACTCCTTAGTAGACCTTAGCTTGAGTCTAATGGAAAATTTTCTAGAGTTTGTCATTCAAGGAAACCCCTTTGATGAGAATCCTAGTCCTTTTCCTTCTTTTGGAAATATTGGTCCTCCTTACATGGCTACGTTGTCACTTTCCAGATTCATGATAGGTTTACTGGTATGGTTGTTTTCAACCTTCTTGGTCTTGAATGTCCAAACTACTTCACAAGAAATATCTCCTCAACAACACCAACCACAAGTTGAACCTTTTTCATATTTTCCCATTGTTTCTTCTTCCCTTTCTTCCTCTTCGCTTGGTGAAAATATTGATGTTTGCAACCAAGATAACAAGAAGAAGAAGAAAAGGAAGAAGAATAAAAATCAAAATAAGTAAGGGGGCAACCAACCAACCATTGCTATGAATGTGGATAATGTTGAAAAACCTTCCAACATGCCTTGTAAAATTAAATTCCCTTGCAATTTTTGTAAGGGTGCTCACCTTTTTAGAGATTGCCTTGTTATTCCCCAAGTATTAGAAGTGTGGTCCACAGGCTCACGTCAACCCTTTTCGCCAGCCTCTGGATGTCATGCTGGTGACAAACCATCAACTAGTAATAATAAGGTTCCCAGGATAAAGGGTGAAGTTAGGATTCCCTGTAGGTTATGTGAAGGGAGTCATCAAACTCAACTTTTCCCTCATATGGATGATGCCTCAAAATTGTTGGAAAACCTTACTATTTCTCAATAGTAACTTCCAACTGGTTACTGTAATTTTTCCCTGAGTCCTCCATTAGTTGATAAAGTGATTGATCTAATTCCATCTTCAGTCATTCCCACTCTCCCTAGCTGTGAATCCCACGAGTCCTTTTCAAACCAACAATTGATTGAGAAAGTAGCCGACTTGATTCCATCTTCAATCGATCGTACTCACCCCTTAGACAGTGAAATTAATACCACTCAGGTTGTTATTTTTACTTCATATCCCATCGAACAAGGGGAATTTCTCCCGTTCTCATGGAAACTCCTCTAAGTAATGACACAACTTCCTTTAATTGGAATCAACTGACATAGCCTTGTCTCCCTTCTTAAATTCCTTTCCAAATAATGGTGAAGTCTTGTCATAAGAACATAAATCTCACTGTTATAGATGAGGGCACTTATGTTAGCATTCTATCCTTGACTGCTTGGAAAGCTTTACTTCCCCTTGGCTTGTGTCTGTTACTCATAATTTGTTGGCTCTTAATAGAGGAATTAGTGAACCTTTAGGGATCCTTCCTTAGCTGCCTATTACCTTAGATGGAAAAACTATATGTATTTATTTTATAGTAGTTCAAGGCCCCTTGGATTTCAATTTAATCCTTGGGAAAGACTATGTTTATTACATGAAAATTTGTGTGTCCACACTCTTTCAAGTGATGTCTTTCTCGCATGATGGAAATATTGTGACTATTGACCAGCTTTCATTTGTTGGTTATGATTTGACTGTCAACCATCCAACTTCACTAAACATTCCTAATATGCAAATGGTATCCCCCTCACCAAAGGTTAATTATGTGGCAACTTGTTCCATGCCTACACCTACCGACATGTATTCCTTCCAAAGCATTGTTCTTCCATCTGATGAAAACCTCTTGGAAGCCACAATCAAGCCATTGATATGTATTCCTTCTAGAGCCTTGGACTCTTGGGAACGACGATCAAGGTAAATAGTGCCATGAGCATAGTTCTTTTACTGTGTCAAGCTCGTTAAAAAATGAAACAGGTCACCACGGGCATAGTTTTTCTATGTTTCAAGCTCAGATAAAAAATGAGACAAACCTATGAGAATAGTTATTTTACTATGTCAAGCTCATTAAAAATGAAACAAGTCACCATGAGCATAGTTTATTTTATGTTTCAAGCTCACATAAAAATGAAACAAACCTATGAATGTAGTTATTTTTCTATGTCACCTTCATTTCATCTACCCATATCACATGATCCTCTTCCTTCCTTCCTGGTGAACATATTTCTATTCATAACCAACAGTATATCTGGGTCCATGAGAAGAGTTGGTGGATGAAACAAAGTTGGGAGGGCATGCCTCTACTATTATGCCGAGGGTAATGTACTTCTCTCAAGCATAGTTTTTCTCTGTTCCAAGCTTGTGTAAAAATGAAACCACTCTCAAGCATAGTTTTCCTTTGTTTCAAGCTTGTGTATAAATGAAACCACTCTCAAGCATAGTTTTTCTCTGTTTTAAGCTTGTGTAAAAACGAAATCACTCTCAAGCATAGTTTTTCTCTATTTCAAGCTTGTGTAAAAAATGAAGCCTATTCTGAGCTTAGTCTTTGTTCTTTCTTGTGCTCGTAAATACATGAGAATACGTCATTGAGCCTAGTATTTGTTCTTTGTCATGCTGATAAAGACATGAGAATACATCACCAATCTTAGTCTTTGTTCTTTCTTGTGCTCATAACTACATGAGATTATGTCACTAAGCTTAGTCTTTATTCTTTCTCATGCTTGTAAATACATGATAATATGTTACCGAGCTTAGTCTATGTTCCTTCGCGTGCTCGTAAATACATGAGAATAAGTTACCGACCATATTTTTATCACTTTTTCGGGCTCGCTAAAACTTATGAAAAAGGAACCCCCTTTGATGAGAATCCTAGTCCTTTTCCTTCTTTTGGAAATATTGGTCCTCCTTACATGGCTACGTTGTCACTTTCCAGATTCATGATAGGTTTACTGGTATGGTTTTTTTCAACCTTCTTGGTCTTGAATGTCCAAACTACTTCACAAGAAATATCTCCTCAACAACACCAACCACAAGTTGAACCTTTTTCATATTTTCCCATTGTTTCTTCTTCCCTTTCTTCCTCTTCGCTTGGTGAAAATATTGATGGTTGCAACCAAGATAACAAGAAGAAGAAGAAAAGGAAGAAGAATAAAAAGCAAAATAAGTAAGGGGGCAACCAACCAACCATTGCTATGAATGTGGATAATGTTGAAAAACCTTCCAACATGCCATGTAAAATTAAATTCCCTTGCAATTTTTGTAAGGGTGCTCACCTTTTTAGAGATTGCCCTGTTATTCCCCAAGTATTAGAAGTGTGGTCCACAGGCTCACATCAACCCTTTTTGCCAGCTTATGGATGTCATGCTGGTGACAAACCATCAACTAGTAATAATAAGGTTCCCAGGATAAAGGGTGAAGTTAGGATTCCTTGTAGGTTATGTTAAGGGAGTCATCAAACTCAACTTTTCCCTCATATGGATGATGCCTCAAAATTGTTGGAAAACCTTACTATTTCTCAATAGTAACTTCCAACTGGTTACTGTAAGTTTTCCCCGAGTCCTCCATTAGTTGATAAAGTGATTGATCTAATTCCATCTTCAGTCGTTCCCACTCTCTCTAGCCGTGAATCCCACGAGTCCTTTTCAAACCAACAATTGATTGAGAAAGTAGCCGACTTGATTCCATCTTCAATCGATCGTACTCACCCCTTAGACAGTGAAATTAATACCACTCAAGTTGTTATTTTTACTTCATATCCCACCGAACAAGGGGGAATTTCTCTCGTTCTCATGGAAACTCCTCTAAGTAATGATGCAACTTCCTTTAATTGGAATCAACTAACATAGCCTCGTCTCCCTTCTTAAATTCCTTTCCAAATAATGGTGAAGTCTTGTCATAAGAACATAAATCTCACTGTTATAGATGAGGGCACTTATGTTAGCATTCTATCCTTGACTGCTTGGAAAGCTTTACTTCCCCTTAGCTTGTGTCTGTTACTCATAATTTGTTGGCTCTTAATAGAAGAATTAGTGAACCTTTAGGGATCCTTCCTTAGCTGCCTATTACCTTAGATGGAAAAACTATATGTATTTATTTTATAGTAGTTCAAGGACCCTTGGATTTCAATTTAATCCTTGGGAAAGACTATGTTTATTACATGAAAATTTGCGTGTCCACACTCTTTCAAGCGATGTCTTTCCCACATGATGGAAATATTGTGACTATTGACCAGCTTTCATTTGTTGGTTATGATTTGACTGTCAACCATCCAACTTCACTAAACATTCCTAATATGCAAATGGCATCCCCCTCACCAAAGTTTAATTATGTGGCAACTTGTTCCATGCCTACACCTACCGACATGTATTCCTTCCAAAGCATTGTTCTTCCATCTAATGAAAACCTCTTGGAAGCCACAATCAAGCCATTGATATGTATTCCTTCTAGAGCCTTGGACTCTTGGGAACGACGATCAAGGTAAATAGTGCCATGAGCATAGTTCTTTTACTGTGTCAAGCTCGTTAAAAAATGAAACAGGTCACCACGGGCATAGTTTTTTCTATGTTTCAAGCTCAGATAAAAAATGAGACAAACCTATGAGAATAGTTATTTTACTATGTCAAGCTCATTAAAAATGAAACAAGTCACCATGAGCATAGTTTATTTTATATTTCAAGCTCACATAAAAATGAAACAAACCTATGAACGTAGTTATTTTTCTATGTCACCTTCATTTCTTCTACCCATATCGCATGATCCTCTTCCTTCCTTCCTGGTGAACATATTTCTATTCATAACCAACAGTATATCTGGGTCCATGAGAAGAGTTGGTGGATGAAACAAAGTTGGGAGGGCATGCCTCTACTATTATGTCGAGGGTAATGTACTTCTCTCAAACATAGTTTTTCTCTGTTTCAAGCTTGTGTAAAAATGAAACCACTCTCAAGCATAGTTTTCCTTCGTTTCAAGCTTGTGTATAAATGAAACCACTCTCAAGCATAGTTTTTCTCTGTTTTAAGCTTGTGTAAAAACGAAATCACTCTCAAGCATAGTTTTTCTCTATTTCAAGCTTGTGTAAAAAATGAAGCCTATTCTGAGCTTAGTCTTTGTTCTTTCTTGTGCTCGTAAATACATGAGAATACGTCATTGAGCCTAGTATTTGTTCTTTGTCATGCTGATAAAGACATGAGAATACATCACCAATCTTAGCCTTTGTTCTTTCTTGTGCTCATAACTACATGAGATTATGTCACTAAGCTTAGTATTTATTCTTTCTCATGCTTGTAAATACATGATAATATGTTACCGAGCTTAGTCTATGTTCCTTCGCGTGCTCGTAAATACATGAGAATAAGTTATCGACCATATTTTTATCACTTTTTCGGGCTCGCTAAAACTTATGAAAAAGGAACCCCCCCCCCCCCGAAAGTCTTCTTTAAGGTCTTTTCAGACTCCCAAAATATGAAAAGATTATCAAGCACTTGTCTCTTTCACGCTCGTTAAAAGAAATGAAAGGACGTTTACCCAATATAAGTTTACATATTTTCTGAATTGGGTTTACTATTTTCGAAAAAGGAATACTTTATTCAAGCATGACTAAAATGTTCTCCTGGGTATTATTTTATGCCTTTTTGGACCCAAGGGACTAAATTTAAAAAACGAAATCTCTTAGAGTCTTTTTTTTGCCTCTTTTTCACACTCTCTAAATGTGAATTAAAGTTGAGTTTCACCTTCCTTGGACTCATAAAAACATAAATAGCATAGGAATCATCAAGAATGACGACACCAAACCACTCCTTCTCGGGGTTCATTAAAAATTGTTGGAACGAAAATCAGGAAAACAGGGCATAAAACCTATTTTTTGGCAGTAAGTTGCTCTGAAACATGACACTCTTTCACCTTTATGACTATTTTTGGTTGGGAAATATGATTTCCTCCTTGTTTATTACAGCTTATTGAAAGTCTTTATATTGGGTCTTTGAGTCAATGTTTCCAATTCCATATAGTGTCACCGATATGTTCAAGAGAAGTCCGCCCTCAGTTGACATCTACTACAATACCTATAGCCTTCTTTCATGTAAGCCATCCCTGAACCAACTCTACATTATCACATTCTGTCTCAAATCTTGGTATCTGTTTCGTGTCATTGATCAGGGATACATCGAGGTCCTCATGCGATGGGTCACTTCATATCGACTTCAATACATTATCTAGGAAGTTGATCTAGAAAATCACCTCAGTACCTTGGAACTGGCATGCCTCATTGGTAAGTTTCCTCGCTTTCAGTGCCAGGTTCTCATCATTAGCCTATGACTGAAAGATTTTGTGTGGTGTTCGAATTCAGTTCATCTATTCATACCTTATAGATTTTGCTTAGTACCTCGAGGGAAATTGTAATTATTGGTGGTTCCTCTTGCGTTTGTTAACGAATTTCATCATTGGCTGGTATTCAGATGGTATTTACCGTGTTCGAATTCAACACGTCTATTCACATGGTTAGATTCGTATTATCGAGTGATAAGATGGAAGACCTCGGATCTAGTTTCATCCATTTGGGCTACGATTTCACGATTCATACACATATCTACGAAGTATGATGGCTATGGTCATCCAGAAATTCTGCCAAGCATGGGTCCACCATACACAATTAGTGGACATGACTTTAATCGTTGTATATGTAAAACGGATTTTATGCTAAGTATGGGTATGCATATCTCATTGGTGATATCATGATGATAATGTATTGTAACAACCAATTGATGATTATTAGATCTCAACCAGTTGACACTCGATCCATAATTTTCACATGGTAAAAAAATGCAGTCCTCATCCATAGCTTTTGACTTTGTACTTTACAGGGCAATTTGTTATAGACCATTTTTTATAACTTAAGAAAAAGGCCCCAAACCTAGATCTCTTGTCATATGTTACACTTTGCATCAATCCCCTACAAGACCAAAAGCAAAAATATTCCCAAAACTTATAAGAATCTTGGATTATATTGGTTCAAAACCCTGGTTTGAGACTCCATCACACTTAGTTTCTTCACAACTTGTGATGGTGTAGGTTTCATACATGCAACTTGAGTTGGTCATCGCAGGTTATTTTTACTAAAAGTGTAGTGACACCTAGAAATGAGGAAAAATAAAATAGAATTTTGAAGCTTCCCCCTCTAGAAGCTTCGGGAACATATTCATCCATTTTCTGTTGAATATGATCTCAAATTCCTACTAATGAGGCTTTATCCCTTATCTCATGGAACTTACCTCCTTTCAAAGTGGATCTAGCCCTAGTATGGTGGATCTAAAACTACCTCATTTTCCCTATAAATCAGTACCTGTTATAGAGTCTAGGTTGGCTTTTGGAGACTCTAATTTTCCCCTTATCTTTTCCATTTGAGTTTGGAGGTCCATAATCCATCCTTATGCATTGGTGATATTGAAATATTTATCATTGGGGTAAAGAAAGGACAATAAGGCTCAAAGAGATTCACAACATCAAGGCCTCAACAAGGGTTGTAATATTTCTCTGTTATCATTAATACAAATTGCATTGTTTTTCCCATACATCATGTCTTTGATTATACATGTGTAGAATAAGGTTCCTTGATCTCTTATTTAGATTTATTTTAATATATTGTGTTGTATATCTCAATCTCTTTGCTTGTTTTGGCTAATTTCTAGGTTTTGCTTTCGGGAGTTAAAGTTAGAGATGGAGTGAGCAGGAAAAGAGAAGAAGGAAGCTTGCACTAAATACCAAGTAAGTCTTCTTCTTATATTTTGAATATCTCTAGGGAAATATAGTGTAGTTTGTTTGGTTGTTTCTAGTTTAAGCCAATGAAACTAGGGAGACCGCTTTTGTCCGCATAAGGGATTTATCCATAAAACACCTAGGTCACATTATTAAGGGAGAAATCAAAAGCATTTGAAAAGTTCAAAATTTTGAAAGCCCTTGCTAAGAATCAAACTAGATACAAAATAAAGTGAGTAAAGTTTGACAAAGGTTGGGAAATTACTTCAAATTAGTTTGATGACTTTTGTGAAGAAAATGGCATAAAGAGACAATTTACAATTGTAGACACCCCTCAACAAAATTGAGTAGTTGAAAGGTAGAAGACATCAGTGCAAGAAATGGTAAGAGCAATAATGGATGAAATAATTTTTCCACAGATATTGGGTTGAATCTATTCATATAATAATCCATATTTTAAACAAAGCATATCTTAGGACCAACAATGATAAGACACCTTATGAATTGTGGCATGGAAAACCAACATCAATAAAACACTTCAAAGTTTTTGGCAACAACTGTTACATTAAAAATAATGATGTAAAACTAGGTAAAGTTGATGTTAGAGTTGGTGATGGAATATTCTTAGGAATCAAGGGCTACAAATGCTACAATGAAAGGTTGCACAAAATAGTTGATTGCATTGATGTAAAATTTGATAAGGAATTACTTTTCAAAAGAAAGCATATAAAATTCATTAATCCACCTCATCAGAAAACCAATGAAGACAGAGGAGATTAGATTGAAGAATCAAAACAGGAGGAATAAAAAGAAACATGATACACTCTTTCAAATTCACCTTCAAGGTATGTATAAAACAACCATCCTAAAAGTTAAATTCTTGGTAGTAAGGAAGTAGAGGTTTAAACAAGAAGAAAACTAGTAGGCACTTCTAGTTAGGCACAGAGTGTCATGCTATCCATGACCAAACATAAAAAAATTCTCTCAAGCAAGTAAAGACAAGTATTAGATAGATGCCATGAATGAGGAATTAGACCAAATTGAAAAGACCCAGACTTGGGAGTTAACTCCAAGACCAATAGATAAGAATGTCATAGGTACAAAATGGGTCTTCAAAAACAAGTTAAATAAAAATGGACAAATCATAAAAAAAGCCATATTAGCGTTCAAAGGTTATGCTCAAGTTGAAGGATTGGATTTTAAAAAAACTTTTGATCCTGTAGCAAGATTAGAACCAATCAAAATATTCCTAGCATTTGTTTATCATAAGAATTTCAGAGTATATCAGATGGATGTGAAATCAACATTCTTGAATGGAGGACTTGAAGAAGAGGTGTATATAGAACAACCTAAATGTTTTGAGCTATCATACAATATTGATGATGTATGTAGGTTGAAAAAGACACTATATGGACTCAAGCAAGCACCAAGGGCATGTTACTCATGATTAGATAAACATCTACAGAAGAAAGGCTACAAAAGAGGGAAAAGTGACAATAATTTATACATATAATCTAATAATGAGGATCTTTTAGTTTTTTTCTTTATGTTGATGATATAATTTTTGGAAATAATGCAAAATCACTAAGCCAAGGGTTTGTAACCAAGATGAGTTTGAATTTTAAATGTCTATGCTTAGAGAACTCTCATTTTTCCTTGGTTTACAAATTACATAAACTTAAAAATGCATGCTCATCTCCCAAGGAAAGTATATAAAAGAAATATTAAATAAATTTGGAATGGGACTGTTCACTTGTTAACACTCCTATGGTCGCTAGGTGTAAGCTAAGTAAAGATGATCAACCATAAGAAGTTAATCAAAAAATGTATAGATAATGACTTGTAGTTTGTTGTATCTAACAACTGCACAACCTAACATAATGTAATTTGTTGGTTTGGTAGCAAGATATAAATCATCACCCAAGAAAATCCACCTATTAGCTAAAACAAGGATTTTCAGATATCTAAAAGGCACAATGGACTATGGTATCCAAAGGGAAATAACTTCTTACTAACAACATACAAAGATGTAGACTAGGATATCTATATACATGATAGAAAGAGCACAGGTGGTGGTTACTTCTTTCTTGGAGACTCATTGGTAGCATGGTTGAGAAAAAATAAAACCTTTGTCTCACTGCTTACTGTTCAAGCCAAATACATAGCAGTTGTAGCATGTTGCACTCAAACACTATGGGTGAAGCAAACACTTCAAGACGTGAAGGTAACATATGATGAACCTATTCCCATAAAATCTAATAGTACTAGCACTATAAGTATATCAAAGAATCATGTTCTTCATTCAAAAACCTAACATATACCCATCAAGTATCACTTTATCAAAGAATAGGTAGTTAATCAAATTGTAAAATTGGAGTATATATCAAAAAAGAAATAAGTAGTTGATATATTCACTAAGACTCTTGGTAGAGAACCCTTTGAGTACTTGAGACAAAATTTGGGAGTGATGTCTCCCTCATATCTTTGTTATTTTTTTTTGAAAGAGGGAAATCATCTAAATTATTCAAGGACAATTGTATGATTAAAATGCTAAAAATAAGTTGGGAAGGTAAATCTAGAGACTCAAGATCATTAGGAATAATAAAATATTAGTGAGAGAAACAGATGGTTATGTCCCGGGGGGGACTGATTAGCCTATAATTTCTTAGAAGTAAAGCGGAATAGTGAGGAAACAACAACCGCAGATTATGGTTACAATATAAATGGAAACATTCACAAGGGGAGCAGATCGTGAGTAATTATTAAAGTGAAAATTCATATGTAGGTTGAAAGAGTGAGCAACCCATGTATTATAAACACATGTTTAGAGAG
The DNA here is from genome assembly GCA_031772625.1 of Pinus tabuliformis. NCBI lineage: Eukaryota > Viridiplantae > Streptophyta > Pinopsida > Pinales > Pinaceae > Pinus > Pinus tabuliformis. The sequence continues at coordinate 552,272,118 of CM062812.1, forward strand.
AGGATGGCCAAAAGGGGAGATTCCTTAGAAATTGACTCTTAAAATCATACAAAGATGGAGAATGAGAAAATATTGAAACATCATAGATGAATTGGTCTCTCAAAATTTTAGGGGGGGCATGTACTTACAACAACAATCAACAACATCCTATTATATTTCCTTAGGGGGAGAATAGTTAGGTATATAGTATCTAGGCTTTTTTCCATTGATGTCAAAGGGGGAGAGTGAGAAAACAGTTGCATCAAGCTATTCAATGAACAAATAGAGGTGTTGAAGAAGAAGACAAGTATTTTCATCAATGACAAAAAATGCTTGAATGTCTTTCCATCAATGCCAAAGGGGGAGATTGTTGAGAAATGTATTGCCATTGATGTCAAAATTTGTCAAGTGTTTTCATTGATGTCAAAAAAGAGTCATTATTGTCTATTTGTGTCAAGTTTAGGGGGATATTGGAGGCTATAGCTTTGAATATTTGAATGAATTCCTGCCTTAATGCCTCAACTCAAATGATAAAACTAAGTGTTTCATTTTGTATTCCTCTCAAATACATTTCCAATGGCATATGACAGTTAGAAAACTTCCCAAGGATCAAGGGGCCTTTTGAAGTTAAGGCATAATTGAGAAACTTTTGGATTGAAAGTCATACACACTTATCGAGTCCTCTAGGCCTTTAGATAAATCCAGAGCACACACAATTTGTGTGTGGTTAGAATATATAATTATCTAGACTAAAGGAGCATACCCGGATATCTAAATATCTGGGACATATGAGATTTGAACACTCTACAAGTTAGAAAAGGATCTAGATCTAGATCATGGTTTCGTCAATTGCAGTTCCACATGGGGGTAAATCTAGGCATTCACTCATCCCGCCCTCATAAAATTTAACAAAGGAAAACAAGGAAAAACAATAGGATGTCGAATTCCCATCCATACAAGGTGGATGACGTGGTGATTGGTACATTTGGAAATGTGGTGGAAAGAGGACACACGGTGCAGGCGTTGAATGAATGTTCAACGATAACGATTCATCATCACCAACAAGTTCAACGAATATGGTTGATATTGGGTGCACAAAATGCATGAAGTTTAGTATGCCTACCTACATGCGATGGATCTGATGGTACTGGAGATTGATTTGATCTGACAACCCAGAGTTCCATCAAGATTTTTGCATGCGTGATCATTAACCCATGAAACTCACCTGATGTGGTATTTAGATGATAACATAGCAGTACATGTGGATGATGGCTATCGGTGACACAAAGGAAGAAAATGTGGCCTAATGATAAGAGGACACTTGGAAGGTGGCAGATGACATGTTAGAGTGATGATGTGGTGCCTCAAGAGCTTGACACATGGTAGATGTTTTGGCTATATTAAGTGGCTAATTGACCTATTTCCATATGACACATGGCACCAATCAAAGGCAACCATGTAGCATGATGATATCATCATGACATAAGCATGATGTCAGTTGATGATGTGGCACCTTATCAAGATTCACGCCAAGGGGTCAGTTTGTAAACATTTTTGGAGTATTAGGAATTTCTTCGAAAAAGGTGCGACTAGGCAATGGGCCTTAATCAACTTAAAACACCATTGCAAGAATCAAATGATTTGAGATAAATGAACATCTAGTGCATCTAGTGGTTTGAGCCTCTGAGCTTGATAAGCATGCCAAATGATTTGGATATTGAATGCGGTTAAATAGGTCAAGGTTTCATTGTGGCAGAGTTCTAAATGCATATGATAATTGGCTCATATACAAATATGAGGGTGAAAAATTTTGTGCTATGTCAAAGTTTTAAAACACTTGGATAACCAAATTTGGTGGAAAATCACTTATTACATGTAAAACTAGATTTCACAAATTATGGAGCTAAGGATCTATGCATGAAGCTGAGTTACACCTTTTAGTAAGAGAGGAAGTGTTTTAGGTGAAAAACAGTAGCCCAATCGAGCCATTTTAAGTGCTCAATCAAGCAATCCTTGAGTCCTCGATCGAGAAAACTTTGATCCCTCAGACGAGTTGTTTGGGGGCTTAAAGATAGATCGATCAAGTGTTAAAAAAACCTTTCACTGAGCTCCTGTGTAACTTGAGGTTATCTTGGAGCTCGATCAAGCCATGTTTTTTAAATTTCCTACCAATACAGCCTAGGTGTGGAATTTTAAAAAGTGGCTCGATTGAGCTATAGGCTAGATTGAGCCTTTATTTAACCACATTAAGGGCTCGATCAAAGGTTTATTAAACCCTTGATTGAATTATTTAAAATTTTATCTCAAGCGGTTGATCGAGTTGTTGACATACTGAAAAAACAAAGTTTTAGCTCCCCTTTTGCAAATTTCTCTACAGCACCATTTTGTACCCTGGCAAATTTAACGAAGAATTTGTCCTTAAGTGGTGGAGTTGATTATGATGGATTCGTGAAAGAATCCTCTATCCAATGGCATATGAGTTTGACACTTTCGAATTCATATGATATTTTTCATCTAATTTATTTTAAACATAATGTTTGAATTTTTTTTGGACAGTTTCAAAGGGGTTGAATAAAAAATCAATAACATAAATATATACAATGAATTTTTTCCAAAAAATATCACTCTCTTCGTTTACGAGTCCTCTTCAAAATCGTACTCTTCGTTTTTCAATTTATTTAAACAGTTGAAAATAATTTTACACGAAAACATGTGTCTGCAAAATGCACTTGAAATATCACTTCGCCAACTTCAAAAAATAACAAAAAAAATATAATTTTGCATTAAAAAAACAAAATTCTAAAATGAAAATTTTAGTTCTCTCCATGTAGATCATGCTCATATATATATATATATATATATATATATATATATAATTACATATTTTAGACTAATTTATGCTATGCAAACACATGCATACCTCTTAAGATGTGTGAAAATTTGCAAGGACAAGCATTTCATTTAATGGAAAATTGACAGATAATACGACACTAAATTTTTTGCAAAAAATATCATTAGTACAACAACATAATTCTCCATAATTTCTCTTTTACTCTGAATCAAAAGTCACAATGCTTATATGAATTTTGAGGGCTTCAATTTGATCAAAGAGATAAATTTTGAAATTCCATCCCCACATTTGGCCCAAAAGTGTAACCCATCTTCATGCATTCACCCCTAAGTGACTTTGTGCTTAAGCCATTGGTAATGGCTCTTAGTCCTATGCGGTGGAAAGATAAACCTTTGGAGCTATATATTAAAATCCTTGGCGCAAATTTGGTGTTTTGTTGTATTCAAATTTAAATGGTTTTTGGTGTTTGGTGCTTTGATTTTCCTCAATATCTGGTGCTGTGTATGACGTTAAAAATGAATTTGATGATTTTCATTTCATTTTATCTCAAAACTTGGTGCTACATGGTGACCAACTTAATTTAGAAGGCATGATTTGAAGCAATTTGAATTTTTATATTTGCGAATGTGAAAAGACACAATTGGGACTAATATAAATTGATGCTTTGAGTTGCAATTGAGAATTTTGCTCTCTTTTTTATCAAATAAACAACATGAGAAATAGATAGAGATTGTTGACATAAGAAAATAGTGAAAACATTGTCAAATGTCAAAACTCTGAAGCATACAAAGAACATAAGAGACAAATATAGAGGTTGTAGGAGATATTGGGTGAAAGTTGAAGTCCTTGTAAAGAAAAGTACAAAGGATAAAAAACAACGATAGTGTTGTTGGAACAGGATCAAAAGAATGTGTTAGAACAATTATTTGCCTCATTTATCAGGGGATTGGTGTCTCCTTCAATTAGGTGCCTGAAAAAGATCAGCATGTTGGTTGCTATGAACATAGAGAGTTGGTTCTTCTAGCAAGTGGGTGCTTGCAAAAGAAAAAAGAGGTTGGAGCCTCATGTAGGTTGGTGTCTACATAATATGATGTAAAAATAAGTTGGTACTTGCATTTACATAATATATATATATATATATATATATATATATATATATATATGTGGGTTTCCACATATATACGGTGTCTCTATGTGTTGCTTATGGGTGATGTTAATAGTATTGATGTATATTGATTTCATGGTTAATTATTGAATATTTAAACAGCTCTATTCATTATTAATGAAATTGACTAAACATTGTTAAAAAGTTATAAAATATTGATTCACCCAAATCCTCTGAGTGTTTTCCTAGTTTCCAACATCAACATCATTCAAAAAGGTTGTTTTAAACCTTTTAACTTATAAAATAGTGTTAAAACTTATGTAAAGTTAAAAGTCATAGATATATATATATATATAGAGATAATTTATGCAAAAGGGGTTACTTTTTAAAAGTAAGTAAATAAATACAAAAGTAAAAAGTAAGATTTAAAAAGAGTAAAATTTATATATGTGTGTGTGTGCGTGTGAGAGAGAAGACGCAAGAGAGAATTTTCAATTCAAAGGAAATTTTAAAGTACAACGTTATAAGAAATAGAAGTTTAAAAAAAAGAGGCTATTGAATTATTTTTAATATCGAGGTAGAAGGTTAAATTAAAGTATTATTAATTATTGAGAAAAAAATAAAGAAATATATAAATTTCATAATTGAAGTATTATTTTAAGTAAAGTTATTGATAAAGTAAAATGAAGTCAATTGTTGAGGAGAAAGGAATGGAACCTATAATTGAGCAAAAATGAAGATTTCCTAAAACTTAAAAAATATCTACTTTAGTGCTACTTAGAATAAAGAAGTATTTTGTAGAGAAAAAAATTTGTTTTTTCTATTGCTCTCGCAAATAAAAATAATTATGTTAGTCATGGATTTGTTAACCAATTAGTGATTCCTAATTCAAATATAATTGAAAAATTATACTATAGGGGCACAAAAACTACATCACATAATCAATTTACAACTAAATATTGGGGATTATACATTTATATCACAATTCACTATTAAATTCTTATGGAGCAATGATGGTGACATAATTCTAAATTGACCCTAGATGTAAACACTAGTGTCCTTCATCTTAAATATGAAGAAGTTTTTAACATTTCCTTATAAGAAGATATTGGCTTTCTAGGACATTGCAATGAAGTCGAATCAATAATACCTTCATTAGAAGACTTTAAAGATGTCTCAAAGGTGATGTTTCAAGAAAATTAAAATTCAATATCAAGGATGTAGTGAGAATTTGATGAAATCATCTCAGATAAAAACAAAGAAATTTCTTGCTTAAAAGATCATGATCAGACATTATTTGCACAAGTCAAGGAGTCCAGACTATGAAGCAATCATTGGGAAACATAATAAAATAACATACCCAAACAGAAGCATCGAATCCTTCAAATGCAAAAATACAAGTTGAGGAAAAAGAAACAAATACAAATACAGTAAATATCACAACTCAAGATGATGCTAAACCAATTGAAGTAAAAACACACTCAAATATTAGAATACAAAGAATAGAAATTACGAATGTACTCACTAATAAAAAGTAAGGAATTAATGATGTAACATCAACCCATGGAGAAAATAAACCTTCAAAAGGAAAGAAATGAAAGACTACTAAGACACCTTATCGACATCATAATCACAAGAAAAGGCACATTAACTAGTGAGAGTATCAACATCAATTAAAAGGAAAACAATTGGCATATCTTCCGAAGAATACTTATACTAGTATTATTCAATCTCATGATAACAATTCATCATGGGAAGCCTATAAACGCAATGTTCCATAGAGGATCAAATCAAGATGGTCATCTTATTTTATAGTCTGACAATTTCGTTCAGCACTTAGGAGTTCATATCATCTTGTATCATCGAAAATGACAACTTCAAGAATTGGGAAAGATATGAAGACATTACAAGACAAAGAAAAATCTATTAAGTCTTTGCATCAATATGCTTTGAGGACAAAACATTTTTAAAGGCAAAGACAATGTTATGAACATAAATATATCAATAATAATTATTATTATAAATAAGTGTAATTAATAATTATAAAAGGACATCCCTATTAGTTGGGACATGAATATTCATGAAAAGAAACCCACTTAGTATTTATATGAGGTCCTCATTTGTAACCATATCATATCATTCATTCATACATTTTATATATTGATTATTTATCTTAATGGAAATATTTATATTCCAAATATTTTTTTAATTAACTCGTAAGTTAGGTTTTCCTATCATATGCGTGAAGAGGAAAGAGGTGCTGCAGCGAATATCTTGGTTTGATCAAAGCAAATTAGATGTTGAGATTTTTAAGAATGTTTAGCTAAGGTGGATTTGGAAATTTGATTGTGGTTTATGTTTGCAATGTGTTCTTTGAGATAGGTTGTGAAAGAAAAAGTGTCTGTCAATTGTTTGATTTGCCATAGGAGTAGGGAACTTGATAAAATCTTGAATCCATCATCAAATCAAGCTTACTCTGTCTAGAATGAAATAATTGTTTATTGGGGGGGCAGGGGGGGGGGATTTTTGAATGGCTTAACTAAACAAAGTTTTTATGATAGTACAATTTTGGGTCAAATGATGATGAGACAGAGCATGAAGGTACTAGTCTATGTGGGTATTTTTTCTCTAGACCCAGTGGGTAAGAGAACCATATGGAAGGTGGAAAACAAGGATATCTAGGAAGAGGAAAGCTTTGTCGTTTTCAAGATCCATAGTGAACTGGATTTGGGAGTAGATGTTGTTTAGATAAATAAGGAAGGTGTTAAAATAGGAGAGGCCATCAAGCCAAATAAAAAATGCATCATCGTTGAAACAAAACCAACATTTTGGTTTCTTATGCAATTTTACCCCTCCTTTTTTCCCCTTTTACCCTCCTTTTATTCGGGTTAACCCTAGTTCACCACCCCCATTCTTTCCATTATTTATCTTAGTTGAAATTGATTATTCACACATATCTTAATATTTTTTTATCCATTTTTTGAATATTTAGGTCAATCCCCTTATTTCCCTATGTTTAGGTTACATTTATTTAATTAATATAAATAAAAGTAGTTTACACTTTAATCTCACAATTCACATTATCCTTTTATGTTTTGACTTGTTCCCAACATTTATCTCTCAGTTCAATGGTCACCTTCTAGCACTACATTTATTTAATCTCAAGTTGCTCCTCCTTTCTTGTCTTAATTCTTTTCATGGGTGGAGTGTCCACTACACAAACACACAGGTGGAACTACTGCAAATCGATTCCAAACACCAAAACTCCAGAGGCCGGAGTTGGTGATGGGACTTGTTTTCGTATTGCTTATATCCTACTACACTACGGGCATATGGGTGACGCTCCAAAGATTTGAACTAGAATTGTTTGAGTTTTCACACTTTGACACATGGTTTACTACAAAAATACTAAGAACAACAATGTACCTAACTATGAAATCTTCACACTCAAACTTTCAAATTACTCAAACATGAAATTACTTCAAACGCTAAACATATAACTTCCCCGATGGGGATGCGATCAATGGAGGGAACGATGATCTCTTGGAAGACGTGTCGGGCTTACATTTGTCTCCATTTGGTAATGGCATGTCAAGGATCAAGTAAGAGGACTTGGGCTTTACACTCAACATCCTTTCATTGTAAATGCATGTTCGTTGATATGGGGTGGTGGATGTATGTTACACATGGGAGTGGAGGTGAGGTTCAATCCTCACCCTCCTACGCTTGGTTTCATGTTGCAGTGAGTTTTGTAAGCTTCAGTCTGTGTGCTAATGATTATGGCTCTAGTGGTAAGGAGGTAACTCTATTTGTGATTTCATTCATGTTGGTTAGAGTGTGGGATAGATGTTTTTCATTTTGTATCTGCATGCCACAGAACTCGAACCTATATTTAAATTGGCGGTTATATACTCAAATTCACCCAGACTGGATAACGAATTCATAGGTATTTCTTATCCGTGTCCAATTATGGTTTGTGGATGTTGGTATCTAGGTCATTTTTTTGTGTGGTTTTAAAGTCAGGGGTTTTCTAGTTGTATTAATAGAGGGTTAATATTTAACTTGGGTTTTGGTGAGATTTATTTAGTGTAAGACTTTGAAGCTCCTTGAACTTGTGAATTGGGGCATTGCCCAATCAATTGTGGAACTCAATTGCTTCTTTAACTTTGGAACCACCTTGTTTATGTTGTCATTTTCCTTAGGGTTGGGACTAGTCTTGTGGCTTGTTTGGGTATTCACATTTTTCGAGTGTGGCTATGTCGGTGGAGTTATCTATGTATTGTCTTTAGAGTGTGGTGAATTGATGGGAATTGATGGGACCAGCCCACATTCCAATGTATAACTTGACACAATGTTTGTCTGGTGCTATTGATTAACTCGGATTTGGTTGATGATTTGGCTTTTAATCACTGTTATGATCAATGGATATTTTTCGGTGGTAGTTGCAATCATTTATTATGGATTGTAAATGTGATACTGACCTGTCCTGCCTCGATCCCCATTTCCTACTTGGTCATTACGCAAAACCCTTTGGCATTTTGGTCATTTCGACATTTTCGTTCTGCTGTGAGAGCTCCGCGAGGTTTCTATGGTGATTCTCTGTTTTGGTTCTGTCTGTGAATGGATGTGGAACCACGGGCTTGCCTGTGCTGTTGGCGACTATGTTCTTTGTGGTATGGTCTTGTTACACGTTCTAGAGGTTGGTTTGTTCGTTTCCCTCTACACAATTGGTTATTTCATCTGCTCGAACTTAGAATCGATTGCTGGTTGGCTCTATCTGGTTTCCAACTGTTCTTTCCTGTTGTTGGTTAGTTTGCAACGGCTCTGCTGCTAAAATTTTTATGTTATTGTTCCCGTGTGCTCAAGTTACAGGCACATTGGTTCATTCTGCTATGTCTTCTCAAGTAATTCGTCTTTCCATGATTTATTTTTGCCTTCTCCTTTTTCAAATGCTAACAATGTTTGCTCCTTTTGTCTCAGGTAATTTCTGTGTTCTGTGGCTCTGTGGCATGCGATTTCTTGGTCAAACGCACTCCCAGGTAAGGTTATGTTCTTCCCTTGCCTGAACTATGTCTCTGCTCGTGTTTCCTTTATGCGTGGTTTGATCAACAGTGGCCTGTTCTGGCTGCGTAGGTCTAAGTTTTGACCTTGGGTGTGGATGGCTTCAACGCTTCGGTTTGCAAACCATTCGATGCTTTTTTGGTAGGCTTTGTCACCACAGACTTGTTGGACTATAGCTAGTGTTTATAGTTTTCTGGGGTCGCGCCTCGGCGTTCGTTTGTTGCTTCTTGTTTGAGTCGTTATACAACCTGGGCACACCTTTGTTTACAGTTTCAGTTTGTAATTCGTGTTGGTTGAACTCTTTTTGTTGGGCACGAGGGTTACATGATGACAAACCCTAGACTAGGGTCTGCCCTGTCTCTTGGTCGTTGTTTCCTCTATTTATTTCGATAATGTAATATTGGACTCTTAAGTAATAACAGTTATATATTTTTTTGTCTCTGTTTCGCTTAGAAGGGAAAAGAAATGGTGTATAACAGGTGGTAATGAATTACCTCAGTTTGGGGTTTGTCCAGTCGTTACTCAGATTTTGATTTTCTCGTTCATTTGGTTTGTTGTGTTGTCTTTCTTCTGACCACGAGCTTGTCCACGGTTTGTCCGTTCTGGTCTTGGAAACTTGCATGCGTTCGACAATGCTCTGTTTCTTAAGAGAGGGAAAACATAAAACTGTATCCCTGCACTTTGTTTGTCATTGCTGAAGCATTTAATAATTGAGAAATAAAATTACACAGTATGAAGGTGATAGTACAGATGGATGAATGTTAAATTTGTTCTCTGTCTTCTTTTATTACTTGTATCCGAAAATGCTGAACCTTGTCAATGATTTTCGATGTTACATTTATGTTCTCTGTCTACAGTTAATTGAACTGTGTAGTTACTTTTCAGTTGTACACCTTATAGTTATATAACTATTTAAGTATTCGGTTCTACCTATATGGCAAGATTTTACATCAGACACATTTGTCTTTTTCCTTTAAAATGACAGGACAATTATTAATCTACTGTTGATTAAAGACAAACAAATAAATGACCCTAACCGACCAAACTACCCTTGACTAATACTGAGATTAAAATAAAAAAACAAAATCCTACATCCTACTTTGATAAACTGAACATAAAGAAAACCAATATGCTAATTCAACTCTCCACCCTGGCAGAGACCAACACTTGGTCATGGTGCCTTAGTTGGATGCTCCTGCATCAGGCTCCCGAGGCAAAAAGAAATCATGATTCCGGTCCATGAGCTTCTCGACTGAAAAACCTGCCTGCTCAATTTGCTTGGCATCAAGCCACGAACTGTCCTCAATAGCATAGTTCTTCCACTTGACCAGGTACTGCAGATATTCCTTCCGCCGAGTTCGTTTGGCCACCTGAGTGTCGAGGATTCTCTCGATCTCGAGAGGCTAAACGTAAGGCATCTGTCTCATCCAGGTTTCTCCTCCATCTTGGGTATTTCGTGTAGGCCGTGTGATTTTGTCTTCTTCTTCTGGGTCAACAGTGTAAGGGAACAGGTCTGCCACATTAAAGATGGGTGAAATGCCTATCCCTGGTGGCAGCTGTATCTCATAGGCATTCGCTGAAAATTTCTGGAGGACTTTGCAAGGGCCTATCTTCTTATACTTCAGCTTATTGTATGCACCTCTAGGGAAGCGTTCCTTGCGCAAATGTGTGAGGACTTCATCTCCTACATTGAACTGTACTTCCCTTCTTTTCAAATCTGCTTGTTGTTTATACTTTTGGTTGTTGTCCTACAATTTAATTTTCACCTGCTCATGCAAATCTCTCATCGCGTTAGCAAAATCTTCTCCATCTGCGCTTCGCCTTTCTTGTTATCCGAGATCTCGCAACTCATGCACTCCACGAGGATGCATGTTGTACAGGATCTGAAATGGACTGTAACCTGTGCTGCAATTAGGCGAGTCGTTATAAGCGAACTCTGCCTGGGTAAGCACTCGATCCCACATCCGCGAGTTCTCACCAATCAAACTTCGTAGCAGGTTCCCCAGACTTCTGTTTGTCCGTCGGTTTGCGAGTGATAAGCAGAACTGTAACTCAACTGTGTGTCCACCTTCTTCCGTAGGGTGCGCCAAAAGTGCCCTGTGAACTTCACATCCCGGTCAGAAAGAATAGACTTAGGCAAACCATGTAGCCTGACAATCTCTGTGAAAAGCAAGTGGGCCACGTGAGTGGCATCATTGGTTTTCCTACAGGGATAAAATGCGCCATCTTCGAGAATCTGTCCACTACTACCATCACCGAGTCATAACCCCGCTGTGTCCTAGGTAGACCCAAGACGAAATCCAAGCTGACTGAGTCCCACGATCTGCTTGGAACAGGTAATGGTGTATACAGTCCCGTGTTTTCACTGTGACCCTTCGCTAACTGGCACACTTTACATATGGTCACAAATCGCTATACATCCCTTCACATTCTTGGCCAAAAGTAAAAATGACTGAGTTGCTCAAGTGTCTTGTCTATGCCGAAATGTCCGACTAGACCTCCATTGTGCTTCTCCTAAATAATGTTCTCTCTCATCGAGCAGTCAAGAATGCATAGCTGTCCTCCTCTAAACAGCAGTTTCTCTTGCAAGTTGTAGTCCAACCATGCACTGTTATCTCTCACCAAGGGATTTTGACATGCCTCATAGGCCTCCTTAAAATCTGTGTCAGTCTGGTATAAATCTTTTAAGTGCTCAAAACCCAGCACTTGTACAGTACTCTCCTGCAAAAGTAAAGCTCTCCTACTCAATGCATCTGCCACCTTGTTGGTCTACCCGCTGATGTGTTTCAACACAAAGGTGAAACTCTACAAACATTCCACCCACTTGGCATGTTTGTGATTCAGCTTATGCTGTTGCATCACATACTGTAGTACAGAATTATCCGAAAACAACACAAATTTGTTTCCCAACAAATAGTGTCTCCAGTGCTTCAGTTCCTGGACAACAGCATAAAACTCCTTGTCATAGGACGAATGTTTTTGCCTGCTCTCATTTAACTTCTCGCTGGAAAATGCAATAGGTTTATCCTCCTGGCTGAGTACAGCTCCAATAGCCGTACCGCTAGCATCACAACAAACCTGAAATAGATTTTTAAAATCTGGCAATCTCAGGATCGGTCTCTCTGTGATCTTCTTCTTTAGTAACTGAAAGCTCCTTTCCGCTGCATCAGTCCATCGAAAAGGCTGATTGGCCTTTTTAATAGTGTCCAACATAGGTGCACAAATTGCGCTCAAATTTCTTATGAATTTCCGGTAAAAACTCGCCAGCCCATGAAAACTACGTACCTCAAATAAGCTTTTCGGGGATGGCCAATTGACTATCGCTGCAATCTTTTTCGCATCCATCTTCAGCTCATTTTCCATTATTACGAAGCCCAAATAAATCAACTCTTTTTGCATAAAAGTACACCTTTTCAGATTTATCAGCAGTTTTTTTTGCTGTAATTTTTCCAGCACTTTCCGAACATGTTGAAGGTGCTCCTCCTTTGTCCTACTGAAAATTAGTATATCGTCTAGGTAAACTATCACAAATTTTCCAATGTATTCTTTCAGCATTTCATTCATTAACCGCATAAATGTACTGGGCGCATTGCTCAGTCTGAATGGCATAACCAGCCACTCATACAATCCCTCGTTAGTCTTGAAGGCTGTCTTCCACTCATCCCCCTCTCGAATTCGGATCTGATGATACCCACTCTTCAAGTCTATCTTAGAAAAATATGTTGCCCCGCTTAGGCAATCCATCATGTCGTCCATCCGTGGCAGTGGAAACCTGTACCGGATGGTGATTTTGTTGATGGCCCTCGAGTCTGTGCACATCCGCCACTCTCCTCCTTTCTTGGGAGCGAGAACCGTTGGAACTGCGCAAGGGCTCAAACTCTCCCTTATCAATCCTTTGTCTAGCAGTTCCTGCACCTACTTTCTAATCTCCTCATTGTCCTTGGGGCTCATCCGATATGCTGCCTTATTCGGCAAACTTGCTCTGGGTATGAAGTCAATATGGTGACTTATGCTTCTTTTGGGGGGCAATTTATCTGGCAAGTCATCTACCACTATATCCGTAAACTCCTGCAACATATGTTGAATTTCTGCGGGCAAATCTGACACCTCTATATGCAACAGTATCGTTTTTGCTCTTCTTACAACTGCATAACTCACCTCGCTATCCTCAACTTGTTTCAGAAATTGTTTTCCGCTGACCAACAATGCTCTTGGCTCACTTGTCCCTGCTGTTCCTTCCTCCTTGATGGGCACAAGCGTGTGCTTGATTCCATCCTTGACAAACTTATAGCAGTTCGTCATTCCGTCATGTACCACCTTTCTGTCGTACTGCCATGGCCTGCCTAGCAGTATGTGACATACATCCATCAGCATGATGTCACAAATGACCTTGTCCTTATATTTGCCTATTTGAAACTCCACCTCGCATTGCTCATCTACCAGCAACTGATGGCCTTTTTGCAGCCATGAAACTTTATAAGGAGTGGGATGTTTCAACCGCTTCAATTCCAACTTTTCCACCATCTCTGTGGCCACTAAGTTATCTATACTACCATTGTCAATAATTAGCTTACAGCACTTACTGTGTGACTTACAAACCGTTCGAACCTTCCGTTGAGTTTGTTCGATGGTTTCTTTTGTTGGTTTTAACAACACCTTGTTCAACACCAGGGCTTCCCCTGTTTCTGGAGCATTTTCTGCTTCTCGGGGAGGCACCTCTGCTTCTTCTGGTTGTGCAACATATGCACCCCTCTGTCCAGCTTGGTCTGCCTCAGGACACTCAAATGATCTGTGTCCCCACTTATGACACCTGTAACATTGATAACCAGCTCCTCTACCTCGCCATTTCCCCTGCCTCGCTGATATGGCCTACCTCCTCTTGTGTTGTCCCCTTTTTCCACTGTTCCGGAAGCTTTAGAACTGTTGCCTTCCTCATTACTGCTAGCAACTCGCCCTCTGCCATAGGACTGGCCTCTTCCTCTGTCGGTTCCTCGTCCTCTCCTGGCATTCTGTTTTCTAGTGATTTTCTCTTTAGCTTTCATAGCACTCTGATATGCTTCTTCAATGTTCTTTGGAAACAACATACTAATCTCATCTAAAATTTCTAGCCTTAAACCATTTACATACTTGGCTGTCTTTTTTGTGGTATCCTCTGTATAACTGACCCTTAGGTTCACTCGATAAAACTCTTCAGTGTGCTCCCTTACTGTCATCCCTTTCTGTTTCAGATTCTGCACTTGCCTGTGTAGTGTAATCTGATAATCTTTCAGTAGAAATCTGCCCTTCAACTTGGCCACCATCCTTGACCAGGTTTTGATCGGCAACTTGTTCAATCTCCTTCTCTCTGTTTGGACATTGTCCCACCACAGGGCTACGTGTCCCTTCAACTTTGTCGCAACAAATTTAACTCTGCGGTCTTCACTGACCTCCTCACACTCGAAATACTTATCTAGCTCGCTGATCCAATCCAACAGAATCTCTGTGGACAGGTTGTCGTCATAATTTGGGAGTTCTGGTTTGGGTTTACTGCTTGCTATTAAGACCGATCTCAACAGTCTCATTTCTGGGCCCTCTCCATCTGATCCATCTGTTGTCACTTCAGCTTCCTCTTCACTATCATCGCCTACCTCTGGATCTCTTCTTCTCCCTGCCTCAACTGCCTCCAAACGGGTAGTAAGAATCCTGATCTCCTCTCTCAATCCTTCCTCTGCTATCCTTCGAACACCTCTGCCACGACCTCGCCTTCCTACCTCCATTTCTCTAACTGACCTTAAACAAAAAAAAATTCTTCTCTGATACCACTATGATGGGACCAGCCCACACTCCAATGTATAACTTGACACAATGTTTGTTCGGCACTATTGATTAACTCGGATTTGGTTGATGATTTGGCTTTTAATCACTGTTATGATCAATGGATACTTTTCGGTGGTGGTTGCAATCATTTATTATGGATTGTAAATGTGATACTGACCTGTCCTACCTCGATCCCCGTTTCCTACTTGGTCATTACGCAAAACCCTTTGGCGTTTTGGTCATTTCGACATTTTCATTCTGCTATGAGAGCTCTGCGAGGGTTTCTATGGTGATGCTCTGTTTTGGTTCTATCCGCGAATGAATGTGGAACCACGGCCTTGCCTGTGCTATTGGCGACTATGTTCTTTGCGGTATGGTCCTGTTACACGTTCTGGAGGTTGGTTTGTTCGTTTCCCTCTGCACAATTGGTTATTTCATCTGCTTGAACTTAGAATCGATTGTTGGTTGGCTCTGTCTGGTTGCCAACCGTTCTTTCCTGTCGTTGGTTAGTTTGCAACGGCTCTGCTGCTAAAATTTTTGTGTTATTGTTCCCATGTGCTCAGGTTACAGGCACATTGGTTCGTTCTGCTATGTCTTCTCAGGTAATTCATCTTTCCATGATTTATTTATACTTTCTCCTTTTTCAAATGCTAACAATGTCTACTCCTTTTGTCTCAGGTAATTTCTGTGTTATGTGGCTCTGTGGCATGTGATTTCTTGGTCAAACGCACTCCCAGGTAAGGTTATGTTCTTCCCTTGCCTGAACTATGTCTCTACTCGTGTTTCCTTTATGCGTGGTTTGATTAACAGTGGCTTGTTTTGGCTGCGCCGGTCTAAGTTTCAACCTCGGGCGTGGATGGCTTCAACGCTTCGGTTTGCAAACCCTTCGGTACTTTTCTGGTGGGCTCTATCACCACAGACTTGTTGGACTGTAGCTAGGGTTTATAGTTTTCTGGGGCCGCGCCTCGGCGTTCGTTTGCTGCTTCTTGTTTGAGTCGTTATACGACCTAGGCACACCTCTATTTACAGTTCCAGTTTGTAATTCATGTTGGTTGAACTCTTTTTGTTGGGCATGAGGGTTACACAATGACAAACCCTAGACTAGGGTCTGCCCTGTCTCTTGGTCGTTGTTTCCTCTATTTATTTCGACAATGTAATATTGGACTCTTAAGTAATAACAGTTATATATATATTTTTTGTCTCTGTTTCGCTTTGAAGGGAAAAGAAATGGTGTATAACAGGTGGTAATGAATTACCTCAGTTTGGGGTTTGTCCAGTCGTTACTCAGATTCTGATTTTCTCGTTCATTTGGTTTGTTGTGTTGTCTTTCTTCTGACCACGAGCTTGTCCACGGTTTGTCCGTTCTGGTCTTGGAAACTTGCATGCGTTCGACAGTGCTCTGTTTCTTAAGAGAGGGAAAACATAAAACTGTATCCCTGCACTTTGTTTGTCATTGCTGAAGCATTTAATAATTGAGAAATAAAATTACACAATATGAAGATGATAGTATAGATGGATGAATGTTAGATTTGTTCTCTGTCTTCTTTTATTACTTGTGTCCGAAAATGTTGAACCTTGTCAATGATTTTCGATGTTACATTTATGTTCTCTGTCTACAGTTAATTGAACTGTGTAGTTACTTTTTCAGTTGTACACCTTATAGTTACATAACTATTTAAGTATTCGGTTCTGCCTATATGGCAAGATTTTACATTAGACACATTTGTCTTTTTCCTTTAAAATGACAGGACAATTATTAATCTATTGTTGATTAAAGACAAACAAATAAATGACCCTAACCAACCAAACTACCATTGACTAATACTGAGATTAAAATAAAAAAACAAAATCCTACATCCTACTTTGATAAACTGAACATAAAGAAAACCAATATGCTAATTCAACTCTCCACCCTGGCAGAGACCAACTCCCAGTCATGGTGCCTTAGCTTGATGCTCCTGCATCATGAATTTTAAACCTTCCTCAATATTGGGCCTCTAGTGTGGAATTTGGGGGACGACTTGGTTGCCCTTTTTTTGGTATTGAAGGACTGGTGGTTCGTCAATTTGCTTGCTTTTCTAGTCATGGTACTCTCACTGGTTATCTGCATTGTTCTCTTGTATCAACCACCATGCCTTCTCACCAGGGAGCGGTGAGTAGAAGAGGTGGTACTGGCAATGTCAGGGTTACATGTTGTTGGCCTTTTGCCTTTGACTTAATGGCGCCTTTCTTTGATTTTGTCCCCCTTGAAGTGCATAGTGAAATTTTGTTGTTGGAGTTGAAAGAGCCAGGGGATCGCCGTTACCACTCCGGCTCAAAAGTTGTATGTGAAGGTCTAAAATGGGTTCTAGACCTAGGTAGATTTCGGAAGAGGAGATTGCATTTCTTGCATTCTCTATCCTTGCATCAACAAATGGACACTCTATTATGCTCAGTATTCAAGGACAAGCAAGTTGACAATTATAATGTGTTTTCTGGGTTGGAGGACATTCACTGCATTTTACAGAATCTCAAATACAACCTTTAATGACATTGATTCTCACTTGAGTCATGTGGAGAGCTATCTGGTGTGGAATTTATCCTTTGAGGATCTCACTGACCCTCCTAAAGATCCAAACCTTATTGTTATTTCTTCAAACCAAGACTAGAATATGGTATCACAGTTTTGGCCTTTTATCGATAAGCTCATTTTAATATTTTTGACGGTTTTATTTCTCTCATTAACAAGGACATGTGGAGATATCGGGTCGCATTTGTGGTCCTTTCAGTTTTGCACTTGTTTTGATGTGAGCAGGGTTTTGCAACACTTATTTCAGTGATATTAGTTGCTTTCAGTTCCTCACAGTTGGTTTGGATTATCAACTCTTTGCTTCTTACCAATGTTGGATGCTTCTGCATAGTGGTTGACCTCTCGCTATACTGGACAACATTTTTGCGACCGATGCAACTTGCAAGGAAAACATTTTGCGATTGGAACAACTTGCAGGATTTTAAATGTCATATATTTGTGGAGTATTATTGTTGTTGTTGTGGTTTCCTTTTATAATTGGTTGTTAGGCCATTGGATAAACTCCTATTGCAATTGTAGTCCTACAGTCATCTTTGATTACTGGATGCCTAGTGTTCGGTTTATGTTGATGTATTTTCACTTGTTTTGGCTCCTCGGAGTATATATTCTAAACTATGTTTGTTAGGATTCCAACACTCTTCTTATTTGGAGGTTATCTATATTTCTTAGTCTTTGACTTCTGATCTCAGAAAACTGACTATAATTGTAATCACCATATATTCCAGCGTTCAAGTAATACAAAATATTGCAGTTCAAAAAAAACATATAACTAAAACATTACATAACTTTTTCAAAATAGTTTAATAATTTTAAAATTTAAATAAATATATACATATTTTTTATTATATTAAAAAAATTGACATAAATTCAATTCATTTTCAAACTTTTAAAATCATAAGATACATCTAGCTTTTTATTACAGTGTTAATAAGCTAAATGAGTGGTTAGAATCAAAATACCAACCAGAAAAGAACTTATTCGGCTCAATCTTAAACGTCAAACATATTTTTCTATTTATGGGGCTTTTATGTTGATCATTTTCCTAACCATCCACCTCACATGTGATTATCATGTCTTGGTCTCCAAGAAAATTGTCGTTGTTCTGGATTTTCATCAAAACTTTTCACATCCACAAAAACTTCTATCAGGAAACACAGTCATGAAGTCATTATCTTGTTACATAAAAATGGAAAATTGAATGATCTGACTGCAAATAAAGAGAGCTTGGACCCCAAGAAATGTTATTTCACTTTGCACAAAAACTTCTATCAGAAAACACAGTCAAAAAGTCATTATCTTGTTTCATAAAAATTGAAAATTCAATGATTTGACTGCAAATAAAGAGAGCTTGGAATCCAAGCCACGCAATAATATAAAATGTTATTTTGCTTGAACAAAAACTTCTATCAGGAAAGAGATTCATGAAGTCATTATCTTGTTACCTATAAATTGAAAATTCAATAATTGACTACAAATAAAGAGCTTGGACCCCAGCCAAGCAATAATAATATAAAATGTTATATCACATTGAGGAGCAAGTCAACATGTGGCCACATCAAATCAAAATTTTATAAACTATCGTGAGCAAATTGCTTTTGAATCGTGACGAACCTGGGCAGTCAGACCTAACAAATAAGATTATGTAAATATCTGTAGCAGTCGCCTGTAGACAATGGACTGCCGCACTTAATTATGTAAAATGTTTTTAGTAGTCACCTGAAGACAATTGACTGCCGCACTCACAACACTCTTAAAGCTCATATAGGCTTCTTATATATTCATCGGATCCTCCAACGTTGGTCACCAATCTTTTTCCTTCAGTTGGTGCAGATTTACTTATTGAGAGAGAATTCATAGCATGCCATCCCGGGCCAATTCCAGGCAAAAGATAAGTATGCCTTCTGAGTCCAGGCATATCCCTAAGAGAGGGCAAGTGAAGGCAGCCATTGCCTCTTCCCTTGCCCACTCCATCAAGTCTTTTTTCACATCACATACCTTCTCCAGTTCTAATAATGGCTCTTCACAGTACTCCATGATGGCTGCTTCCTCTTCTTCAGCCTCGATCTTGGGTTCATCTTCAAGCTAATGGGAACTGGCTCTTCACAGTACTCCATGATGGCTGCTTCCTCTTCTTCAGCCTCAATTTTGGGTTCCTGTTCAAGCTAATGGGTTTGCAGAGCAATGGGCATATGTTGCTCACAACATGAGGAAACACAGCAGTGGAAATATAATATTTCGGTGGGCAAAGGAACCAGCACTCCAATAGAAATGCCCACATGAGAGGAATAGCATGGCTCAGATGATAGACAGGACTGTTCGCAGACATGAATATGGAAAAGAATATGTTTATAGCAGACAGTTGTCATCACTGCTATCACATCTTATTCAATGTTATCTTCTGTAACGAGAATGATTTCTTTTTAGTCTTTGTCCATTTTTAATTAAAAAAAGATTTAGTGACATTCAAAATTATTATGGCCCTTTTATGATTTTGATTTAAGATGAATCCATGCAATTATTTGAAATTAAAATGGACTTATGCCAGCAATATAATCGAGCAATTTTCAAAGGATCCCACATATAAAGCTTTTAGTCTGAAATATTCAGTTCTCTAAAGAAATAACTTCAATCAGCCAACAACTTTGGTGTCTGAACTTTTTGGTTTCATTTGTTAAACATCATCTCAAATAATATCAATATAATAGCTATCATAATTGCTCCACGTTGAAGGCACAGATATGTACGATGGCATATTTATCATATCCCAATGTTTATTTTTCTTTCTTCTTTTCAACCAACAATCACCATTGAAGAAAATAGTGACATTGTATTGCTGAACTCTCCTTTGAATTTTATTTCTGAGAATTCTCTTTCTGCCAGAATCGTTCACTCTAAATCTAGATAAGTTAAATTTGGGATTTTCAAAGCTACAGAGACAATCAAACCCTAATGGTTGCCAGTTTGATGCCAGAGCAAAAGCTGAACAAGGCTATTTCAAACACTACTTACTAACCACACTTTTACTATGGAACTTGGAGGATATTGCATCAGCATCGTGACTGAAAATTGTATGCTTGTTTTAACAATTAGCCCCAACAAAAAAAAAATCCCAGATATTAAAATGAATGTCCATCCCTATGCAAATAATAATCAACAAAAATATAACAAAAACAAACTTTTCCGGATGGCAGAGAGAGACAGGATTCCAATGTTGGAGTCACAATTGCTGCTGTTACACCAAAACTCGCAGGTGTTAGTAAACAGACACATCGCTAGTGTTAAGCACACAAGAGCGTTGGATCAACACCGCATTAACGGGGAGCACAACAATCTCCCCCCTCAACGCGAAGCTAGGTGTGTTTCGAACTCGAGACCTTTAGCTCTGATACCACTTGTTGGAGTCATGATTTCCATTACACCAACACCCGCAGGTGTTAGTAAACAGACACATCGCTAGTGTTAAGCACATGCCACAAAACACAGGAGAGCGTTGCATCAACACCGCCATTAACAAAAAACACAACATCCAATACCTTTCCTTTAACATTATATGCACTCTCGTTCTACAACAAGAGTATAACAGCACTTCCTAAGAATAAAGAAAAAACCTTTCCTTCGACAAATTATATGCACTCTCGTACTGCAACGAGAGTATGACAGCACTTCCTAGCAATTATTTTATTTAAGAATAAAGAAAAAACTTGAACCGGAAAGCAACTCACAATTGTAATTAAAAATTCAATGTATACATAAAGAACCTATTGATTAATAAATGCTCTGTACAGAGCTTTTCCCTGCCCTATTAAACACACTAACTTTCCAAAAATAAATCCAGTCTGTTTTGAAAGTGACCAATAAGTTATATTCAATATTATCAATTTAAGTAACATGGTTTGGATCGGATTCGAGTTTGTGTTTGATAATGGTTAGGTTTAGTTTGAGTTCAAATTTTTTGATGAAGTTCAGATGCGATTTGCTATTAAGTTCATCTATATACATTTTCTCTTTTTCTCTCTTTATATATATTTTAAATTTAAAATGAAATATAAGATAAAATAGTAAGATATCAACATCAGTGAACATAAAAAATGCTATCATTAATATGGAAATTGCAAAGACAGACTACAAGCTTGAGTTGTGACATAAAGTTATGAATTTTAATCTATGGACTTGGTCAATGACTATGAAATTCCATGAGATTGACCAAAATTCAAACTTCAAAATTGAAATTCCACCAAATTTATAATATAGTTATCAATCCACAAAATTATATATATATATAAACTAGGATCTATTCTAACTAGAACCAAGCCAACAAAGAAGCCACCTACTGCAATTAAAAAATCATTGGATGCAATGGGAAAACTTCACCTTGATTGTTATTAATTATTATTAATAAATGACAGGTACAAAACTGTTCCCTGCTATGTTGATACGTGGATTTTTCCAAAAATAAATTCGAAAATAATGAAAAACACCAAATAAACTATGATCTCAAAACAAAGCCAGCAAGCAACCCGCCGGATGCAATTAAAATACATTGGATGAGCCCATAACATAGCTTTACCTGTCAAAAGAGTTTTTCTACGCGAAAAAAAAAAATCCCCAATATGGTTGGTAACGACCAAATAAACTGTCTACACAGCTATTCTCTACTCTGCTAAGCTATGCAATTTTCTAAAGAATAAATCCAAAATGTTGTGCGGAAAGATCAAAATAGCTATAATGTAATTGTACAGAGCTTAGTTGTTATCTACACTCAACTGTTAAACCTTAAATAAATAAATAAACCGCAAACAAAGTGCCATGCAATAAAAATTATTAAACCCTAATTGTGCCCTGAAATAAAGGTCATTAAACCCTAATTGTGCCCTGAAATAAAAGTCATTAAACCCTAATTGTGGCCATTTGAGTCCATCTCGATCTCGGAGATTTTTTTATTTCATCCTGTTCCGTTCTTATGAATTTTCTTACTAGTAAATTAAAGGAATAAGAAAAAACAATTTTTTAGTGAAAGCTTTTTAATTTCATTCTGTTCGTGCTTGGTATTTTTCTTACTAGTAGATAAAAAGAACAAAGACGAAGCAAGATTGGATTCAAATCAATGGAAGGAAAAAAACAATTATTTAGACATAGTAAGAGTTGGTTTCAAATCAAATATTTTTTTTGTTTCAAATAAAAAAAATTAACATTTTTTCAGAAGAAAAAAAAAAAAAATTTTCAGTATGCTGACCTAATCCTTCTTATCTCGTGGCCCTCTGTCTTCTCTCGTATCAACAAAATAAAGGTGAACAATCAACAATGCAAGCGTCAAAGAAAAGAAAGAAAAAGAGCGCCCAAAAATTCAAAAACAGAGATACATGCAGAGTAAAGAATGCCATAAAACCAACGAGTCTCTCTTTGTGCCAAATATGTTTGTATGGATCTCAAGCTTCTATTCTTGTTTTATCTTTAAAATCTTGCCCTACTTTTAAATTTGTACTTCGTTGTTATATTAGTTTCACGGTTGCACCTTTCTCACTATAATAAAAAAGAATTGGAAACCCCTGAAATCCATTTTGGGCAAAGCCTGTAAAGATAGAAAATCACTGACCATGGCCGTGAACTCGAAATATGCACATAATTGGGAGGAACAGTTACTGTATTTACGCACCGGTGGCAAAGACGTATTGTGCTAAAAGGAGTTCTTTGGCAGCTGCGAGAAGGGGTCAACAGTGAGGCTTAAATTGGTGTGCCTCTCCAACTTCAGCGATTCGTAATCCACTGCCACTTTGGCGTTGAGTGTCGGAGCCCCATTGCATTTGCATTTGCATTTACATTTACAAGGGAGTATAGCTGTACGGTCTTAATCTGTTCAATCCATCTGAGCCCAAAATCAATTTGCATTGCAATTTATTGTTTTCGGGTGAGCATGGCTCTCTGCCATTTGAATCCGTTAAATCCGTCTGAGCCCGTTCTCGACAAGTCTACAGAGTTTGAACCTACATCAATGGGCAGCTCCGGAGCAGTGTTAAAATTTGAAGTTATTATTGCCTTTCAATGGCAGTTTAATTTGTCAAGTAAAAAATTATTTGTAAAATCTGAAACGAAAAATTGTTTTAAAAAAATTTTAAGTTTAGGAATTTTTTCCTTAATAGGTTTTTTTTCATTATTAAAAAAAAAAAAAAATTAATCACTTTTTATACATCATAACAATTAAAAAAAATTGAATATTAATCATTTTTATCTATATTATAATAGTTAAAAAAAAAATGTTATCACTTTAATATAATAGAAATTTATTGATATGAAATTCATGCATCCATGTATCATCAAATTACATCTTAATAGTGGATATAGAATATCAAAAGCTTCAGTTGAGATGAATCTTTTTGCTGCTCACAATTCCAAGTGGAATTAGCTTCAATTTGAGTCAACACCCCATCCTCTTGGTCCTTTGGATTTACAAATGGTACTTATCAATACTCTATGGTTCCACTTGCATATCTTCTCACTTGCTACTCCACTTTTCCTTATTTTGCTTGCTTCCATTTACTACTTGCTCTACTTGCTTGCATTTATGAATATCACCTACACATGTTCTTTATGCCTAATCATGAAGACATGACAATAGGCAATAACATAAAAATTGATTCAATGCAAGTATGATTCCTTATTATTGTAAATTCAATGCTAAATAAGTAGCATTCATTTATTGTTGTTAACAAAAAATAATGTTATTTCTATGTTCTTTTGTAGATTGTGTCATGCATCATAGTTACATGTGCATTAATCATTACTCCACATGCGCACTACTCATTAGGCCTATAATTCTTATGGTAAAAGATTTCTTTTAGTTATATTTTTTTAATGGAAAATTGGGTTGTTGGAGGTTTTAAATAGTTTTTATTTTTTCTCTTTATTGGAGATTACAATTATATCCATAAAATAATAGTATATTTTGATTGATTTTAAAAAACTCATTGTAATTGTTTAAACCAAGCCTAGATCCATATTAACTCCAGATCTACCAAGAGCCAAGAGGGATCAAAATTGTTTTCACTCTAAAGAAGTTTGCATCTCAAGAGGTTTGATCCCTCTAGGTACTTGATAGATATACAGTTAAGATGGGTTTAGGCTGGTTTAATTAATCCCTTTAAATAGGGTATATTCCACATGAATCACATCGGTCAATACTCCTAAGGGAGTGGCTTGCTCGTGACATTACTCTGTTGGTTCAGGCTCAAATAGGGGTGGATCCACTTAAAATTCGCGGACTCAAGGGATGAAAAAGTTGTCAAAGAGAGGGTTTGGCATATAGATTCGTCTCCTGTTACTTTTAAATTTTGATCATCGCTATTTAATGCTCACAAGGAGCGGCCAGAGCTTGTTCCCCTTTGGGTTTGCTTGTCAAGTCTACCATTAGACTATTAGGTGGATGAGATATTTCAAGATATTGGAAATACTATAGGCACATATTTGGCTCGTGATTCTTCATATCTCACATCGGGGATTCTGGTTATTATTTTGGTTAAAGTGGACCTCAGGGATTGTCTTCCTGAAGAAATTGACCTTGAACGTGGGGAAGGGTTTTTCATGATCTTGATTATGAAGGTGTTCCTATCTGTTGCCGCAAATGTCATCGGTATGGTCACCTTGTAAGGCATTGCCTAATGGTTCAGTCGAAATTAACAGATGAGGAGAATTTGTTTTGGGAAAATGTGAGGCTTTCGAATGGGATGCCTTCTTCTAGTGGGGAGATGGGTGTTCCTCCTAGGCATTTGGAGGAGCTGGTATCCATGGCAACTGCACCTCAAATGGATCCTATGCATGTGGATGGTGGTTCTCTAAATCCCCTAGAGCATAGTATTCCAAGTAACCCTTCCTACGTCCTCCTTTGTTTTTTCTCATGACAGTAATATATTTGTCACTATTGATAATAATCAGTCTCCCCTCACCCTCATCTTTATGGGTTCCACCTTTGTCTCTTCTCGCCTCATCTACCTCTCCCTCCCAAGCCCTCTGCTCTTTTTCTTTACCTCAATGTGATTTATCCTCTCTTATTACCACCCCCTCACATTCTCTCTCCTACCGGTCGGGCGATGATTCTTATTCATACAACCTTCGACCTCGTTCAAATGGTCGTTTTCAAAAACCCTCTAATTTAAGGTTAGGCCAAATTTAGATCACTTCCCCAGATTCTTGGGGTCACGATAGGAAGTTCAATATCAACAAAGCCAAAGAGTGTGCCAAGGCTGATAGGGATGTGGGAAGACAAGCTTCAATTCAAGGGGGCCTTAGAGCAATTGTAGCCCCCTTAAATGTGCCCTTATGAAAATCCTCTCATTCAATTGTAGGGGTTTGGAGAGTCTCCCTAAAAGACTCTCTCTAAAACACCTTATCGAATCTGAATCCCCTAGTGTTATTTTCCTCTAAGAGTACCTAGGCCCTAGACCCACTATTGCTTAGTGTCTTGAAAAACTATTACATGATTGGAGTTTTCAAAGTATTAATGTTGTGGGTCGCTCGAGGGTTCGGTGATGGGATGGATTAGCCAAATTTTCAAATTCCTTAATGCATGGAGCATGATGGAAAGTCTTGGTATAGAACTTTTTTTAGAGGATTTGACTAGCTCCTTCTCATTGCTCAATGTATATGGTCCTACTCAGAACAGAATACAATTTTGGAGTATTTTTTCAATAACACATTCTTAAATCATCATGCTCGCATAATCTTGGGAGACCTAAATGTCTCCATGGGTGCCTCTGAATCCTGGGGAGATAGAGAAAATATCGATTTGCTAGCTTATTTTTTCCATGACTGCTTAGTTAATCGGTCCCTTATAGATGTGGAGCCTCTGAAACTCCTCCCTACCTTGTTAGTTCCCTATAATACTAGTGTATCCCCTCCAAGAGGCTTATTTTGAAGTCGTTGATCTATCTCTTCTTTTATTTTTTGAGCTGGATGGTTAACATTTGGTATCAAAGCTTTCAATTCTATGATTTCGCTGCTTCAAACATGATATTGTGGAATTTTCGCTAGAACTTCCTTTATACGAATCTTTAGAAGATGAAGTTAAAACCCATTTGATCTGAAAGCTTGGTGAACCTCGTGTACGAATTTCAGATCTTGTATAGCTATATTTTTGGAGATATGATGATGAAATTAGGGTTTTTGTAGGCTCCAAAATTCAATCTCAAATAAGTGACCTTGGGAAAAGCATCATAAATTTCTCTCTGGGCATCAGATTCAAATTTCGTAAAAGGTGACATAAAAAGAACATATTGTACTTTGCTGGGTATCGTTTTCAGGGCTGAAGGTTGAAATAGTGACACAGGGAGCTTCGTACAAGTTCGCTCTACTGAATCAGTCTATAATCAGGTCATTGTGGGAGATTGGGCATAACTCTTTATTGGAGAATCCAATCTCGATCAGACCTCTGGGGTTGGAAAGAGGACGCAAAGGGTTACCACAACATGAAATGTCAGACCTTGGATATCTGAAATTAAAAAGTTACAACAGATTCGATATCAATCTCCAACAAAGTGAAAAACAAAAGGAGATGAAAAAATGCAACATGATATATCAATATTACGAGGCCAAGTGCAACAAATTTCGCTCTCACAAAAAGTAATAGAAGCTAATATGGAAAAATATCGATGGTATAGAAGCAAAACTGAAAAGCAACATGGATGATTTGATGAAAGACATGGAAGGTTTGAAGGAAGGTTTCACAAAGTTGCTACAAGAAATGCTTCCTAATGGCGAAAAGGTAGTAGAGGAAACTCATGATGAGAACAAAAGAAATGTTAATCATGATTTCATAGAATCTAATGTTGGATTAAAGATCCACCATATTTCAAAGTTAGATATGAGGAAGTTTGATGGTAAGGATCTGGTAACTTGGATACTACAGATGGAGCAATATTTTGATCTACATGATGTGCAACCGTCACAAAAGGTAAGTATGGCATCTTTATATTTAGAACTAAATCAGTTTATATGGTATAGAGGGATTTTTTCTCGTAAACCACTTGTCACAGGTCAATTTTCACTGAGGAAGTGATAGCACATTATGAGGATACAAATAACAACACCTTCTTTAGCCAATTGATAAATCTCAAACAAAAGGGTTCAATGGAAAAGCACATTGAGGACTTCCAAAAATTGAATATAAGGGTGAATGATATTCCAGAGAAGCATATGATGGAAGTCTTCATAGGGACTTTAAAGGATAACATCCAACATGAGGTTCACCTTTGGGAACTTGATTCATTGGAGAAGGCATTCAGGTTGGCAAGAAAATTTGAAAGAAAAATTATGGCAATAAGGAAGTCGAACACTCATAACTATAAAGATGGAAGTGTTGTTGCTCCTAGCCTCCCACAACCTACAAGGTTGACACCACAACAATTGGAACAAAAAATAGCAAAAGGGTTTTGTTACAATTGTGATAACAAATACATTAAATGACATAAGTGTGCTGAGAAGAAATAATTTTACATAGATTGTGAAGAGGAGGAAGAAAAGGATCAAGGAACGTCAAAAGAAGAGGATATACACCAGGAACCAACCACAGAGAAAGAAGAAATGAATTTGACCATATCTTGTAATGCATTGGCAGGAATTACCACTCCTCAAACTCTAAAGATAGAAGGACATATGAAGAAGAAAAAGGTTCAAGCAGTGAAAGATCACATCGAACATCAACAACAAGTTCTCCAAAGTTTAAAGGATAACCTCACTTTGGCGCATAATCAAATAAAACAATAGGAAAATCAACATCAAAACGAAAGATGTTTTGATGTAGGTGACTGGGTATTTTTACGGCTACAACCATACAAACAAATTTCCATCAAGCAAGCTAAGAAGGATAATAAATTATCACCAAAGTACTATGGTCCTTACAAGGTGTTGCAAAAGATTGTTACTATGGCATATTAATTGGAGCTTCCTGCATCTTCTCGAGTGCACCTAGTTTTCCATGTTTCATGCTTAAAGAAGATTATAGGTAACAATCTCCCAATTCATACAATATTGACGGAACTTAACGAGGAAGGAAAAATCATATTGGAACCTGAAGCAGTCACGGAAACAAGAACCTGACAGGTACGAAATCGATCAATTTCATAGTATCTCATCAAGTGGAAGAACTTACTCGCTGAATATTTCACATGGGAGGATGAGAATTTTATATAGAAGCATCCATACCTACTCAAGCGTTGAGGACAACACTTTTTGAAGGAGAGGGGCATGTTAGGTCCCTATACTACTAGTGTAGCCCCTCGAAGAGGCTTATTTTGAAGTTGTTGATCTATCTAGAGAAATAAGAGGTCAAGTCTAGACTATATAGCCAAGAGACTAAACCGGTTCCTCATTTCATAAGCCATCATTGATCAATTCTTTTCCATTAAATAATGGGTCGGCACCAGTGGGGCATCTGACCATTCCCCTATCTCCCTTGAAATTAAAGGTGCCACTTATAAGCAAACTTTCCCTTTCAAGATGAATTCCACTTTGTTGAAGGATTCCTCCTCATGGAGATGGTTAAAGAGCAGTGGTCTTCTTTCTCGCCACACAAAAAAAAAATAGTTTGTGAAAAAACTTAAGAAAATAAATTAGGAAACAAAGGAGCGGGTTGCAGTAAAGAAACAAACAAATTCTTTGAAACTTAAGAAGATTGATGACAATCTTGGGGATATTTGATTACAGGAAGCAGAAAGTTATGAGTCTGTTGAATCTAGAGACATACTCTTTCAGTTGGAAAAAAGAAGGAAAACAATTATGGAAAATCATGAGGTTGAATGGTGATTGAAGAGTAGAGCCATATGGTTGGAATGTGTGGATAACAACACAAAATTATTCCAGGCATTTTCCAAAGGTCGTAACATGGAAAACACGATTTTGTCATTAAAGGATCATTATAAAAGGATCTTTCTATGTTCTCATATTTGCCCCTATTGGGTGTCTGCCACTTTGAAGATCTCTTTAAAGCTCAAGAGGAGGCTATAATAACTAAAATCATTCATGTGGCTCTCCCCTTCCCCTATTTTCTCAACGAGGAGGATAATCATGAACTAATAGCTGAAGTTTCAAAGGATGAATTATAGATTGTTCAACACGGCTTCCAAAAAGACAAGAGCGCTGACACGAATGGATGAGGTATTGAATTCTTCATGGGTCTTTATGAAATTTTGGGGAATTATCTATTAGCTATCGTCGAGGAATCTCATAGGAACCGCCATATTCTCCGTGCATTAAATTCTACATTTATAACTCTCATTCCTAAAGTGGAATCCCCTACTTCTTTTGATGATTTCAGGCCCATCTCATTATAAAATGATGTTTACAAAGTTATCATGAAGGTGATTTCTCTTCATCTTAAAGTGACCTTATCTACCTCTATTTCTAAAGAAGAATTCAGTTTCCTTGAAGCTAGGTAGATTCACAAAGTGATTGGGGTGGTGCAGGAAGGTTTGCATAGCCTTAAGATGATGAATCTCAGAGGCGCTATCTTCAAACTTGACTTATCAAAGGCTTATGACCATGTCAGTTGGATCTATCTCCGATTACTTTTAACTCATGTGGTTTTTAGTCTCGATTTCATAACATGGGTTATGAGTTGCATTCAAACAATCTCCTTTGTTGTGTTAATAAATGGTGTAGCATCTCCTTTCTTTCATGCTCAGAGGGGTCTTCATGAGGGATGATCCCTCTCTCCATTATTAATTATGTTGATTGTTGAGGGTCTCAGTAGGCTCTTGGAGGAATCTAAACAAAATGGGGATTTCCATGGGTGCTTGATAACTCGAGTTCTTGCTATATCCCACCTATTATTCGTAGTTGATATTCTTATTTTTTGTAATGGGGACCCCCATGAGGTGGAAATATTGAAGGACATTATTTCATTATTTGGGAAGGCCTCTGGTATGTTGATAATTTTTTAGAAATCATCCCTTCTTATTTCAAGTTTGGAAGAGGATGAAATCCAACAAATCATTGCATTAATTTCAATGGAAATCTCTCACCTTGTCGATGCTGTCAAATATTTGGGCTTTCACCTAAAACCAAATACTTATAGAATCATGGATTAGCATTAGTTGATCTCTAATGTTGAGAAACATATTAAAAGATGGCGTCATAGATGGTTCTCTCAGGCAAGTCAGCTAGTTTTAATCAAATTTGTACTTGAAGCAATTCCTATGTATTAGTCCTCCCTTGCATGGATTCCAAAAGGTGTATTGGAGCATGTAAGGCAGGTATGTTATAATTTTTTATGGCCTGGTTCCAACTTTGAGGTAACCCTCCCTTGCATGGGGTGGGACAAAATAGCCAAATGAAATTCCCTTAGCAGTTGGGGCCTAAAGAACATCTTTATACTCTCTCATGCTCTAGCTGCAAAATGTGGATGGCAACTTCTTACCACACAAAGCCTTTGGAAAATGGTTGTAATTGATAAATACATTTCACCTCTCTCGGTGGAGGATTAGGTGTGTTGGTCAGACAAACCTCAACAAAACGACCATGTTATATGGAGATCTATTTTAAATACTTTTAAAGCCATCTCCAATGGTCTAGTTTGGAAAGTTGGCACGACTCTTCGGGTTGGCTTGGATAGGACCCCTGGCCTAGCTGTCACCGTGCACATCTTCTTCCCTCCCTATTAATTAATTATCTTCGGGATTATGGTTATTCAAAGTTAGGACACATTGTTGACCCAAATACCACTTCTATTTGGTGTCATTGCTAGAAATCAACGACTAAGATGAAAATCCTAGACCCTTTCTTGGAACACTGGAGCAATTATATTAGTGGCTTACATTCTGGTCATGTTCATATAATGGATGTGAGGAAACTAGCTATGGGACATACTAATAACAATATGGGGACAATAGGGGCACAATAATAAAAATAAGGGATACAATGACAATAGTAATGGGGGAATCACTAGTATTATAGGGGCCTAACAATGGATAGGGATGATGAACTCATTTGGGTTAGGGCTAAGAGTGGTCTATATTCCCCAAAAATTGGTTATATCTTTATTTCTTTTTAG
Organism: Pinus tabuliformis; assembly: GCA_031772625.1. Classification (NCBI taxonomy): domain Eukaryota; kingdom Viridiplantae; phylum Streptophyta; class Pinopsida; order Pinales; family Pinaceae; genus Pinus; species Pinus tabuliformis. Next base: position 552,303,514 of record CM062812.1, read on the forward strand.
CTTCATCTGATTGTTTCACAATGGTGGTGGAAGATCGTTTGGAAATCCAAATGCCCACCGAAGGCTAAGATTCTCATGTGGTGTATTATGAATGGAAAATTCCCTATGTGGGATGTTCTTCAAAGGTGTTTCTCTATTGGCCCTAGCTGGTGTGCTCTTTGTAAAGTAGATGGAAAATCAATTTCTCACCTATTTTTTAGTTTCCCTTTCGGTTGACAAATTTGAGATCACTGCAAGTCTACAAAAGCTCAAATTGGACTCTGGCTTGGACATCTATTTAATCTACTTAGTTATATTGGCTCTCTCTCCCATCCTCCTGTACTTTCAAAGCTCTTATGATAATCATTTGTTGGGAAATTTGGATCACTCGTAATTGAGCTATCTTTCAAGACCATGTCTCTTCCCCAAGGATAATTTTTGTTGAAGCAATGGAGATCCCTAATCTTTTTCTACAAAAAAAACACATACGCAGGGTGCGTGAAATCATAGTTGAGCATCCTAACATGACAAAACTGTGGGCATATGATGCAACCCTAAGGCTGCCACATGCTAAACACCTTATCGTGAATTAAAATTCCCTTAATGGCCCCTTATTAATCTTTATACCTCCATGCCCCTTATGTGTATATATCGGAAGCATTTTACATAGTTAAAACCCTGGGACCATACCTTTTCTTGGTAATATATTAAAATACACAGACATGCTTGAAAACACCACTTTAAGCCTTTACCCGGACTTCAAAAACATTTTAACCGTATGCATAACCCTATCGGGTCCACACATCACTCTTTACCATTGATTTATCATAATATCGCCATCGCAAACCATCGCAGGCTCATACATATCGGGATATATGGATACACGGAAATACATTGAAAACCACACAAAAACATTGATTTTTACCTTTTTCCATAGGCGCACTTACCGTACGTGAAAATCAACTCATCGAACACTAAGAGCCGTCGATCTAGAGCGACAAGATCTAACGGTCCAAATATACTCGCCTAATCGCAATTGGCAATCCCATTGGACTACACTATCAGTGTTATCCCTTTGGCGGAGGTCTGATGCAATAACATAATTTCTATCAGTAATAGCAATATGCTGCTTTATAATAGGTCACCTCCATTCCAAAACCTCTGATTCACTAACTTTGCGGACCCGACAGGCTATTCAATCTTTCATATACTGTTTCGGATTTGGTTGGGTCGCGATATCAGAATTCACCAATCTTCCACGCCGATTCCCTTCCTCTGATGCAGTGCGATTATTATATTGGACCTGATAAGGCACAAAAGCAATATTTATAATATTTCAAGTCCGCTTTGCCAAATTCACTAAGTGTTATACGCTGTTTCTCTGTGTAAATGGATTTTTCGCTTGCGGACCCAAATTACATTAAACTTGCCTTAGCCACGGGGTTTCTACTGTTAAGAATGAAAACACAAAACCAATGCCAAAATCATTCGCATATAGAGAAAAAGCAAGCATTCGAGGCCTCCACAGGCCGATTATATAATTATGCATGCAACACTGATCTTTCCACAACAATAACAGAGTCCCGCGTTAGGCCAGATTATACAAACAAAGACCTTTGCCTTAAAAGAAATGGAATCAATTACTCGGTTCCACACTCTAAATCAATTCTCTGTGTACAAACATACATACAAAACTGTATTTGGGATTCTCTGCCCTATCTGGCCCGATTATTCTAATTAGCGGCCTCTTCTCCCATGCTGCCCTTAGGCTTACAAATGCCTTGATTCCTCTCTCTGTCTTGCCTCTCACCTCCCTCTTTCAGAAAAGAAAGGAACACATATATGCTAAGCTAACCATCTCCTCCACAATTTAAGGAATAAATTATACATTTAGATTTCAAATCCTATCCTAATCTAAACAAGCTAGACTACTTGGCTTGATCTCCACGCAGGGAGGATCACTTGCCTTTTATTCCTAATTCAGTTCAGAATTAGGCAATAATTAACTACTTACATGTATTTGAAATTAATACAATTTAAACAACCAAGTATTCTCCAAACGTGCATTAGCCACAACATGTGACCACTCCATCACATTGTTGGCTAGGTCTAGATGCTCCTGTATTAGCGTATTTCGATGATGCATTTGTCGATCCGGGCAGTAACTGTGAGGGAAACTTCATCTCCATCTCTCTAATGACATCTATTTTCATGTCTCCATGGATCTGGGTGCTGGATCGAATAATTATGCTGAACTTCTTGCTTGTTGGAACCTTCTTGCCTGTGCTATTGATCGGGGTGCTTTACATATTCAAATTTGTGGAGATTTTAAGCTTGTTGTCGATTGGTTGAATGACACTCAATCATGTAGGAATTTTCTATTATCACCTATACTGGATGATCTTTTATGATTAAAAATATGTTCTCATGTTTTTATTGCTATCACATATACAAGGAACTCAACTAGAGTGCATATGGTCTCTCCAAAGAGGCTCTAGAATTGGCCCATGATTGTTGGAGGATCATTTAGTGCTATGGTGGCATAGTCTCAACATACTCCTACAGTCGGTTCACAATCCACTCCTTAGGTAGATTATCTTGCTTAGAACATGCAGATAGATTACGAGAATATGTTTTTGTCTTTTTGTTTTTTGATGCAGGATATTGTTTATTATGGACATTATACATGATCAATTTTTGTTAAGAACATGATAATATATGAACTCACTAACAGTGAGTTATTGGGCCTTATGTATATAGGGGATCTTTGTTTATTACCCCTGATTGATATATTTATGCATTTCTATGGTCCGATGTTATTGAACATTCTACATACACACTTGTGTATTTACAAAATGTAATTTTTATTACTATTATAAAAACTAGGATTTTTTTTCTCTAGAAAAATTACATTCCCTTACATATCTCTACCATATTTTAATTTTATTTTGACCAAATCAAAATGTTTACATTACATCTCTACCATATACATTACATGTCTACATAGAGGCAATTAATTATTCTCAAATTATTATTGAAATATATTAGTCAAAAATTTAAAAATCCTACAAAAATTTCTGTGACAAACTTTACTCATATTTCTTAGCATAAACAAAAATAAAACAATCAATGCTTGTCCAAAGCAAGAAAAATGGTTTGTCCCGAACATGTTTAGAGCCTCTTTGATGTATTTATAGTCAAAATCCAATCATATTTTTTATGCACATAGTTTACATAGATAAAAACCAAAAAACTTTTAACTTGTTCAAAGAAAAACAAGTTTAATGTTGCATAAAAAAAATTAAAAAGCTCTAGGGAATAATTGATGATAAAGTCCTTAACATTTATATTTGATCTTTTAAAGTTGAGAAGGTAAATGCAATTTGATAAAGTTAAGTAACGGAAAAAATGATAAACAATTTTATTTTTGAAAAACCCTTGAAAAAATTATGATCTTTGGTGGAAGCCTAACAAAAGAATTTGAAAAATCATCAAATTGTCCAAGGAAAATAATTTTAATATCTATATAATCACATGTTTAAGGCTAAGTCATAGATGAAACATAGTGAATGCAAGTTCATGCTAGATAACCAAAAGAGATATATTCAAATAAGAGACATTTAAAAAGCAATTTTATTAATATTTATATGATCATTAAAATTTTGTTTTTATATTAAAATGACTCAAAGTTAGAAATAAATAATTTTTTTAATATTTATATGATTATAAAAAAAATATTTCTATATTAAATCAATAAAATAAAATAAAATAAATAATTAATATTCAAAAAAACATTTTTTTTAATATTTAGGCCAATAGGCCTTCCTTTGAATGAGTTTAGTAGTCTACCTTTTGATTTTCTGATTGACATCAAGAATCAAACTGGCATTTGGTTTAATTGACATCTGGCATATGTTTATATGGTCTGATTTACATCTGTTCAGGTTAAATATCTCAGACTATTTCTCCCTCACCAAAACTGCTTTCCGATTTCTTCTCCTCCACGACGACCTGATTTCTGCTTTCTACTCTTCCACTGCTCTTCTACGACCGGCTACCATAATGCTTCTGGTTTAGCAAATTTGGTGACAACAACTCTGACCAGTCCCAAGGATTTGCAGCGTTCTCCCCACAGGAGAGTAAAATACGTATTGCCCAACATATATAGAAACCACTCTTTTTGTGTGTTTTTCAATTGTAAGTAGACTCTTTCAAAACGAATGCTGAGAGAAGAGAATCCAGGATAAATCTCAAAGGCCTCAGGGTTGCTACCCATAAAAGAGATACTTCTATCTGGGCACATGGCCAACTTTAATACCCCACTCACATTCACCATTTTTCCAGAAGCTGTGTTTTGATCTACATCTGTGATCCAGAAAGACGAAAAATTGATAGCCGAAAGGTTTTGGGGGAGGGTGTTATTGGAATTAATAAACGACATAACAGGAGAAAAACCCTTGTATTGCTTCTAATCCCCGTTTACAAAAGAAAGCTCATTCTGAATGATATATCTTAGGTTTGGATCAGAAGGCAGCGCTGAAGCCTCTGATAAAAAAGAGCGACATTTTTCCTTCACTTCATTAAAACGACTGTAAGTGGGAGTGGGAATATAATTTTTGTTAGTTTTGAAGGTAGATGGAGCATCAAATTCCAGTAATTTGTAAGGGGATGAACTGGCCTCATTGCAGTTGATGTGGTCTAAAGTGGTTGTTAGCTATTTTTGTGGTTGATGTGAGTAGTTTTGTGAGCATGGCCTCAATGCAGAGTGTTCTTTGTCTTCTGTGCTTTTATTACATTGTCTACAAACCCATTCTGGTGAAAATTGGGCTTGCTAGGAATTTAATGCAGGACCTGCTCTACGAATGAGCTAGCTGCCCTTTTGATGATGGGCATCTTTACCGGTTTGATATCAAGGTGTGAATTGGTACCTCCAGCATTCCACTGGGTTAATACCAAATGGTGTAGTAGTACTGGCACATAGGTAACTTTTGCAGTGACGTTTCGGGGGAGTAGTTCAAGTTCTGCTGATATTCACCTTCTTCTGCTAGCTAAAAGCGTGTTTTAGGTATGGTTACTCAAGGTTGAAGTTATGATAACGAGAAAGATCAAGGCCTAGGTTTTGGGCTGAGTTCTTTGTATGTTTAATATGCTACATGTGCCTCTTGTTAGAGTTCCTTCTTGAATACTTAATTGAGTTGGTGGAACTTGGACTTCATAACACTTTCCAGCTTATTTCAAAATTCATTCCATATTTTCATACATCATTGCCTCAAAGTTTCCATGGCAGAATGGATGTCGGTACTGGTTGCCTTTTCTCCAGACCAATCCCGGTTCAATTATGCAAGTACTCTTCTTAATAGCATACGTTGTGTTGGGTGCCAAATTATACATTTCTGTTATTGAAATTCAACTCAAGAATATGGTAATATGGTCATATGGTCATATGTTTATTGTGTTTTCTATTTTCTAGTTTTGGTCTGCCAATCATGTACACAAGCTTTTTTTTTTCTTATCTTCACAAGATAAGATAATGCATGCTATGTACGTTTAGGACTTCCTATTTTAGTAAAGCCTATTTTTAGATTTTGCTATTGATAACAAGTTTCTGTTTTTAGCTGGGACCATTCATGCTTACTTCTTAGTGGCAGAACTTCAGGTTTTGATACTTCCTGTCTTTTTAGGAGGTCACTGCTATTTTTAGCAGGTGCCATTCTGGGGAATTTTAGTTACCATGTGTCTTGGTCATTCTTTTGGCACTCCAGACTTTGCACTGGCAATGAGATGTTTTCTTGATTTGTAAAGTTTCCTTGTTGGGATGACATGGAAATAGAGATCTAAATTTCCCTTCTTTAATCAATGCTAGCAAAGAGTCTTTTCTTTGTCCATTATATTTGTAGGAAGATGAGCTTGTTGTGACGAATAAACCACCATTTTAGAAGACTCCCTCGAGATTTTGTATTGCCTAGAATGGTACCAGTTAGGGGATTTTTTTTCCATATTAAGCGGTATCAAGTGTTGGAGTTGGACAAAACTGTCTGGTATAATTAAATGGGAATCGACTACTGCAACACAAATAGAGTTCATTGAGGTGTCAGACATACTTGATGGCGGCTATATACAAACATTTGAAATCTTCTCAGAATTGATGGAAGCAATAGATGTTACTATGGAAAAATTAGATGAGTCCAAATTAATATCACTGGATCTTTTGATGAACTAGTAGTTGTACCTAAGCTAACCTTAACTGACAACACCTACAAGTCATTACCAACTCTCGTGTTTTATGATGCTAAAAAATAACTTATAGCCTTATCTGTTACAAAATGCTTCTCCATCAACAAAAGGAGCATTCTACATCTGTAAGTGAATGGATTTATTGGATTTCCATCACTCACAGGGAGGGGCCTGCAACAATCATAGTTGTTTTCCTCTTCAGAAAAATATACAAGATGAAGACAATTGCAAATTGATTAATTTTACAAATCCGTCTTTGAAAGTGACTTCAACTTTTTTGAATATAATGGAGTATTTTGATAAGCACCAGGATAACCAACCTGAAAATAATGGTCCAGAGCTCTCCGAAAGTGTTGGTATATCAGATATTCCAAGGTTCAAGTCTGAGACTATTCTGGGTGGGGTACCTAACAACATTGACATGAAAACACAGGATAATATGCAAAATGCACTTCATTCAAGAACTAAGAAGGTCTCTTTATTGTTCAACTCTGTGTTTGTATCCAGTGATCTGTCATTTTACTTGAATGTGAAAAGAAGTTCTGTAAGATGTGGAGATCCTTCAGAAAAAGAAACAAGTAGCATGCAAAATTCTTTGCATACCGATCTCAATGAATTCTCAAATACTATTTCATCCGATTTTTATTGTCAAAAGAACATGATACAACTTCATCATATTGAGATGTCCAAATCTGTCATAGACATTATTGATTGCATTCGAACGGATTATGAAATGGTTTATGAGTTAGATAATGAGCTAAAAAGAATAGTAGATACATTTCCAGACCTGAAAAAGCTTTGTATTCTACATGTTAATCAGGTAGATCTAATGAGTTTGATCAAGGACAGGGTTTCCCAAATAGGTTCCTTGAAATATGATACAACTTTGAGAGGACTAGGCACTATGCATATATTATAGAAGACAACTTTTGATGTTTGTTTCTAAGTGTTCAGGTAGCATATCTGTATTTGATAGAGTTGGTTCAAAGCATAGAGTTGGTTCAAAGCATCCTTATATCCTTTTTTAGTTAGAAAAATTGTCTCTTGTTTTTCATCAACAATATAATGTGTACTTTTCACATCAACGATTTTCTATGTACGTTTTATAGCCTTAGTAATATTGTCATTGAGTATCTTTGTGATGGATAAGTCTAGGTGTCATACTTCTAGGATCATCACAGTCTAGGTGTTGTGGACTTCTTGAGTACAGTGAAACTTTCTACAGGTAGATGATCCCGCTTGTATGAAAGTGAATCTCTCGAGAAATGTGGATCGTAATGACCCCAACAGCTCATTCTTCTTTCTGTCAATGAAAAACTTCACTTGGTCATCATTCAGATCTCGAATCACGTTCTTGGTGTACTGCTAGAGCCCTTTGCTTACACCCCCTTACCCAATGTAGCATATGTGACATTAACATGGATATATTTTTGTTGTGCATTTTATAGAGGAGTTCCCTGGCCTCCTCCAACTTGCCTTTCTTACAAAAAAACTATCAATAATAGCATTGTATGTGACCACAATGGGGCAAATATTTTCGTTAGGCATTTCATAGAAGAGCTTCCTAGCCTCCCCCAACTTCCCTTTCTTGACCATCAATATGCACTTTGGATGTAACGACACCAAAACAGGGAACTTTTGGAGGAGAGTCTACCATGGACTTCATTTCCATTTTCTTATACATTTGGTTAGATGTACCTAATTTGTTTAATGCATATATAATTTTTTCTGAGTTCCAATATGATGCTCACTAAAAACAAACAGATAAATCTGATGCAGCCTTGCACCAATAAGTAAACGGTGTAACATTTTAATTTAAAATAGCAGCATTGGTCCACAGTAAAAAAGCCTTCAAGAGCCATCCATTTCCTCCAACTGGCTACCTCGAACATCTTATCAAGTGATATGATACAACCTTGGCTTTTACACCAACAAGTATAACGATGTAATCATTCAGTTAAAACAACAGAACTTGTGCACAATAAAACAATAATGAAGGATTATCTACTTTCTCGAATTGGTAGCACCATTTTTTTAGCTGTTGAAAATGCATCATATACCACATTAAAAATCAAAGAGATCTGGTGATTGACAAAATATTTTATTAAAAAAAATACTTCTTTAGACTATAACAAGCAGATCATTGTTTCCACAATGGATCACAAAAAGTCCATTTGTAAGGGAATAATAATCCGTTAACTTAATCAAACAAGGGAAAGGGTACAGGGTCGTAGAAAATGTGGATTCAAGCTGCTGCTGTAACGTTTTTTACTAACCCACTTATTTTGATAATGTTTTTTGGTTTTGTCCATATATTTTTCCATGAACAGGATAAAAAGTTGCTATATTATTTTTTAAATATTTGTTAAATAAAATGCTATAGTACTCCATGCACCTGCTACGCACCTCAATTTTTTAAAACTAACTTGTACTTGGATGTAACGGGGTGTAAATCAAAATTGGAAGACAAAAGGATAGTGTGTGAAAAAGTTGAAATACAAAATAAATAAATAAATAAATAAAAATAAAAATAAAAATCAATTTTTCACATCATATGTAAAAGAACTTATATTCAGATCTAACAGGCCGTAAACAGAATTGGAAGACAAAAGAATATTGTCTCAGGACATTGAAAACAGAAACAAAAATAGAAATAAATCAATATTGCAAATCATTTGTAAAAGAACTTATACTAAAATGTAACAGGCTCTAAACAGAATTAGAAGACAAAAGGATATTATGTTGAAAAATGTGCAACAAGAAATGTTAAATTTAGAATGTGCTACAAATAGACCTGCTAAAGTAGCATGTCTAAAAATAGCAGTTTGGCTAGTGAGGTCATTGGCCACATTGGGTGAGGTGAAATTGCTAAAAATAGAAAGTTCTAAAAATAGCATTTCTGGGTCCCTTCCTATTTATAATAGTCCCTAGTCTATCTATAGGAAGTAAAATTAATTTTGGTCTTAACAGCAGTTGGAAATATTAATTAATTAATTTAGCTGAGTTAATTAGTTAAAGAAATTCGAATTTGAAGTCTTTGTGAGCATGCACATGAGTTGTCCAACTGATTGAGGAATTTATCCTTAATTTCCTCCACTGATTGAGGGAATAAGTATGAGTTCTATAATGAGAGAATCAGTTGACTTAGTTCTAACTAGTCAAGTCTAGTTAGTTTTCTTTAACAAGTTGTTAAAATAATAAAATATAGTTTGTTAATGCTTGCATGCATGTGACAACTATTATTTTAGATAACTGAGGATTCACTCATGGATAACTGTTGCATGTCAGTTCTGTCAGAAAACCAATTGAGATCAAATGAGGGACAGTGTACTATCAGATGCTTGGATATTTCTAGTAAGTATTCCTTGCATGGAGAAGGATCTATTATAGGAGATTGGAGGACTTGTGGCCTATATATTGAGGCCTAGGTAGTCCATGATTTTCATCTTCTGATTGAAGATCATCAGGATCTTCTGATTACAGAGAGAGTGGGATAGCTATTGAGCTGATTCTTTTTGTATGTTGTTGAGGATCTGTTGGGTCCCTATAATACTAGTGATTACCCTATTACTATTGTAGTTATACCCCTTATTAATATTTTTGTGCCCCTATTTCCCCCATATAGTTATTACTGTGCCCCATATAATCCCTCTATTGTTATTTTTATGGCTTTATATTATTATTGTTAGGTTGGCTGGATTATATTGTGACTCCTTAGAATCCTATATATAGAAAGGAGGTTTTGTCATGTGAATCGTCCAAGAATTATTCATTTATGTAATGTAAAGGAGGTTTCCCCCTCAAAGAGGCTGAATTCTAAGGCGTTGATCTATCTTTTTTATCTTTTCTTGAGCTGGTTTCATAACATTTGGTATCAGAGCTTTGGATTCAAGGGTTTCGCTGCTCCAAACAGGTCATCGTGGAGTTTTCGCTATAACTTTTTTTCTGCGACGTTTCAGAAGTTGAAAAAAAACCATTTGAGAAGAAATCGCGCTAAACCTCGGGTCCGAATTTCAGAGCTTTTCGCGCTATATTTGCGGAGATATGATCTGAGGAAGTTGGTCTTTTTGCAGACTCCTGAATTACATTCCAAACAGGTGACCTGGGGAAAATCATCATAACTTTCTCTCTGGGGATCAGATTGAAATTTCCTAAGAAGGTACATAAAGAGGACGGGCTTTAGTTTCTTGTATGCATTTTTCAGATCCAAAGGTCGAAACAGTGACTCGTGGCACGTCGTACAAGTTCGCTCTACTGAATTAGTCTATAATCAAGTCACTGTGGGAGATTTCGCATAACTCTTCCTTGGAGAATCCAATTTGGGTCAGACTTGTGGCATTGGAAAGAGGACGCAGAAGGCTACTATAGGTCGCAATTTCAGAACTGGAGGATCTGAATTTACGGAGATACATCTGATTCAATATCAGGCTTCTACAAAGTGAAAAAAGGTGTGTAGTTTTTTTTTTTTTTAATTTTTGCGTAAGCTTGGTTTGAAGGAATTCAAAGGGCATAGTAAAGCATTATTATCGATAACTGATGCCCTGAGGAAAGAAAATGCAAACACCTAGTAAAGAACCTGACTCATGAAGAAGAGGAAGAAATGCTACATGATATATCAAAATTACAAGAACAAGTGCAACAAATGTCACGCTCACAAAAGCTAACAGAAGCTAAGATAAATGGCGTGGAATCTAAGATAAATGGCGTGGAATCTAAGATAAAGGGCATGGAAGCTAAGATGGATGATTCGAAGACATATTTGAAGAGAGACATGGCAGATTTGAGGATAGATTTGAAGATAGACATGGCAGATTTGAAGACAGATTTGACAAATTTTCGACAAGAAATACTTACTAATGGTGAAAAGGTTGTAAAGGAAACTCATGATGTGAACAAAAGAAATGTTAATCATGATTCCATAGACTCTAATGTTGGATCGAAGACCCACCATATTCCAAAAATCGATATGAGGAAGTTTGATGGCAAGGATCCCGCCACATGGATATTACAGATGGAGCAATTCTTCGATCTCAATAATGTACATATGGCAACTTTATATTTGGAACCAAATCAGTTTGTATGGTATCGATGGCTTTGCTCTCGTAAACAATTTATCACTTGGGCAATTTTTACGAAAGAATTGATAGCACATTATGAGGATACAAAAAGCAACACTTTTTTTAGCCAATTGATAAGTCTCAAACAAAAGGGTTCAATAATGGAGCACATTGAGGAGTTCCAAAAATTGAACATAAGGGTAAAAGATATTCCAGAGGAGCATAGGATTGATGTGTTCATAGGGTCTTTAAAGGATAATATCCAACATGATGTTCGCCTTTGGGAACCTGATTCATTAGAGAAGGCATTCAGGTTAGCAAGAAAAATGGAAAACAAAATTATGGCAACCAGGAAGCATACCACTCACAACTATAAAGACAGAAGTGTTGTTGCCCCTAGTCTTCCACAACCTATAAGGTTGACACCACAAAAATTGGAAGAAAAAAGAGCAAAAGGGCTTTGTTACAGTTGTGATAGCAAATACACTAAAGGTCATAAGTGTGCTGAGAAGAAATTATTCTACATAGATTGTGAAGAGGAAGAAGAAAAGGAGCAAGAAAGGTCAAAAGAAGAGGATATACTCCAGGAACAAAGCCTAGATGAAGAAAAAATAAATCCGACCATATCTTGTAATGCATTGGCGGGAATTACCACTCCTCAAACCATCAAGATAGAAGGACAAATCAAGAAGAAAAAGGTAATAGTGTTGATTGATTCAGGAAGCACCCACAATTTTATTCATTGTAAGGTAGCAAAAGAATTGAATTGCTTCCTATATCCAGCACCAGAGTGTCAAGTGATGATTGCAAATGGAGGAACAATAAATTGCTCTGGAAAGTGCCATAATATCAAGCTATCCATGGGAGAATATGTATTGACTAGCCCAATGCTTTCCATTCCAATGGGAGGTGTTGATGTTGTACTAGGAGTCCAATGGCTACAATCCTTGGGTACAATAGCTTTTAATTTTCAAGAACTTTTCATCAAATTTTCTACGGAAGGAAAGGAAGTTGAATTAAGGGGTATTGCAGGGAAACCAGGAAAGATAATCAGCTCTAATGGTATGACAAAGCTTCTAAAAAAGGAGCAAAGAGGTGTAATTTATGTTCGCTAGATGTTTCCACATCGAAATCATCTATTTCTCCAGATCTCCAAAAAGTCCTGGACAATCATTCCAAGGTATTTGAGACTCCCAAAGGTCTCCCACCTATGCGTGATCATGATCATGCTATTCATCTGATTCCAGGAAGTGTTCCTCCAAACATCAGGCCGTACAGATATCCCTATGTCCAAAAGAGTGAAATTGAACGTATGGTTGCAGAAATGCTAGAGGCTGGTATAATTCAACCGAGTCAAAGTTCTTTCTATGCTCCAGTAGTATTGGTGCACAAGAAGGATGGATCATGGCGCATGTGTCCGGATTATAGGGAGCTCAACAAGCTCACTATTAAAGATAAGTTCCCCATTCCTGTCATTGATGAATTACTGGATGAATTGCATGGATCAATTTACTTCACCAAGTTGGATCTTCGTTCAGGATATCATCAAATCAGAATGAAGACTGAAGACATTCTGAAAACAGCATTTAGAACTCATGAGGGTCATTATGAATTTTTGGTCATGCCTTTTGGCCTTACCAATGCACCTTCAACATTTCAAGGTTTGATGAATTCAATTTTCAAACCATTCCTTAGAAAATTTGTGTTAGTATTTTTTGATGATATACTAATCTACAGCAAGTCTTGGAAGGATCATGTTGAACATGTTGACAGGGTGCTACAACTATTGGAGGAGAAACAATTATATGCAAAAAGATCCAAATGTTTCTTTGGAGTCCAAGAGGTGGAATATCTGGGTCATATTGTATCTCATGAAGGAGTTAAGGTAGACCCTAGCAAAATTAAAGCCATTAAGGAATGAAAAATCCCCACATCCATAAAGCATCTGCGAGGATTTCTTGGGTTGACAGGGTATTATCGCAAGTTTGTTAAGAATTATGGGAGAATAGCAGCACCTCTAACAACATTATTGAAGAAAGATGCATTTTCATGGACTCCGGAAGCAACAAAGGCCTTTGAACATCTTAAAGAGGCAATGTGCCAAGCACCGGTCTTAGCTACACCGGACTTCACAAAAACCTTTATTGTGGAATGTGATGCTTCAGGAAATGGAATTGGTGTTGTTCTAATGCAAGATGAAAGACCCATTGCTTTTGAAAGTCGTCCAATCAAGGGAAAGTTTTTAAGCAAAGCTATTTATGAGAAGGAAATGTTGGCAATACTCCATGCAATTAAAAAATGGCGACCCTACCTAATGGGAAGACACTTCAAGGTAAAAACGGATCATGATAGCCTTAAATACTTTTTAGAACAAAGATTATCCTCTGAAGAGCAACAAAAGTGGGTCACAAAGATGTTGGGTTATGACTTTGAAATCATCTACAAAAAAGGGAAGCAAAATGTGGTGGCAGATGCACTCTCAAGAAAGGATGAGGATGTGGAAGCATAGTTGTGCGCCATTTCTATTATCCAACCAGATTGGATAAACGAAGCAAGGGAGGAATGGAAGAATGGTGAAGAAGTGTGGGCACTTATTCGAAAGTTACAACAAGATTCCAGTATGTCTGATACATTTAGCTGGAAAAATGATTCATTATGGTACAAAGATCGCTTATACCTCTGTAAGAATTCCCAGCTAAAACAAAAGATTCTTATGGAATTGCACACTTCTCCCTTAGGAGGGCACTCAAGATTTTTAAAAACTTACCATAGGGTTAAGAAGGAATTTTTTTGGGATGGCCTTAAATCGGATATTCAAAAGTTTGTGGCAGAATGTTTGGTTTGCCAACAAAATAAAGTTGAAACAATTAAGACACCGGGTCTATTACAACCTTTATCCATTTCAAGCCAGCGTTGGGAGGAGGTTTCAATGGATTTTATCACAGGTTTACCCAAGTCTGAGGGAAAGAGTGTCATCATGGTGGTAGTTGACAGACTTACCAAGTATGCACACTTTTGTGCATTATCACATCCATTTAAAGCCAGTACAGTTTCTACAGCATTTATGGAAACAATTCAAAAGCTACATGGAAACCCAAAGATCATTGTAAGTGATAGAGATCCCATTTTCACAGGAAATTTTTGGACAAAATTATTTTCTTGTCTTGGTACTCAGTTAGCTCATAGCTCATCTTATTGTTGGCATTATGATTCAGGTATTGTCCTTGATGGCAAACCCATTCAGGTGATAAATCAAGAAGGGCGCAGGAAATATGTTCAGCATGTGCGTCCCCGCAGGTATTCCATACAGAACCCGCGTCCAGGGACGCAGGCCATCCGTTCAGGAGGTGCGTCCGCCCAGTGCACACATTTCAAGGCAGAGAAAAGCACGTGGGGGTTTCTTGTGTGGTTTCTAGCCGACGGTTTTGTGTTTCTATGGTGTCGGCTCGTGGTTTTGTTCCATGTTTTGGGGAGAAGCTTGCCTATATAAAGCAAAGGAGTTCATTTGGATTAAGTATCATCTTGGTTGAATATCTTTTGGCGAGATCTAGTCCAGATCTATGAAGGCGAATCTTCTAATGGACTGTGATCTCTATGGCGCATAATCAGATCTGTGGATCTAAGTGTTTGGGTTGGTTCTGAAGTCCTCATATCTTTTATATCCGAAGGGACGCAGGTTCAGTGAAGGGAAAGTGCGCCGGGACGCAGTACAGTAAACGCTCAGGTGCGTCTCTGAGGCAAAGGACGCGGCGCGACTGTGTTATTGGGTGCGTCCCTGAAGCAAAAGACGCGGCGCGATAGTGTTTCTGGGTGCGCCGGTCGCAGCAAAGCATAGAGGAACAGTGCGTCGGCACGCAGAACAGTGGAAGGTAGACTGCGTCCAGTCGCAGGTCACAGAAAGAAAATATGCGTCCCTGTCTTAAGATGATCTGTTGACTGTATATTTCTGTTCATAAGGTGTTCTGGGTTATTTCTGTAATTACTGATCTGATATCTGTAGTGGACTGTATCTGTTGTATACTTGTTGATCATTTGATTCTTCATGAAAAGAAGTAGGGGGTTATAGCTCCCTTCCAGGAGAGACTGGAAAACGAGAGAGAGTTGTAGCTCTCTGCAGGTTGCAGCCTGCGTGCTGGTAAAGGATTGCACCAGTACAAAATCATTGTAAAAAGAATTTCTTGAAAGAAGATAGAGACATATTGCAGCAGGTGGTTTTCTCCCGCATTGGGTTTCCACCTTACATCTTGTGTTCTTTGATGTGACTGTCTATTTTCTTTATTCATGCTCATTATTTTATGGTACTGATATGCAAGAATAATTCAAAAGATCAAATAAGGAAGATTTGGTAAATTGCTTGATAATACTGATTCACCCCCCCTCTCAGTATTATTTCCAACAATTGGTATCAGAGCAGGTCCTTCAGAACAGCTTGATCGCTTGAAGGTAGATCGTTCATCATGAGCAACTACGAGAGAGAAGCATCAATCAGGCCACCCGTCTTCGATGGGACAAACTTCAATTATTGGAAGGTAAGAGTTACTGCATATCTTCAATCTCTTGGTACAGAAGTTTGGAACATTGTAGAATCAGGCTATGCCTTTCCTTCAGTTACTCCTACAGATCCAGCTGAGAAAAAGCAGTATGAAACAAATGCAAAAGCAGTCAGTACTCTATTAGGAAGTATATCTCAAACAGAGTTCATGAAGGTCATGCACTTCAAATCAGCAAAAGAGATATGGGACAAAATGATCACTAGCTATGAAGGAGATGAACAGGTAAAAGAAGCTAAACTTCAAACTCTCAGGATTCAATATGAGACTCTCAAGATGTATAATGATGAAAGTGTGGCTAATTATTTTCTTCGGGTAGATGAGATTGTTAATTGTATGAAAAATTTGGGTGAAGAAATAAAAGAGACTATAGTAGTTCAAAAGATTCTAAGATCTTTATCTCCCAAGTTTGAATCTAAAGTATCTGCAGTAGAAGAAAAGGAAAATCTCCGTGTTCTCACTATGTCTCAGCTGCATGGAATTCTAACTGCCTATGAAATGAGAAAGGGAGGTCCATCAGACAGAAGGGAAGCTGCTTTTAAAGCATCAGGCAAAGAAGATCACTATGAAGCAAGTCATGTTCCAGAAGAAGAGGAAGAAGAATCAAATTTTGTCAGAAATCTTCAAAGGGGTTCTGGAAGGTTCAGAGGTAAGCTACCTTTCAAATGTTTTGCTTGTGGAAGAGTAGGTCATTATGCTGCAAAATGCTCTTATAAGGATAAAGGAAAGGAACCAGTTAGATGGAACAAGAAACAGGGTACAAATAAGAAAAGCTACTACACCCATGAAGATAGTGATGGCTTATCAAACAGTGATGAAGATGAACAAGGTAACAAATATAGATTGTTAATGGCATTTGAAGATGATGATTATGAGGATGCTGTAGATGTGGATAACCTTTATGATGAAATTACTAGACTCAAGAGATGTATAGAAGAAAAGAACATGATTATTGATACTCTACAATTTCAGATTGATGAAAAGGAAAAACATCTTGAAAAATTAGAAGGTGAAATTGTTGGTCTTAGAAAAGAAATTGAGAAAACAAAAACTATTAATCTCAAGTTTGTCAAAGGATCTGAAACGTTGAATGAGATTATCAGTGTGCAGCGATCTCCTCTAAATAAGACAGGTCTGGGCTATAATGGAGAAACTTCTCAAGCATCCACTTCAAAAAGTTATCTTGATGCAGCAAGAAGAAATGAGCAGGAGCACAAGGAAGATCATCAGGTAAAGCAGGGACAAACGTCAAACAGAAACTATCAGGGGCAATCCAGCTTAAGGGTGAACAAAAGCCACAACCAGCCACAGGTAAAATCTTCTCAATTTGGTTCAAGAATAGATGAAAATAGAAATTACAATCAGTTGGCTGGTAGATTCAATAATCGCAGAAACTTCTTCAATGGACAATGCTTTTCTTGCCATAACTTTGGTCACAAAGCAGCTCAATGTGTTGCGTATAAAACAATCATGACTAGGGAAGCTCAAAAACAAAGAAGTATGACAGGGATTACAAAAAGGACCTATAACAATTTTTCAGCTCTTGAAAATGAAGTTGAATGCTCTATTTGCAATAATTTTGGACATGAAGATTTTGAATGCAGAAGCAGGTTTTCTGAAAGAAAGGTACAAGAACAAAAAGGGGAACAAACCTCAGGCACCAAAACATGGAAAATAAAGGAACCTCAAACAGAAAGATGTGGGATAGCATTCTATGCAGAAGGACAAGAAAATCTATGGTACATTGACAGTGGATGTTCAAAGCATATGACAGGTGATAAAGAAAAACTTGAATCTTATTCTAATTTAGAAAAGGGAAAGAAAGTCTCTTTTGGAAATGATACTCCTGCAACTATAAAAGGAAAAGGTATTGCTCCTTTAAAAGAAGATGTTAAGGCTGGAAATGTTTTGTTTGTTGATGGACTAAAGCATAATCTTCTAAGTGTAAGCCAGATGTGTGATCAAAGAACCGAGGTTATATTCAGATCGAATGGATGTCTTGTTCGTGATCTTGATACAGGTAAAACAGTTCTCAAAGGAAGAAGAACTCCAAATAATCTATACATTTTTGATGAAGAACAACAACAATGCTATCTAAGCAAGGATGAAGAGCACTGGTTATGGCATCGAAGGTTGGGACATCTAAGCTTCTCACAAATAAGGAAAGCTTGCAAATATCAGGCAGTTCGCGATCTTCCAGATATCAAAATTCCTGACAACACCATGTGCAGATCATGTCAGTTTGGAAAACAGACCAGAACTAACTTTCCAGAGAAAGAAGGATCAGCCAGCATGCCTCTTGAGCTAGTACATACAGATGTATGTGGACCATTCAGAAAAAGAACACCTAGAGGAGAGGAATACTTGATATTATTTATTGACGATTTCTCCAGGTTTGTTTGGTTAGGACTTATGAAGCACAAAGATGAAGCTTTCGAAAAATTCAAATCCTTCAAAGCCTTGGCTGAAAATGAATCAGGTCACAAATTAAGTGCCTCAGATCCGACAGAGGTGGAGAATTTACTTCAAATGAATTTTTCGATTTCTGTGATGAACATGGAATAAGGAGAGAATTTTCTACAGCTAGAACTCCTCAGCAAAATGGAGTAGTGGAAAGAATGAACAGAACAATCCAGCAAATGGCTCGTGCTATGCTTGATGAATCAGGAACTCCTGCAACCTTCTGGGGTGAAGCTGCACATGCGGCAGTTATTATTCTCAACAAGACAAATGTCCGAGTGAACAGCACTCAAACTCCTCATGAGCTCTGGAGTGGTAAAACTCCTTCGGTAAAGCACTTCAAAATCTTTGGGAGCAAATGCTATATCAAGAATACTGAGGAGCAGCTTGGCAAACTTGATCCTAGAGCAGATGAAGGAATTCTTCTTGGCTACTCTCCACATAGCAAAGCATACAAATGCTACAATAAAAGACTTGGCAGAATTGTTGACAGCATTGATGTAGTGGTTGATGAGAAAGGATACATTCCTAGGCAAATACATCGTGAAGACATTGAAGAAGATGAGAGCTACCCTCAAAGACAAAATGATGAAGAAGAAGAACCTCAAGAAGAATCTCAAGAAGAACCTCACGAAGAAGCAGAAGAACGGACAAGAATAGAAGAAAAGACTCCATCCAGATATGTTCAGAAGAACCATCCAGAATCTCAGATCATGGGACAAAAAGAAGCAGGTATACAAACTAGAAGAACAGTTGCAGAAGCTTCAAGCTATTTGGCATTACTTTCCTCCACCGAGCCACAAAATGTGAAAGAAGCATGCAAAGATGAATTTTGGGTGAAAGCAATGGATGAAGAACTTGAGCAAATCGAAAAGAACAACACTTGGGAGCTGGTTCCTAGACCAAAAGATAAGAATGTTATTGGAACAAAATGGGTCTTCAAAAATAAATTGAATGAAAATGGAGAAGTAATTAGAAACAAAGCCAGACTCGTCTGTAAAGGGTATGCGCAGCAAGAAGGAATAGACTTTGAAGAAACTTTTGCTCCTGTTGCAAGACTTGAGGCCATCCGAATGTTCCTTGCTCTCTCAAGTTTTCAGAACTTCAAAGTATTTCAAATGGATGTGAAATCAGCCTTTTTGAATGGAGACCTGAAAGAAGAAGTATACATTGAACAGCCAGATGGGTTCATTCTTGGAAATGATCCAAATCTTGTATGCCGACTGAAAAAGGCTCTCTATGGTCTCAAACAAGCTCCAAGGGCTTGGTACTACCGGTTGGACAAATATCTTCATCAACAAGGTTTCTTAAAAGGTTCAGCAGATAGCAATCTGTATATAAAAGTTGAAAATGACAAATTGCTAATACTTGTTGTGTATGTAGATGACATTATTTTTGGCAGCAATGAAGAAGCTATGAGTCAAAGCTTTGCCTCAGTCATGCAGAAAGAATTTGAAATGTCCTTGCTAGGAGAACTGACATATTTCCTTGGTTTGCAAATCCAACAGAAGGAAGGAGGAATCTTTTTATCTCAAACCAAGTATCTCAAGCAGATTTTGAAGAAATATGGCATGGAAGATGCAAAACCAGTATGTACACCCATGGTCACAGGATGTAGTCTCAGTGCAAATAATGAATCTGCAGCAGTACATCAACCAACCTACAGATCTATGATTGGAAGTTTACTATATTTGACAGGTACCCGACCAGACATCATGCATGCAGTTGGAATAGTTGGAAGATTTCAGGCAAATCCGAAGGAGACTCATCTTCAAGCAGTGAAGAGAATTTTTAAATATCTTCAAGGGACTCAAAATTATGGCTTATGGTATCCTAGAGATACAGATCTTACTCTTCATGCCTATACAGATGCAGATTGGGCCGGAAGCGTGGATGACAGGAAAAGCACAAGTGGTGGTGCGTTCTTTATGGGTCCCAGACTGGTCTCTTGGTTCAGCAAGAAACAGAGTTCAATTGCCTTGTCTACAGCTGAAGCAGAATATGTTGCTGCTGCATCTTGTTGCACCCAACTCCTTTGGATGATGCAGAATTTGCAGGATTATCAAATCACTTGTACTCCTCCAATCCCTATCTTATGTGACAACACAAGTGCAATCAGCATCTCAAAGAATCCGGTTATGCATTCAAAAACCAAGCACATACCAATCAAGTACCATTTTCTCCGAGAACAAGTACTTGAACAGAAGGTCAAGTTGGAGTATGTTCCTTCTAAGGAACAAGTTGCTGATATTTTCACCAAACCGTTGCCCAGGGACACTTTTGAATACCTCAGGCAAAAGCTGGGGGTTGTTGATGCATCATCTTACTATTGATCATCTTCCTATTGATGGTATAGGCTCAGGGGGAGCACATAATGCATTGTTGGCATTATGGAAAAGGAGATCTTGGAAATAGCTGCAATATGTCTCTATCTCCTTCATGATGGATTTCTGGTTACAGATCTGGAGATGCATGAGCATAGGGGGAGCATACCCTTTGCCCTTGATGTCAAAGGGGGAGAATGAAGCTGAAGATTATGTGGTTGCCATCAAGTCCAAAGGGGGAGATTGTTGGCATTATGATTCAGGTATTGTCCTTGATGGCAAACCCATTCAGGTGATAAATCAAGAAGGGCGCAGGAAATATGTTCAGCATGTGCGTCCCCGCAGGTATTCCATACAGAACCCGCGTCCAGGGACGCAGGCCATCCGTTCAGGAGGTGCGTCCGCCCAGTGCACACATTTCAAGGCAGAGAAAAGCACGTGGGGGTTTCTTGTGTGGTTTCTAGCCGACGGTTTTGTGTTTCTATGGTGTCGGCTCGTGGTTTTGTTCCATGTTTTGGGGAGAAGCTTGCCTATATAAAGCAAAGGAGTTCATTTGGATTAAGTATCATCTTGGTTGAATATCTTTTGGCGAGATCTAGTCCAGATCTATGAAGGCGAATCTTCTAATGGACTGTGATCTCTATGGCGCATAATCAGATCTGTGGATCTGAGTGTTTGGGTTGGTTCTGAAGTCCTCATATCTTTTATATCCGAAGGGACGCAGGTTCAGTGAAGGGAAAGTGCGCCGGGACGCAGTACAGTAAACGCTCAGGTGCGTCTCTGAGGCAAAGGACGCGGCGCGACTGTGTTATTGGGTGCGTCCCTGAAGCAAAAGACGCGGCGCGATAGTGTTTCTGGGTGCGCCGGTCGCAGCAAAGCATAGAGGAACAGTGCGTCGGCACGCAGAACAGTGGAAGGTAGACTGCGTCCAGTCGCAGGTCACAGAAAGAAAATATGCGTCCCTGTCTTAAGATGATCTGTTGACTGTATATTTCTGTTCATAAGGTGTTCTGGGTTATTTCTGTAATTACTGATCTGATATCTGTAGTGGACTGTATCTGTTGTATACTTGTTGATCATTTGATTCTTCATGAA
Organism: Pinus tabuliformis; assembly: GCA_031772625.1. NCBI lineage: Eukaryota > Viridiplantae > Streptophyta > Pinopsida > Pinales > Pinaceae > Pinus > Pinus tabuliformis. The sequence continues at coordinate 552,325,213 of CM062812.1, forward strand.
AAGAAGTAGGGGGTTATAGCTCCCTTCCAGGAGAGACTGGAAAACGAGAGAGAGTTGTAGCTCTCTGCAGGTTGCAGCCTGCGTGTTGGTAAAGGACTGCACCAGTACAAAATCATTGTAAAAAGAATTTCTTGAAAGAAGATAGAGACATATTGCAGCAGGTGGTTTTCTCCCGCATTGGGTTTCCACCTTACATCTTGTGTTCTTTGATGTGACTGTCTATTTTCTTTATTCATGCTCATTATTTTATGGTACTGATATGCAAGAATAATTCAAAAGATCAAATAAGGAAGATTTGGTAAATTGCTTGATAATACTGATTCACCCCCCCTCTCAGTATTATTTCCAACACTTATCATCCTCAATTTGATGGGCAAACTAAGATAGTAAACAAATGTTTGGAATGATATCTTCGTTGCTTTGTATCTGATAAACAGACACAATGGGTCAAATGGTTGCCTCTAGCTGAATGGTGGTATAACACTTCCTTCCATACAACAACAAAAATGACCCATTTATGGCACTTTATGGGTATCAACCACCATCCGTCACATCATATTTAAGAGAAACTTCTATGGTTCATGCAGTGGAACATCACATCGAACATCAACAACAAGTCCTCCAACTCTTAAAGGATAACCTCGTGTTGGCATAGAATAGAATGAAACAACAGGCAGATCAACATCGCAGTGAAAGAAGTTTTGATGTAGGTGATAGGGTATTCCTACAGCTACAACCATATAAGCAAATGTCCCTCAAGCAAGCTAAGAAGGATAATAAATTATCACCAAAGTATTATGGTCCGTACAAGGTGTTGCAAAAGATTGGTACTATGGCATACAAATTGGAGCTTCCTGCAGCTTCTCGATTGCACCCAGTTTTCCATGTTTCATGTTTAAAGAAGGTTATAGGCGACAAGCTCCCAGTTCAAACAATATTGCCAGAACTTGATGAGGAAGAAAAAATTATATTGGAACCGGAAGCAGTCACAGAAACAAGAACTCGACAGCTACAAAATCGATCAATTTCAGAGTATCTTATCAAGTGGAAGAACCTATCCGCTGAAGATTCCACATGGGAGGATGAGAATTTTATGCAGAAGTATCCAGAACTACTCAAGCGTTGAGGACAACACTTTTTTGAAGGAAAGGGGCATGTTAGGTCCCTATAATACTAGTGATTACCCCATTACTATTGTAGCTATACCCCTTACTAATATTGTTGTGCCCCTATTGCCCCCATATTGTTATTAGTGTGCCCCATAGAATCCCTCTATTGTTATTTTTGTGGCTTTATATTATAATTGTTAGGTCGGCTGGATTATATTGTGACTCCTTAGACTCCTATATATAGAAAGGAGGTTTTGTCATGTGAATCATCCAAGAATTGTTCATTTATGTAATGTAAAGGAGGTTGCCCCCTCGAAGAGGTTGAATTCTAAGGCGTTGATCTATCTTTTCTTGAGCTGGTTTCATAACAGGATCTACACTTTATTGATAATACGGTGTTGGGGTTTTATGTTGGTGCTTTCCCCAGTGATATATTTTGTGTTATGTGTGAATGATTTCTCTTGATCAGTTATGCATGTTTCTACATGAGGTTGCTCATGAATTCGATTATGCTTCCGCTTAATGTTTTGTAGAAGTAGAACAAGTATTATGCTTTAGGACATTGCATATATCGGTTTGTTCTACAGGTGAAATTTCTACATATTATGTAAAGAAGTTGAAATACAGAGAAGGATCTTCATAGCAGCTTGTCAAAAGGAAAAATGAACATGTTGAACAGGAAATCACAGAGAATCTCCTTTAGGTTGACCTCAGATCCATTTAGAAGACTCCAAATACTCCCCATAAATAAAGCCATCATAGTCAACCTCTCTTCCATCCAAAAATCTCAAACAACCAACAGTGATTTACAACAAGCAGCAACAACAGAAAAAGATAAAGACTCATTTCCCCTCTCTTTTAGCCCCTTTCTGCCTGAAGTCTTGGTTGGTCTATCACGTGCTAATAAATAAGTTTTATTTTCCATTTTGTCTTAGATGTTTGGGTTTTGGGATTTTGATCGTAAGGAGCATGTCTTCATTTGTTTTGCCTGAAAATGAAAAATTAGAAAGGGAGTTTCTTGAAGAGTTTCATGATTTGATTTTCTCAATCAGTGGTGTAGGCTTCTCTAAATCTATGGATCTCATTTTTGGTGCAGTCAATTTTATGGAAAGACCATGCAAAGTTCACAACATTTGCTTAAGAAGTACTGCCCAGCTGTATGAATTATACAATTTGTCAGAGCTTCATAGTGACAATGGTCTGCACTGTCCATTGTGAACAAATACTGAGTAGAAATATTAAAAAGATTTATGAATAATTAAGTAAATGAAATATCAAAAATGGATCTTACTTGGGACAAGCACAGATAGATTTGATACAAACTGCTCATTTTTAAATAAATTCAAAACATATTAAAAAAATATATTTATATATAAAAAAAGATTTCTCAACCTTTCTTTAAAATATTTTTTATTGCACTGCACTAATGTGGTAGGTTTCACGAAGAATATGAATCAACGTTGGAGAAGAGTTACAATTGTGGAAGCATATGTTTGTGTAAAAGTTAACCAATACCCAAATTAACAATACAATTGAGATTTTAATACATATATATTAACAATACAATTGAGATTTTAATACACACACACACACACATATATATATATAATTTAGACTGTACATGTTATGTGGTTTCCAAGATTCATTATTTTCTATTTTTAATATTTTTTAGAAAAATACTTGTACATTTTAATCTTTTATAGAAATTCAACAATTCCAACTTCATAAGTCTATCGGTCTCTCTTTATACCTTTTGGGACAATTGCTAGTTATATTCTCATGAGTTTTATTTTTTTATATAATGATTTTTAAGCTTGGAAATGGATGAAGCCTATTTAAAGCAAGTTTGATATCTGAAATAGCCAGAAAACAATTAATTTTTATGGGCAGTGAGTTATATTGTTCAAATAGTAACATTTTAAAAAGAAATGCTTTATGAAAACAATTAGCCCTTTTGGGTGGAAATTATTGAAGTTGTAAAATTTTAACTCAAGGCTAATGAGTATTAAGTATTTGGCTTGATAGGTTTCTTGGCCTGTACACTATTTTATTTTGGGTTATTAAGCGTCTCAAGGCACAATAAATTTTGGTTAATTTTCTAGCAACTAAAAAGGAAGAAAGTAACATTTATCTAAAAATATTTAATATCTCATTTACAATGCCAAGTGCTTTCTAGACTTCTTGAAACTTATGGTCTTACTCAAAAAAGACCATTTAAGATCTTTGAGTTAACAAGTTGTTTTAATGCAATTTTTTGGAAGTTTTTCCAGTGGATTTTTCCGGTCTAATTTCTCTAAAATCTGACAATAATTTATTGAAATCACAAGTTTTATGGGTAATATTTGCACAATCGAAGTGCCCTAGGGTTTATCAAGGTCCTGAATCCATATAAACAATAAAAAACTGTTTAAATAACACAAATCAAGATTTCACTTCAAATTTTTCCATTGGTTTTTGGCTTCGGAAAGTCCAAAAAACTACACTAAAAACAACTCCATTAACCAAAACCGAAACCCTAAATATTTTGAGATCTTCAATATTATTCACGTACTAAGTTCATAACAAACAACGAACAGTTCGCCGAACTGCACGGTAAAAGCTCCGTGCACACCAAGCCAAAAAAAACCATGAATCCATAAACCCTAAATATTTCAAGATCTTCAATATTATTCACGTGCTAAGTTCATAACAATAACAATGAACAGTTCACCAAACTGCACGATAAAAGCTCTGTGCAGACCAAGCCAAAAAAAACCATAAATCCATAACTTTCAGTAGGGGGTGAGCCCGCGGATGCAACATTACCCAGATTTACAGGCATCAGCTCCTAGGTTGTCGTAATTGCGGTTATAAATCCCCGTGAGTGACACATTTGAAGAGAAGGGTATGGTTTTACCTAGAAGGAAGCCTCCCTACCACCAATAATTCTTAAATTGTGATAATTTCAAAGACTTATATTTAAATTCAGCATTTTAATATTATCTGGTTTTTCAAAGGAGAATATACTACCAATTGCACCACATGTTGCAATGGGAACGCCGTAAGGTAAGAGCGCAGGAAAGAGTAGCATAGAGGACCACATGATATAGGAGAGGCCATTGTTTAAAATGGAATCTGGTGAGAGCTAGAATAGAATAGTGACCTGCTTTCACCAACCTAATGGCCTCTTGTGGCGAGCTTATTTAGATTTGATCTCATCGAGAAGTGAAATGTTTCAATCTTGAAAAATGATAAGTTATATTTCTAAGAGCCTCTGAGATACCATGGAAATAAAAAATCACTCATTTAAATAGGACCTACCTCCCAAATTTCACTGTCGAAATGTTCTTCAAGTGGGTCTAGATTGCTTTATATAGTTCCTTCAAATAATATTGAGTCTTTTGGGATAATTCTTAGTTTTTATCTTAAATCATGGAGTCCAATATTTGAGATGTCAACTCCATCAATGAAAATTCTCCCTCCTGTCGGTTCTACAACACAAATTAGTACTTGAAGTGTGAATTTGTCACTACCCCGTTCAATTATCCCAATCTTCTCTCCTCTAGGAGATTCACATGTGATACCTCTAAATACAAATGGTAGCTGTGGTCCATATCAAACCTAATTGCATGTCCATGGTAAAGTCAAATTGTTAGTAGCATAAGATTTCTCTTTATTATTAATATTTTAATTGGTGGGGCTAGGTACATTCTATTAAGCATACACCTATTCTTGAAGATGAGGTTTTTGATATACATGCCTTTAGACTTACTAACTAAAACTCCCACAGTTAATATGCCTATGATGAACATATAAAAATTTGGGACTAACAATACCATGGCATATCAATACCACATGCCCAAAAACCATAACTTATTTCACAATCAAAATATTTTACAATATGATGTGATTCTTAACCATGGATATTCACCCCCACATTAACGTGGATATTATTAAAATGTAAATAATAGATTTTGTTACAATACCATGGTTAAATACTGTGGTCATATGTCCAAAAAACATAACTTATTTCATAATCAAATATTTTTAAAATATGTTATTTTAATTTAATTTTATAACATTTTTTAATTAAATCTAAAAGGAAAAATGTTATAATTACTTTTGAGATATATCTAAACCCTCTATCCTCACTACTACAAAAAAATATTCCCATAGAAAATAAATCAAAGTTAAAATAAAATTAAAAATGAGAATACTATTATATCTAAAGATGTGAAATTTATATAACATAAATAATATTATTGTGAACTCACATAGATCCATCTTAACTAAGGATCCAAGCAATGAGAGCCAACAAATTGACTAACAATACTAAAGGAAAGATAGTGCATGATAGTTTCAATTTTTCATTATTGTATTTTCTTTGACATGATTGATCCAAAATATGGGTTTAATATTTTATGACCAATTGAGTTTTTTTTTTTTAATTTAATTACTCTCTTAAACACAATATCATGGAATCAAATTTAAAATTTAAAGAGAGTGAGGGGGAAGAGAGGGAAGGAGAGAGCTAGTGACAAATCTAGAGAGAGAGAAAGAGAGAGAGAGAGATGGGTGTGTGTGAGAGAGAGAGAGAGAGAGAAGGGTGTGAGAGAGAGAGAGGGAGGTGGGAGAGAGAGGAAGGAAGAGAAAGGGACAGAGAGAGGACTCAAGAGAGAGAAGGAGGGAGAGAGAGAGAGAGGGAGAGAGAGAGAGGGAGAGAGAGATGAAGTTGGAGGGGGAGATAGAGGGAGAGAAGAAGAAAGGCATATAGGGATAAAGGTGGTGTAGAATTTTCATTGTAGATCACCAGATATATGCAATGTACTAAAGCATAATACTAGATCTACTTCTACCATTAACTTTGCGGAAGCTTAAACGGATATGAGCATCATCAAGCATGAACAGATATAACTGAGAATGAGAAGTAATCAACCATAACACAGAAGATATATCACTGGGGAAAGCACCAACCTAAAACCCCAACTCTGTATTATCATATAAGTGGAAATCTTGTTCAAGTTAGAAAAAGAATCAGCTCTCAAGCTATCCTGCTCTCTCTGCAATCAAACAATATTGCTCACAGACTCAATAGACATAGAATATATCTTCCTCAAGCCCTCCAAGCCTCTTATTTCCTTGTGCAGTTTTGATTTGGGTCCAGTGATATCACATGTGTGAATTTACCTCATCACACTCACTGTAACCTCTGGTCTAATTGCACAATCCATAAGGAATAATATTCCTTCTGCATGCAAGGAATATTCACCAAGGAATATCCTTGCAACTGATAATAAACTGTCCCTCCATCTAATCTCAACTGGGTCTCTGACTGAACTAACATGCATGAGTTATCCATGAGTGAATACTCAGTTATCTGAAATATAGTAGTTACATGCATGTAAGCATTAACTAACTGAACTCTTATTAATTTAACAAACTGTTAAATTAATCTAACTGAACTTGACTAAGTTAAACTAAGTCAACTAATTACAATTCAATATTACAACTCACTCTTATCTCTTTAACTGATGGATAAATCCCTCAATCAATGGAAAAACTATTGCATGTCCTCACATAGACTTCAAGTTTGATTTTCCTTAACTAATTAACTCAAGATGAATTAATTAATTAATTAATTTTCAAACTGTTGTTGATATCAAATTCTAATTTTACTTCTTATGTTTAGTCCAAGGACTGACTAAAATAAAAAGGGATCCCAAAATGCTTTTTTTAGAAAAGCTATTTTTAGCACTTTCATTTTTCACCCATTGTTGCTAAGATCACCAATGGCTGAACTGCTATTTATAGCCTGACTATTTATAACAATGCTATTTTTAGCATCTTCTGTTTTTAGCATTTCTTGTTGCACACTTTTCAACACTCCCTCTCAACAAGAAAGGGATTATCAGTAACCCCGATCCTGTCTCTGTGGAACTCGAACTTGCATTTTGACAATGCTTTAGTCAAAATATCTGCATCCTACTCCTCGGTCGAAACATATTGCAACATCATGATCCTCTTGACCACACAATCCGTAGATGATGGTAACAGATATCTATGTGCTTGGACCTGTCATGAAACACTCGATTCTCAGAGATTTTTATGCAACTCTGATTATCACAGTATATCACTGTAGGATCCATCATCTGACCAAACAATCCCATTAAAATCTTCCACATCGAAATGGCCTCAGATGCTGCTTGAATTGCAACCATGTATTCAGCCTCTGCTGAGCTAAGTGCAACTGATCTCTATTTCCTACTATACCAAGAAACTGCAGCTGAACCAAGGTTAAAGATTCCTCCAGAAGTGCTCTTCTAGTCTGATGGATTACCAGCCCAATCTGCATCTGTGAAGCCTTGCAGCTTCACTCCCTTTGTCTCTGTACCATAATCTGTACTGTGTAGTGCCTCTGAGATATCTCAGCACATGCTTTGTTGCCTTCCAAAACATCTTGGTAGGTTGAACCATAACTTGACTCAGCTAATTCAACACAAAGCATAAGTCAGGTCGTGTGTTCACCAAATACATAAGTGAACCCACCAGCTGTCGATAAACAACAAGAGCTACTACCTCACCTGAAGTAGCATCTTCCTTCCTCAAGTTCCCAGCTAGAGGAGTCTACATGGATTTTCACTTCTCCTCATTGGCATACTTGCCTTGAGACACAAATACTTCCCCATCTTTCTGCCACACTTCCATGCCTAGAAAGTAGTGCATGAGGCCCATGTCCTTCATCTCGAACTCTCTTGCAAGGTCCTCCTTGCAAGACTGTATCAGCTAGTCATCACCTGTCAAAATCAGATCATCGACATAAAGTACAATAATCAATGGCTTACCATCTACCATGATGTGGTATAGGTTTGCATCTGCTTCACTCTTGGTGAAGCCCAACCCGGTGAAATAGTTGTCGATCCTGGTATACCAAGCACAGGGTGCTTGCTTCAGCCCATACAGTGCTTGCTTGAGTCGGCAAACATGCGACTTGCGATCGAAGGTCTCAAATCCTTCAGGCTGCTCAATGTATACCTCTTCCTTAATCTTCCCATTGAGGAACGTCATCTTCACATCCATCTGATGGATCTTCCAACCCATCTGAGCTGATAGAGCTAGCTTCGATTTGATAAATGAGTACCTTGCTACGGGAGCAAAGGTCTCATCGTAGTTGATCCCCTCAACCTGTGAGAAACCTCAGGCAACAAACCTTGCCTTGTGTTTCTCAACACTGCCATCAGCTGCCTGGTTTACCTTGTAAAGCCATCAGGAACTAACCATTGACTTGTCCCCAGGTCTAGGGACAACATCCCACACATTGTTCCGTATGATAGAATCGTACTCTTCTACCATTGCATCAACCCAATTTGGTTGCTGCACTGCCTCCTGAAAAGAAGAAGGTTCGGTCGCTACACACTCCCCAACCAGGGCCATATAGCCAGTGTATCTCTCGGGAGATCTCCTCTATCTGCGTTGAAAGGATGGCTGCCCCACATTCTCTCTCGCATCTAGCATCAATTTGTCAGCTTCCCACGAGCATTTTCGTCTGTCTCTGGAAGACTCTCTAGAGGTGGTGGTCTCCACTACTGGATCCTCTGCATGTGGCTGATCCACATCATCAGGAGGCTCCTCCTCCTTTGGAACTAAAAGTTCCTCATCACCATGCAACTTAAGCTCCCTTTTGACACTCGCATGGCTCTTTGGTCGTCGAACTTCAGATCCCTGCGCACTACGGTCCTTTGACTACTAGGCAAAAACACACAATAGTTGTGGGGTGTATTTGTGTACCCCACAAGTATCCCCAACTCAGTTGTTGGGTCTAACTTCTTCTGAGCATCTTTGGTCACATGAAAGTAAACTGATGTTCTAAAGATGCAGAAGTGACTCACATCTGGTTGCTTCCCCAAAAAAGCCTCCATAGGTGTCTTCATCCCCAAGATACGATGAGGACTTATGTTCTGAAGATACACTGCTGTATTGCATGCCTCAGCCCACAGATGAAGTGGTAGGCTTTGGTCATGCAACATCGCTCGAGCTGCTCCCGCAATAGATCTGTTCTTCCTTTCGGCCACCCCATTCTGTTGTGGGTTATGGAGTGTCGGCAGTTCCCTTTTAATTCCTTCTGCAAAAGTCTTTAAACTGCTGGGAAACATACTCTCCACCATTGTCGCTACGCAAGGCTTTTACTTTCTTTCCAGATTCTTTCTCTACCGAGGCTTTAAACTCACAAAACCTCAAGAAGGTCTAATCCTTCTTTTGCATAAAGTAGATCCAACATCTACGAGAAAAATCAACAATAAAATAACATAGTACCTTTGTTTAGCAGTGGAGGCTGTAGAGAATGGTCCACATACATCTGAGTGAACTCGCTCCAGGATTGCTCTAGCTCTACTATCTCGATCCTGAAAGGAAGATTTCGCATACTTACCCAGGGTGCATCCTTTGCATGTATCTGTTTGCTCCAGTTTTCCCTTAGATAAGCTGGTAGAAATTTGCTACATGATCTTCAAGGCCCCATGATGAAAGTGGCCCAGTCTCCTATGCCATAGCTCGCCAACATCTTGGCTTTGCACCACCTCTGCTTTGGAACTCAGTGCAACACAGTCATCTACCTCTAGCTTGTAGAGATTCTTTACTTGAATCCCAATTCGCTTGGTCTGTCCGGTGCCGATATGCCTCAGGAACACTTTTCCTTTACTAAAGACTACATCATAGCCTTTATCTTCTAGCATAGCAACAAACACAAGATTCTTTTTCAAACCTGGTACATACTTAACAACAGATAGGGTGAGAGGAGCACCATGCTCCCTCTGAAACACAACTATACCTTCAGCTGAGACATAATACTTTCCATCATCACCCATCTTGATCCGCATCTGGAGATCCTTCTCCTCCAATGTACTGAGAAGACTCTTGTCACCCGACATGTGGAAAGGCTCCACTGTCCAGGTACCAAACACATCCCACCATGGATAAAACCATGCATGCGATAAGTGATAAATCCAGCTCAAACTGTGAAGCTGGTGCATCACCATCAGATCCCTTTGAGGAACCCTTCTAGGATTTCTTCTGTGGACAATTCATAGCATAATGGTCCACTTCATGACAGTGAAAGCATCGCACCTTCGACTTGTCAACCTTCTTCCCACCATGAGAAGATTTAGATTGGGACGCCTTCCCTTTCCCTTTCTTAGCTTTACTCGCTAAAGCTATATTTTCTTCATCATCTTGTTTTGATGAAGATCCATCCCTAGTGCTTCACCTTATCTCCTCCTACATCAGATCCAACCAAAGTCGTCCCTAGTGCTTCACCTTATCTCCTCCTGCATCAGATCCGACCAAAGTTGTTCCCAATCTGGCAGTTTCTCTCTTCCATTAATCGAGTCCTAGTAGCTATGCCAGCTCTTAGGAAGACCGAGGAGTGCTAGACTCACCATGTCATCATCAGCTGTCACGATCCCTACGCTTCCAAGCTCATCCTTGCAGGTGGTGAGCTTGTTCAGGAACGTAGAGATTGTGTCGCCCTTTTCACACTTGATCTTTCGAAGTTTGTCCTTCAACGCCAACTTCCTCTGATCGATGCTATTCTGATAAAGATATTTCAATGTTTTCCATATCGAAAACAGATTCTCCTTCCCATGGAGGCTCGAGACAATGTGATCTCGAACTCCCTCCAGGAGGATTCTCCTTGCTCTAGCCACACACTTTTTCCATTCTACCAGTTGAGTAGCATCAGTTGGCTTTTAGACTTCTTGATCAATGAATTCCTTGAGATCATTATCTTCCAATACTGCCTCCATGTGATCCTTCCAACCAATATAATTCAAACTGCCATTAAGGGCATATTCGAGTCTTAAACCGTTGAATGCCATAGGTGAAATAGATGTGATAAGAACTCAATTCAATATTCAGAAATCAAACTTTGTATTTCTCCTGATTGTATATTGTTCTGCCTTGATCACCTTAGCTCTGATACCATGTAGAATTTTCATTGTAGATCACTTGATATATGCAATGTCCTAAAGCATAATACTAGATCTACTTCTACCATTAACTTTGCGGAAGCTTAAATAGATATGAGCATCATCAAGCATGAACAGATATAACTGAGAATGAGAAGTAATCAACCATAACACAGAAGATATATCACTAGGGAAAGCACCAGCCTAAAACCCCAACTCTGTATTATTATACAAGTGGAAATCTTGTTCAAGTTAGAAAAAGAATCAGCTCTCAGGCTATCATGCTCTCTCTGCAATCAAACAATACTGCTCACAGACTCAATAGACATATAATATATCTTCCTCAAGCCCTCCAAGCCTCCTATTTCCTTGCGCCGTTTTGATTGGGGTCCAATGATATCACATGTGTGAATTGGCCTCATCACACTCACTGTAACCTCTGGTCTAATTGCGCAATCCATAAGGAATAATATTTCTTCTGCATGCAAGGAATATTCACCAAGGAATATCCTAGCAACTGATAGTACATTGTCCCTCCATCTGATCTCAACTGGGTCTCTGATTCAACTGGCATGCATGAGTTATCCATGAGTGAATACTCAGTTATCTGAAATACAATAGTTACATGCATGCAAGCATTAACTAACTAAACTCTCATTAATTTAACAAACTATTAAATTAATCTAACTGGACTTGACTAAGTTAAACTAAGTCAACTAATTACAACTCAATATTACAACTCACTCTATCCCTCAATCAATGGAGAAACTATCACATGTCCTCACATAAACTTCAATTTTGATTTTCCTTAACTAATTAACTCAAGATGAATTAATTAATTAATTTTCAAACTGCTGTTGATATCAAATTCGAATTTTACTTGCTATGTTTAGTCCAGGGACTCACTAAAATAAGAAGGGATCCTGAAATGCTATTTTTAGAAAAACGATCTATTTTTAGCACTTTCATTTTTCACCCATTGTTGCTAAGATCACCAATGGTTGAACTGTTATTTATAGCTCGACTATTTATAGCAGTGCTATTTTTAGCATTTATTGTTGCACACTTTTCAACAGGTGGAGAGAGATGGACTGACAAGGGAGAGGCAAAGAGAGTGTGAGGGAGAGAGGAGAGAGGAGAGCGGGAGGAGAGAGAGAGGGAGGGAGAGAGGAGAGCAAGAGGGGAGAGAGAGGAGAGAGAGAGGGAGAGAATGGAAAGAGAGAGAGAAGGATAAGAGAGAGAGGGGGGGAGGGAGAGAGAGAGAGAGAAGGAGAAGAGAGAGAGGGGGGCAGGGAGAGAGAGAGAGAAGGAGAAGTGAGGGAGAGAGGGAGGAGGGGGGAGAGATAGATATGGAGAGAGTGTATGTTTGGGGGTGAGATAGAGAAGGAATAAGGAAGAGATACACACAAACACACACACACACACACATATGTATAACCAACCTTGATCCATCTTAACCTCAAGAGATTTGATCCCTCTCGGCGCGTGTTCCCACTCAAAAAAGAGGTTTGCACGCATGTTTCCACTCAAAAAAGAGGTTTGCACCTAGAGATTTGATCCCTCTCGATGCATGTTCCCACTCAAAAAAGAGATTTACACCTTGAAATTTCCCTCTTTTCCGTTGATAGATCCATAATTTAAGATGAATATAGACTAGTATAATTATGTTTTTTTTATGTGTTTTGAAAAATAAAGTTATAAATCTTTACATCTGTTATAAAATTTATACTAATTGACTATAATGCTTTCAAATCATGCCCTTTATAGATCCATATTTTAAGATGAAATGAATATAGACTAGTAGCCCTTAGATCCATAATGCTTTTAAATCATGCCCTTTATAGATCCATATTTTAAAATGAAATGAATATAGACTAGTATAATTATATTTTTTTTATGTGTTTTGAAAAATAAAATTATCAAATCTTTACATCCATTATAAAATGTTTTTTAAATGTGTATTTTGATTTTTTTTAATCAAATCTTTACCTCCATTATAATTATGTGTTTTGAAAAATAAAGTTATCAAATCTTTACATCCATTATAAAATTTGTATTAACGGACCATAATGCTTTTAAATCATGTGTTAAAATGATCACATGTTCAAATGTGTTAAAACTTTAACAAACATGTTAAAATGTGTTAACAATTTAATAATGAAAATAAGATATATGTTATTCGAAGGAGTGACGGAAGGTTAATTTCAGATGAATAAAATGTGAAAGTTTCATGAAAAACCCTTCAAAGTACTCTCAATAATTAGTGCTTAATAATTAGTTAAAAGACCCAAAAAAATTACATAATTCAAAAATAACAAATCCTTCTAGAAATAATTGGTTAATAAATACCATTATATTACTTAGTACAAAAGGAAATAGCTATACAGTGGAAAATTCCATGTGCTATCGTTTAGCACTATCCATATGCCATCTTTTAGCACTATAATTGTATATAAGCTATACTGTCATCTAGTGCTCGATGGTAGTATATAAGCTTTATGGTAAGAAGAGCCACTTAACTTCGCTGATGAATATTCAAAATGCAAATTCATAAGTTGGCTAATAGTTTGTAATTATGAGCATCAACATAAACTTGGCGAATAACTGCAATGCAACCCAATATTCCCAAAATTGAAAAAACCACAGCTATGAGGGTGTTGATCCAGAATATAAAATTCCTCCTTGAAGGGCTTGAATATAAGATTCCTGAGCTCCTTGAGAATCAGGTTCCTCGATGACTAAATAATATATGGTACGAGATGACTAGATAATATATGGTACGGGTTTATTAAACCTATTGTAGCTTGAAAATTTAAAAAACTCAAACTTATGATTCAATAGGTAAAAGTGAAATTTTTAATTTTTCGAATATTAAATCAAAATTAAAAACACTCGAACTTATGATTTAAAAGGTAAAAGTAAATTTTTTAATTTTTCGAATACTAAAAAAATTGATCGTTTAATAATTTATGATAAATAAATACTATTTATTTATTTATCAAAATAAAATTATTTTAATTTTATAAGTAGAAAATAGTGAATAGAAACAAATTTTGGAATTTAATAATTTAAAATGATAAACATAAATTTCTGATTTAAATATTTTTTTTATGGTCTTAACTTTGGGGAAAATAACAAAAAAATATAACATAAAAATTAATATTTGATATTTGATAATAAATAATTAACATTAAATTAAAAACGTAGTTATTTAATTTCACACGTATAAAATAATCCACCCAAACAAATTTAAAAATTCATAGTTTAAAAACCTAGTCCTAAATTTTAGGAAAACTGTTAAAAATTTAAACATAAAATTAATGGTTTAATTATGGTAATAAATAAATAAAATTTTAAAATAAAAAAAATAATTTTAAAAATTTTTATAATTGAATTTTTTCATATAAATAAATTTTTAAAATGAGAAAATATTTTAAGATAGTGAAGTGGGTCTAATGGTTAAGAGCATGTGTTTTCTCCTAAGAGGTAGGTATGCTTTCATAGACTTAGCAGTCAAATCGCTGCACCAAGGTGGGTCCCTTGTCCCACAAACAAGGGGGTCTCATACACCAATTTGGTGTCTGGCTTGGCTGTGACCTTAAAAATGGATATTATTATTAAACTATTTAATAATAAATAAATAAAAAGTAATATTTTAACTAAAAAATAGTATTTTAACTAAATATTTTCTATCAAAAAGATGCAGGGCAATTGTTAAACACTCGAAACATTTTCGATCAACAAGATACAGCTTGTTAAACACTCAACATTTTCGATAAAAAAAATGCAGCCTGCAATTCTTAACACTCAATAATTTTAATCAATAAAAGACACAGCTGGTTAAACACTCAACATTTTCGATCAAAAAATGCAGCCTGCAATTCTTAAACACTCAATAATTTTAATCAATAAAAGACACTGCAATTATTTAAATAGTGAATAGTTTTTTTTTTTTTTTTTAACTTTAACGGATATGATTTTTTTTATTATTTATAGAGGAAAAAGAGTGGGGCTTTGCCAAAGCAGCCCTGATTACATCATGCTTGTACTTCTAAAACAGCTGATCTATCTAATCTTTTAGTAAGGAGTTTCTACAAATCTGTCCTCATTGATGATCAACCACCCTCTGTCCAAAACGCTCCCTTTGTTTGCCATCAAGTCCGCTTCGCTGTTTGAGGTTCTGAGAATATGGTAGAGTTTGTAAGATGCAAAGGATAAGAGCACTCTTTTCAATCTTTCCAGTGTTCTATTGAGACCTGCATTTCTGAATAGCTCTCCAGCGTTCAGCTTCTTTATGAGGATCTCCGAATCTCCAAAAATCTGAATATCTCTGATCCCTTTTTCTCTGGCTATTTGACAAGCTTTAAGAAGGCTGAGCAGCTTTGCTTGGTTGTTAGTCTTCAAACCAAGACCCCAGTAGAAAGAATCTCGGGTGAGCCCTTCAGGGGAGTAGATGATCCCACCGGCGCCCGAGGGGCCGGGGTTTCCTTTAGAAGCCCCATCAAAGAAGATTGTGTGTGAGTTTTGAGCTCTCCACCAGATCTGGAATGTTTCATCTGTGTCTCTCTTCTTCCAGGTTGGGGGCTCTAATTTAGGAGAAAAGAGGATTTTTCTGTTTTGCAATTCAAGCTTTCCAAGCCACCGCTTCTCTGTCTGCTGAAGTGATGCATCCTCTTTATAGTTCTGTTGCTGCACCGCTTCTAGAAGAAGGGATCTGGCCTTAGCTGCTACTTGCAAGGGAGTGAGATGGATTTCTTTAAAGATCTTCTGGTTACGGGCCAACCAGATCTTCCAACAGACAAATTTGGGCAAAGCGTTCCAGATTTTGTACCAAATCGATTTTTGAGGGATATGATGAGAGTAGCGATGGCTCCATTCTGCGAAGAGGTCTGGGACTGATATCTGAGCGAGAGAGCTTATAAGTAAATCTTGGAGCGTAAAATCCCATACTTCCCTTGCGAACTGGCAGTCGATGAAAAGGTGTTGAGCTGTCTCGGCGTTGCTTCTGCAAAGAGCGCACCAGTGAGGGCCAGCGAAGTTTCTTTTTGCTAGATTGTCTCCTGTTAAAATCTTATTATGAATCAGAGTCCAGAAAAAGAAATTGACTTTTGGGAGAGCTGTGGGATCCCATACGTTTTTCCAGAACGCAGGACTGTGCTTGTTTTGTCCCGAAGTCTGTAGAGCTTTATAGCCTTCTGTTGCTGTGTATTCTCCAGATTGGCCCCAGCCCCATCGGTCTTGCATTGATCGATGTATCGGTGCAGTATCTTCGATCAGTTCCTGAAATAAGTTCAATTGCTGTTGCAGATGGGCTGGAGGAGCGAGGATTGCCCAACCTGCCCAATCGTCTCTCTGATCCCAAACGGATATATCAAATAAACTTGACTTCCCAACTGTAGTTAACCAGTCCCTTAAGCCAGCGATTTCCTCATTTTCGCTTAGAGGATTTCGCCCCATTATCCGATCCTGCCAGAGACGAGTTTTCTTGCCATTCCCTGGAATTCTGTAGACATTTCGTTTGAAGATTTTGCTGCTTTTGTAACAGAGCTTCCACAACAGCGTACTGTTAGCTGTGTAACCCAGATGGAGGTTTCTCAAATCAGTTTTGTTTGTATACTTTGATCGCAGTATGACACTTACAGGATGACTTGGCTCTTTGATCATTTTCCACAGGATTTTGCTGCCTAATGCGAGATTGACCAGAGAAGGATCTCGGATTTGCAATCCTCCTTCGTCGATGGGTTTCTTGACTGTTTCCCAGTTTACAAGATGTTGTTTCTTGTCATTGCCCCTGCCTCCTTGCCAAAGGAAATTTCTAAGGAGAGAGGAGATTTGATCCATGACATTTCTGGGAGCGAGCAGAAAGGCTGCTTGGTAAATTATTAAGGAAGAGAGCTGAGATTTAATTAAAATGACCTTACCTCCTTTTGTCAACCAGTATCCTCCCCATTTCGATATCTTGGATTTAAATTTGCAGATTATGTCGCTCCAAAGCGATCTCTTATTCACTCCTGAGATTATGGGTAGCCCGAGATATCTGATTCTCTCCCATTGTGAATGCCCTTTGAATCCGAGAGTATTAGCTATATTATTGAGCTCCTGTTGATCTGTATTCCAGCTGTAGACTTCGCTTTTGCTTTCATTAACCAGTGCTCCTGAGACTTTGCAATAGTTCCTAATGACCGTGTCGAAGGCCTTTGCTATTCTGGGTGAGGCGCCCCCCAGAAGAATCGAGTCATCTGCGAATAATGCGTGATTCAGGGGGCTTACTCCGTTGGAGGGTTTGAGGCCCGGAATGGATCCTGACAGTCTTTCAGCTTCAAGTTTTCGACTTAATGCTTCAGCCAATATGATGTAAAGATAGGGGGAGAGCGGGCATCCCTGCCTGATGCCTCTCTTGGCTTTAAAGAAGTTAGTAGGTCTGCCGTTTATGAGAGGAGCTATCCATGGGTTATTCATGCAGGCTTTTAGAAGGTTGACAAACTGAATGGAGAAGCCAAAGGAGAGCAAGACTTTACTGAGAAATGTTCTATTGACTCTGTCGAACGCATTCGCCATATCTAACTTTATGAGCATACCTTTCTCTTTTCTCTGCTTGCTTGAGTGTATGGTCTCCTGCACTTGTATGATGTTGTCCAGGATGTGTCTACCTTCCACGAAACCTCCTTGAGAGTTAGAGATAATTCTAGGAAGCAAGGGCTTCATTCTGTTGGCCAACAACTTTGCCAAGATCTTATAGGAAGCATTGCATAACAAAATTGGCCTGAATCTGGCAAAAGTTTCCGGATTAGAGTCTTTGGGAATCAGAGCTAAGTAGGTTGAGTTAGTGCTGCCACCTACTTTAGCTTTTGTCATGAATCCCCTTATCATCTTTTGCAGATCATTTTTTATGATGTCCCAGCATACTTTGTAGAAATGAATGGTGAATCCGTCCGGCCCGGGGGCCTTGTCGGAGTCCATAGACCAGATAATTTTGATTATTTCTTCCTCTGTAACAGGTTTGCATAGATCTGAGTTGTCCTCCGGAGAGATTAAGGAGGGGATGTGATTGAGGAATTCTGTTTCATCCGTTTCTTCACCTTGAACATCCGAGCTGTAGAGATTCTGAAAGTGTAATTCTGCTGCTTCTTTGACTTGTTGATTGCCCTTGCAGATTTGGCCCGTCATAGTCTTTATTTCTGCTATATGATTCCTTGACAATCTAGCCCTGTACTGCCGGTGGAAGAAAGAGGTATTGCGGTCCCCTCCTTTTAGCCACAGGCTCCTAGACTTTAATCTCCAGTATTCTTCCTCTTTTCTAAAAGATTGGTAGGCTACTCTCTGCGCTTTTATTTCCTTATCCAAGAGGTCTTCATTAATATTTTTGCTTTCCATGTCATTTTGTAGGGAATGCAAAGCCTGGACTGCTGCGACTCTGAGAGAGATGGGGTTGGGAGTTGGTTTCTTGATCCACTCCTTCAAAGCTTTTTTGGTGAGTTTCAGTTTTTGCTCCCAAACGAAGCTTGGGGAACCTGAAATGGAGATGTTCCAGGTTGCTTTCACCGTGTCCAAAAAGCCTTCTCTTTCAATCCATTGAGGAGAAAAACGAAATGGGATGGGACCCAAATCCTCTTCGTCTTCTAAACAGAGTTGTATTGGCTTGTGATCCGAGGACAACTTGGGCAGAATTTTTGTTGTTATGATTTTCTTGTTCATGAGAAGGGATTGCACAAGAAAACGGTCCAGACGAGCAGAGATATGATCTGTTCCAGTTCTGTTGTTTGACCAGGTGAATAAGCCTTGGATTGGGTTAAAATCTTGCAGATCCCAGTGCTGAGCAAGCTCTTCCACTACACCCACCATAGGGTCCTTGGAGTTGGTACCTCCTCTTTTTTCTTTGGCTTTCAAAACAATGTTGAGATCTCCAGCGAGAATGATGTTGTTAGGGGTTTCCTGCTCAAGAAATTCTGCCAGAGATTTCCAGCAGTCTCTTTTTTCGGAGTAATTGACAGGTACATATAGATTGACTAGAGAGATAGATAACTTACTTGAAATGTGGGTTATTTCTGTATATATCCAATGCAGGGTCTCGTGAGTGTTGATCAATTGAAATTGTTCTTCGTTCCAGAGAGTTGCCAGACCTCCCGAGGAGCCCCGAGCGCTGACAGCTATACCTGAATTTTTCTTCCATTTTGATTTGCTGGTTTCTAGCAGGGCTTGTCCTGCTATCTTAGTCTCTTGGAGCATGAGGATGTCAGTAGGTTCCGATTTTAAGAGGTCCTTAACTGCTTCTATTTTTGCGGGGTTCCCCAGTCCTTTGCAATTCCAAGAGACTAGCTTCATTATTTACCTATGATTGGGGTGGAACCGCCCTTGGATGACCTGGGCCTGCTACTTCTTCCGATTGTCATTTCTATCGTGGATTGGCTCCCTTGGGTTTTGAGCCTTTCTGCTTCTTCTTCTCTTTTTTCCTTGCGGGATTTCCTTGCGGGTCTTTTTAATGGTCTCTCAAAGAGTTCTTCCTCTGAGGACTCAGAGCTTTCTGCTGACTTTTTCTTTATGATTTCTGCATAAGTGGGGCTTGAGGGGCTGCCTTGGATGGCTTCGATGTGGATGTCGCCCCCTCCCTCTTTGCTTACAAGAGGGGTTTCCTCATGGTTCTCTTTTTCCTGTTCTTTGGTCAGTGGATCGGGTTGCGCCTCCTCGGTTCCTTTTGCATTTTCTCCTGTTTCCTGAGTTGGGGTGACTTTGTTCCTGTCTCCTGTTGCTGCGCTTTTTCCTGCTTCTTTCTTTGCTTGGGCTGTTCTCTGGACTAGGGTCCATTGATCTCCATTCTGTTTTTCAGCCTGATCCTCTGCTTTCTTCTTACAATGCTTGGCAAAGTGACCGTAGCCGTGACAGTGTCTGCATTTTAAGGGAGCTGCTCATAGTCGAGCTCCTGGATGTGCGTCCATCCTGCCACCGTGAGCTTGATCGCTTCAGGCAATCCTTCTTCAAGGTCCACTTCGACGCAGATACGCGCACAGGAAGATTGGTCTCTTCTTACAGCCTGGTCTATATATTTGCCTAATGCGTTCCCAATAGTCTGAAACGATTTTTGGTTCCAGCAATGAAGGGGCAGATGAGGGAGCCTTACCCACACCGGCACAACAGATGGGACGTCTTGAGAGGGATCAAAGTCTGGATTCCATTGATTTAAATACAGTCCCTGCGGCCCCATGAAGTAGGGGCCATTTCTGAATATTAAGCTTCTGTCTTCCGTGTTTTCAAATACAAAAACGAAGTACCCTTTGCCAACAAAATAACTCTTCACTCCGTTTTTTATCAGAGGTTTCCAGTTTCTTTGGGACCAATCCTCCACGGATTTGGGGGAGGGCCATAGGCCTGTAAACTAGCCTATGAGGCCTTTTTCTGCCAAGTTCAGAGCCGCTTTGCAGGTGTCCTCCTCTGGCAGGGCAACAGAGGGTATCGAATCCATTCTTTTGATGAATTTCTGCTGTGTCACAGAAGGAGTCCGATTTGTCCCATTTGCAATCAAGTTTCTGAAGGCTGTGACTTCGGGGGGCGGATCCGCAGGGGGGGCAGAGCTCTCAGGAGCCTCCATCTGACTGCAGAGGGAGGGGCGAGGCTGTGCGCAGAGGCGCAGCAGCCTGAGCGACGCAGCAGAAATCTCAGAACCCTAGCTTGAGAGCGAAGGGTTAGGCTGCGCGCAAAAAAATGTTAGCGAGACATTAAATAGTGAATAGTTTTTACGTACATTGCTTTTTCGATAAATAAAATGCAAATGGGCTGCAATTCATTTAAGCACTCAATCATTTTAATCAATAATAGACTGCAACTATTTAAACAGTGAATAGTTGTTACGTGCAATGGGCTGCAATTCACTTCGCGCTTCATAATTCCCATCAAGAAAATCCACTGAAATTATTTTAGCACTCAATAATTTCTATAACGAAAATGCACTGCAATACTTCTAAGCCCTCAAAATCTTTATTAACAAAATGACTGCAACCATATCAACATTCAATATTTTGGATAAGAAGGCACCACAAATCTTTAACAATTTTTATCAAGAAAATGCAATTCAAAACTTCTTATTAAGATTTGCAGAAAAGATAAATGAGGTAAAGACAAAGCTCGAGGATGGGAAAGTACTTGAAGAGTATATAAAACAGAGAAGCAATACCTATAAACATTAAATATTTTCAATAAGATTAATCTGAAAGTTATTTCTACCATTTTTACTTTCTATATTCACTTTAAACTTTTTTATATTAAATGAAAATTATTTCTACCATCTTTACTTTCCATATTCACCTTGAGCTTTAGCACATTAAAGACAAGCGCAACCATTCGGTGTTGGTAAGACCACTGTTCACCATTAACAACAAACACACTTCTCACGTGCTTGGTAGATAGAAACTGTCGGATCAATTTTGCATCGGTCAAAACAATTCGTCTGTCTTCTTAACCAAATCAGATCACAAACTTCTCATCTGCAAAAAATAATTGAATTTCAAATCTATAATTGCAACAAACAAATAAACCAACAATCCATCCATGAACAGCGTATGCCATAAAAATTACTTATGACAGTACCACTCAACCATATAAGGGAAAGTCTCTTTCCGAGATCGTGATGTACAAAGGCCATGCGTGTGCGCAGCTCCTTTATTGTGCTCGCAATATCCAACAGATTGCCGATCATAAAGCGTGGGGCAAGGCCTTTGAATACCTGGTTTTTCAGCGCTCCATGGAGAGCCCATGGAATCCACATGCTCTCCATGGAATACACAAGTATGTGAGGAAGAAACCTTCAAGAAAAGGGGATATTTCAGTAAGAAATAGTGTGGACAACAGAGCATTAACGAATTGTAACGGATTCAACGAATTCATACTGGTTTTTTCAATCTGATGGCAGTCACTATTTCCATCGTCTAACATTGGAATCAAAGGCTGACAAAGTTACAATGGTCATGGGAGGAGAGTTTGTTTCCTAGGGAGGCCTTATGGCGTAATCACTATTTGATAATAAAATAAAAGTGTAACTTGATTAATTTTGTAGTGTTAATATGAAATAGCACAATCAAATTGAGAG
Organism: Pinus tabuliformis; assembly: GCA_031772625.1. Lineage (NCBI taxonomy): Eukaryota > Viridiplantae > Streptophyta > Pinopsida > Pinales > Pinaceae > Pinus > Pinus tabuliformis. The sequence continues at coordinate 552,347,337 of CM062812.1, forward strand.
TATAAGCTAATCTCCTCAAATAAATAAAAAGTTTAACTTAATTATTTAATTAGAACAATGAATAACTATAAAAATTGATGAATAAAAAATTAAGCTAGCCCAATAATTTTTTTAACGGTTCCACTTTAAAATATATTTTTACTTATTTATTTATTATGAATTATATGATTTTAATTTATATAACTTAAAAATTTTTAAAATTGTCATCGTTAATTAATTATGAAATTATTAGTAATAACAATAGAATTGTGAATTTATTTATAAAACAAATGAATTAATCTATATTCATTTTCATCTCGCATTCATTAAGTTTCTAAGAAATATATTTCAACTTCAATATTATTTAAACTTCTAAGAAATTTATTTCAACTTCAATAGTATTTAAAGTAAGTTTTAACATATTATTTTTATATGTCATGGCTCTATTAATTTGGCATTTTTTATTATGCACAAAATTCTAGCAAAAATAATTTAACATGGCTAGGGAATTCTTCTACAATCCTTCTAAATTATAGGCGCTTTTGAGCAAAACAAAACTCTTTAGCACCAACTTTTTAATTCACTAGACAACTAAGACAAGGAGGCAGACATATTTACAAGCACAACAAACAACATACAATTTTTTTGTCAAATATCTCAAAAAATCAAGGATAATCCTGTAGGATGCATACATGAACAATTCCTACTTACAAATAACTACCCCTCTCCATATACAAGCTTCAACCACATTGAGTGCTTTTCTCCTGGCAATCAATGTGTGTAAAACAAATTAAGAAATTTCCTAATATCAAGTCATTAATGCTAACCACCAGCAATAACAAATATCAATTCCCCTCTAACCGTTCGTTAATTTCCTTGTCTCATCATTGTTAAGAATGTTTACTTCTTCCATATGGACAATCTCGTGATTAACTTATCTAATAGCAATAATTAGAGTACAAAAACTCCATTAGTTAGCTCAAACTTACTTTCAACTCGAATAGCAGAACCAATTTTATTTACTCACTAAACAATTGTATATGACAGTTCACCTTATTAGTGAGAAACAAAAAAAATTGTACTCTAAACTTGCAGCGTTACGAATTTTATTTAATCTATATGTAACTTTATAAAATAATTTGTAAAAATCTTAATGGTCAGTTTTATAATTCAAACATCTTTAGATCTCAAATGAAAATACATCAAATGCAACAAAAATTATCTGCTTCACATGCGAGCAACGAAACTGATTGGCACTATTTTATATCGAGAATCACATAATTTATAAAATCTCGTTAAATAAATGGAGATTCAAGAAATATTTACTTCGTCTTTTCTTAGATTTCCATAGTGAGAAAAGGAATAAGCCATAAAATTATTGTTTAAAGACCAGCAAAGCTTATAAAAATATGTTTTTCACTCAAATTAACTGCTTTACATGCAGAATAACACTAATTTTAATTAAGTACAATATTTTTAATTAAATGGATTAGAAATTTTATAGTTTACTGAATTTAAATGTTTTAAGTTCATTTATCTTTTCAAAAATTTATTTTAAATCATTTCAAAAATTAAAAACTTATTTTGAATTATTTTTTCCACCAATTTTATTTTAAAACTTGAATCATTCAAAATTTAAAAGATTCTACTCAAAATCATATTAACATATCATTCAAAATTTAAAAGATTTTACTCAAAGTCATATTCACATATGACATTTTAAAAAAAACCATAAAATAATTTTGCAAAATTGTATTGACATATTCCATTAAAAGAGCCATAAACTAGAAGAGTTAGAAAAAGTCGTACCCTCTTGTCCTTGCATGTGAAGAAGTATTTCGCTAAACAAATAAACAAAAGAGTGTACATACCTTGTTTCATTTTGCAATTTTCTTGTTGGTAGCATCCAAGCTTTGGCTAAATAATCTATTTAAACTGTGTTGTTTCTTTACAGATGAGAGCTTACACATGGTGACACTAAAAAAATTCTCTGTGACATACGATCATGAAGGAATTGGAAAATAACTCAAGCATGCAATAGGAAAAGAAGACAACATTGAGTATTCTTATGTCCACTGGGTTCAAACAAATTCACAAAATTTTGTAGAACCACAAAATAAAACCCTTTTAAGTTGTTGCAATTGCAATCTTTTTACAAGTATGCTTATTCATGATGTAAAGCCCAGTAAATCATTACAAAAAATTTCGTTTTACATTCAGTAGCCATAATTATTAGTGCCACTTGATTTCATTGTTGCTATCGCAAAAATTTCTGTGCCATCTATCATGAGCATTTCATCATATAATAATGTTGAAAACCCTTTTGATGCCATGTGCCACATTGATATGAATATTATGATAATTCTTGATGAGCATGTTTATTGTTAATGTCATGCTCAAAGTGACCATTTCACCTACAAGGCTAAGGCTCCCAGTTGTTGATGATGAAGGATATGCTTCTTTTCGAAGGATGGAAAAGGGTATTAGCTTTGTTTGATGAACTGACATGGAGCAGATTTTGTGTAGCCCTTGCAATAAGATTTATGGCTCATAGGGAGTGGAAAAAACCTTCAGTTCAATTGGGTGATTATACAAGTGCAAACTTTTACGAGAGGAAAAACATGTGGGCTTACATTGCATGAATTGAACCACCGTTGATATTGTATATTTTCTGCATCATGTTATGGAGTCAGGTACTTCTTGCTCACTTAAGCTTGTGTTGTGATTTTCATTTTATAAAGTTAGATAAAATTTCCTTACTTAACCTATGTTGTGATTTTCTTTTGTGATTATGACTTATTCATCATCCTCATATTTTGTAGAATGTAGAATGTTTAGATCCATGAATCTCATTAGGCACTAACAACAACTACTCCACTTCAGAAGACGATGGAATTTTCTTGCTAACAAAGACCGATTATTTCAGTGAAGATTTTCCTATGAATGGGTAGGTTTCTATGGGTAAGGGCCTTTTCTGGTCTATCACTGCCCATATGCCATGTCGAATAAATGAATAAATATTTAGGTTATTACTAGCAAAGGTAGGCATATCAGTATCAATAGGAAGTCCAACATGATTGTTTAGCTCATTTAAACATCAGTATCAATAAATGAAGCAATAATCTTGATCCAGATGCAGTTAGTTTAGTCGTAGATCCATCACGATGTATAGATACATAACCGGTTGTATCAGTTAAAGATCCTTAGCAAACACAACCAACAGTAACATATCCAGTGCAAAACCAGAACATGTAGTTTACCTTAAATATGTTAAAGCAATGGTTGTAAATGCACAAACCCAAAAGCAACTACAACAAGGTAAGTAATATCCATAAGGACAAATTGACTCTTGAGCAACTCTCGACATTGATACACCGATTAAAGATCCAACAATATATATATAAATATAAAATAGTGAAACTAGTGTAAAAAGCACCAATATTTAGTTCTATATACAAGTCAAATGGTGAAACCAATGCAAGAAGCACCAATAGCAAATACATATGCATTGCTTGTAGGGTAAGCCCTCCTAGTAGAATCTTTGCTAGCATCTCATCTAGACACGTATCTCATAGCTAAAGTTGCCTATAGCCTTAATTCAACTGCTTAGCTTGAAGAATGTGAATTACATTATTTGCATTTAGCATTGTCACCTAATAGTTGTGAGGAGGTGGTAATGCAATAGAGAGAAAAGAAAAATAAGGTGATGTTAACTACATGCCTATCAGCAACTTTCCTTGCAGAGTTATTTAAAATATCTGTACTTTCTAGCTGGCAACATAATGACTTCACAATAGAGTTATTTAAAATATATGTACTTTCTAGCTGGCAACATAATGTCTTCGCAAAATTAAGAAACGTGATTCAAAATAATTCATTGTCACCTAATCCAATATGTTTAGGAAAAAAATATTTAATTATTTATTATTATTATTAGATATCAGAAGTTGAGATATATAAAATGAAATTATTTATTATAATTGTAATAAAAATTTAACGTAGCAAACATTGGATATTATAAATAGATTTAATTCAAAGTTGATAAAAAGAAAGGTTATCATTCAATTTGGTTTTAGTTGTCACCCACTAAGTATATGTACCCAAATTCTCTTAGAAATCCTTCATTCTCATCAATAAACATACTAACTTGGGTGACACCTTATCATGGGTGATGACTTTTTCTTTCATAGAACATGTTTATACTATGTTTTCTAAATTATTGACAATATGTTTTCCATGCAAATTGAGAAGTAAAACTCAACTATTTTTTGAAATAATTTTTTGAAAGGTAATAAGTTGGATTATTATTATTTCACTTATAACATATATTTGGATTCTAATCAGAAAGTTGTAAATTTATAATAATAATAAATGAATGCCCACGATAATAAGAACAGTTGCAAATATGAATTGTATTCATGTGGTGTATGGGGATTATTTATACACATAGTGATTCGGTTCTCGCTTCCCTGAGTAGCATCCATGTCTGGTGTTATTGGATGTAGTTTCCTCTCATCAATGGACATCTATTTAGAACTTGCTTACTAATAACAAATTATCCATGGAATGAATTTCTCACAGATGTAGAATCGAAACACCCTGCGAGAATATGTCTCCGGCGAGGATATGGTAAGTTTTCTCGGTTGGATGGAAAGAATCCCAGAACACGTATTTCGATGGATTGGAGCAGGCCAACGTCGGGATTGCACGGTATAGATGTGTCCGGGAAACCTTTTCTGCAACAGCCTCTCAGGGCTTCTTCAAAGCCTTCCACATTAATTTATAAATCGTTAGCAACCTCCCAACAAAGTGCCATGAAATTATTCAGGCATGAGGGGATTAAAGAGAGCAAGAATATTACCATATTTACTAGAATTCTTTATCATGTCAAACAACTTATCATATATGTCAATATAAGCCATTTTAAGACCAGGAATTTTGTGTACAAACACAAAACTTTATACAGTAATCAAATATTGGCTTCTAGTATTATTCAAATTCAGCAAAATCGAGTATAATGACAAGGTGACGAAAATATTTGAGAATTACCACTTTTTGCCGAATTAGTTTCTATTCAGACAATTTCCATGAAAATCTAAAGCTCTGATATAACAGAAATTATTAGCTCTAATTGCAATTACAAAGCGCCATGGCGGATTCGAAAAGCACAACATTTTATCAAGTTATGTATTTATCGTGTTAAAGATGACAACACATGGGAAAATCAGTAGGTGTAAAGCTAAAACCCTTACCTTTGTTCGATTGCACCAATTCAGAGTGCTTCACCACTGGTTTTATTCTTATAAGGATGGCTATGTCGACATCATTTTGTGGGGTTGAAATATCTTTTTACCTTTTGTTAAGATTATGCATAGTAAAGCTTCCTTTCACAAAACCCTTGCAATGTGTTCGAACAGATGGCCACCCGTCACTACATCCACCTGCAAAATGGACACATCCTTCCAGCAAGTGCAGCAAACCCTGCGGCAAGTGCAATGGAGAGAGGGACAGATGTCACAGTTATATGAGATATCTGCAGTTGGACAAATGTCAAAGTGAGGTGCATTAATTAAAAAAGAAAAGCCTATTGACCTAAATATATATAGCCACTCTTAGTTTTAACCCTTGCCCTAACCTAACAGTGATTGAGAGTTCGTTTGAAGTTTTAGTTATGATGTATAATAACTTTTTTTTATTATTTTATTTTTATTTATCTAATTCTATAGAGTCAAAATGTTTATATGATATAATAGGTCAAAATGTCTATATGATATAATAGGACAAGACAAAATTTCTTATATTATGGGTTGAGTGATAGAGATAGAGATAGAGATAGAGATAGAGAGTGTCTCTTGACACAATGACTAGGTTAATTATGTTTGAGAAATGAAAACATTTTCATTGTACAATAATACATCCATGAGATGAAAGAGTGAATGATCTTATTAAATTTCCTTCATATGGTTCTTATATGGATTATAAGTAAATGGTCCAATTGAATACCTTCCCTATGATTTATATATTGAATGTAACTAAATGGTTTTATTAAATTTCCTCCATACGAATTTTGTATAAATTGTAATTCTAGTTGTGAAAATTCCAATACCAAAACCTTATTGATATTATTTCTCATAATTGTTAATTAATTAACAATTTATCTACTATGGCAAATATCAAAATAAATACACTGCAACCTTCACAAATAAAATAATGCGTTGGAAACTGAGAAACGCTAGCACACACACATAAAATTAATACAATTGTTTTTCAACAAAAGTCCCCCGAAAAATCCAATGTGGCAAAATTGGTGCAATAGATAAGGGTTTTATTATTAAGCAGCAGTGATAAATTCTAAGTACAACTGGATATCGAAATCTAACAATCCTACGGAGAAAAAATACTGGCAAAAATCTAGTGAAGAATTTTCCTCACCCTACACGAAAACTCCTGACACGACTTTCCTTCATAAATCCGACCCTCTAACCCTCTACGTAGTCTGTTGGACGTCTAGCCTCGAAGTGGTCTCTGATGAAGTCATTATGCTTTCTGCTAACTGGAAATATGCTTCTCTGGCACTCCAGGACTGCTTCTCGGCCTCTGGAACTTAAAACGTCTCTCCCTCTAAGCAAATAGATCTTGCCTCTAGAGATGGTTACACTGCCTCTGCGTCAACCTCTTTGTGGCTCTTTTGCCTCTCTACAAATGCACTCATTGGATCTGGAATGCCTCCTCCAGCCTCACAGTCTCTGCCCCTCTCTCGCTGCTTCGATCTCTAGCTCTCTTTGGCAACTAACTGCTGTTACTTTGGAAATCAATTTGCTTAGAAATCAAACTGCTCATGTGTACTCTCCATCACCACATCAATCTCTTATAATCCTTTGTTGGAGCACCAACGACCAAGATTAAAACTTAATCAATGGCTAGAAGCATTTATGGATTGATCCATGTGAGTTTCTAGATTATTCTCACTTTGACTTAATTAATACTGATTAATTAACCATATTCCCTAAGTTTAGACTTAAAAATATTTAAACACTGGTTAATGATCTAATTAAGTAATTTCTAGGCAGAATTTCTGGAAATGATTTCTAGGTTTTGGAGATATCATGTATTCTAGCCTCTCCACAAAATTTCGTGGCTAGAACACATCTGATGCTACAAAAAATAACACTCCTTCTTAGCGAGTAATGTGTTCTAGTGCTACTGCACACCTTGTAGTAGCACCCTGTCTTTGCATCATCTCTTGTCATGTTGCCGGTATATGGCCGTCGCTGCCCACCAACCACTGTGCAACTCTAATATATGTTGCATCTGTTTTGTTGCTAACCTTGTTGTACTGCTACCAACATTGCATCTGCACTGCAACTCCCTCTCATTTGTTGTTGCTGCAACTGAAAAGCATCCAAAATATTGAATCAACTACGATAAGTATAATACATTTGCCATATGAGTCTCTAACTGTTGCTAGTATCTACACTATCATTGAAAAATCTGCGTTGGTGCTGACTCTGCACTATGCCAATTGCACTACTGCCAACTCTGCATTGCGCTCCCAAACATCGTATGGTTACTAATCTCTGCAACTGTCACTCTGACATCTGATATCATCAACTTTCACAGATCCATCATGCTACTGAATATTGTGGGCCCCCATAGCTAGGTAATGATCCATGAGGTGGACTTCTCAAGGATCTTGCCCATCTGTAACGCTTTGGGGCTACAACACCAAATCTCCCCACCTCACTCTTGGAGGTATATTAGCAAACATGGTGAAGTATTTCTCGAGCATGGAAGACAACCTATCGATCTCTGTTGAATTTGTCTATTGGTCCTGCTTCTCCTCCTTGTCCTTCTTGAGAGGACACTAGGTACTGTAGTGACCAATCTCACCACACTTGAAGCACTTGACCTCCGATAGGTCCTTCTTCTTCTTCCTTTGTTGCCCCTGTACTTAATTAGGACCCTTCGATGCGAGGGCCACATTTTCCTCCTCCTTCACCTACTTTTGTCTGTTGCTGCTGCCACTGATGGAGCTCTTTAGAAGAGCTCACCACAATTCCTCTTGCTGCAAGTCAACCCAAATCTTATCCCACTCTAGTAGCTTGTCCCCGCCCAATATGCTTTGGACAAAGACTTGTTAGTCCTCAGAGACACTGTTGAGTGCCAATCGCACAAGCTCTGTAGGTTGAGGCACTGCCCCAACAACTAAAAACAGGTCTCGGACCTCCTAAACCTGGTGAGGAAAGGGTTTATGCCTTCTCCCTTCTGCATATGTATGAACCTCAACTTCTCCTCGAGGTACATATTCCGCTGCTTGGAAGTACCCTGATACAACATGGTGAGAGCATCCCACATCTGCTTCGCGAGATTTTTTCCAGCTATATGCAAGACTATATGATCCTGAACTCTGTCTAAGATCGACCGCTTCGCATGCACCATCTCCTTTCTGTACTCCTTTAACTGATCTGCATTCATAGGAACTACTACCACAACATCAATATAGGCTTTTAGACCATATTCATCTAGAAAGAAGGAAATCCCTTCCTTCCAGATGATGTAGTTGGAAGCTCCATCTAATCTTCCTGATCATGAAGCCGTATCTATAAAGAAGGAAATCCTTACCTTCTAAATGATGTAGTTGGAAGCTCCATCTAACCTATCCTGATCATGAAGTCATGTAGTGGCCATCTCAACGAACTGTCGAAAATTCCCTCTTTCATTTTGCTTGGTTGTTGCTTTGCTACTCACACTCCCTTCTGGAATAAGAAGATCTACTCACAACTACTGTCGATCTGCAAGGAAAATCGAACTTCATGAGACTAGAAGTTCCCTGAGGAAAATTTTCCCTCTATGTGTGTTCTTATCTCTTCCACCCCGACGTTGGCTTTGCTCTAGCAAACTGCTGCAAAAATCACTGCGTCCAGCTAGAGATCTGCCCAACAAAAAAATTGAGTTGCTCCCTCTACCTCTAGAATCACTTGATTTGGTAGATCGAATCTTTCTGCCGCACTCAGAAAAATCGAACCTCCACAAGTAACTCGACCTCTTGACAAAACACTGCATTACCCTTGGGAATTTCGGCCTGCTGCCCACAATGAACAGCAAATTCCTTCTCTTTTCACCTCTTAGCTCTCTAGTTGATCACCTTCGCTTTGATACCATATGAAATTCCAACACCAGAATCCTATTGCAGCAACTGATATTATTTCTCCTAATTATCAATTGATTAACAATTTATCTGCTATGACAAATATCGAAATAAATGCACTGCAACCTTCACAAATAAAATAATGCACTGGACACTGAGAAATGTTAGCACACACATAAAATTAACACAATTGTTTTTGGATAAAAGTCCCCGGAAAATCTCAATGCGGGAAAATCGGTGCAATAGATTTGAGTTTTATTATTAAACAACAACAAAAAATTTTGGGTACAACTAGATGTCAACATATGGAAATCCCATAAAGAATAAATATTGGCAAAATTCTAGTGAAGTATTTTCCTCACCCTACAGGCAAACTCCCGACACAACTTTCCTTCAAAAATTTGGCCCTCTAACCCTCTGGGTCAACCTCTGCACTGCTCTGCATAGCTTGTTCGTCATCTAGCCTTAGACTAGTCTCTAATGAAGTTGTTTTGCCTCCTGTTGACTGAAAATATGCTTCTTCGACACTGGGACTCCTTCCTAGCCTCTAGAACTAAAAACATCTCTCCCTCTCAGCATATAGATCTTGCCTTTAGAGGTTGTTGCATTTCCCCTGCGTCAACCTCTCTATGGCTTTTCTGCCTCTCTGTAAATGCACTTGTTGGACTTGAAATGCCTCCTCCAACCTCACTGTCTCTGCCCCTCTCACTGCTTCAATCTCTAGCTCTCTCTGTGGAAACTAACAGATGCTACTCTAGAAATCAATCTGCTCAGAAATCGTATTACTCAAGTGTACTCTCTATCACCACATCGATCTCCTCTTATAATCCTTTATTGGAGCACCAATGACCAATATTAAAATTTAATCAATGGCTAGGATAATTTATGGATCGATCCGTGTGAGTTTCTAGATGATTCTCACTTTAAGTTAATTAATATTGATTAATTAACCATATTCCCTAAGTTTAGATTTAGGAAATATTTAAAAATTGTTTAGTAATCTAATTAAGTCAATTTTAGGTAGAATTTCTAGAAATGATTTCTAGGTTTTGGAAATCTCATGTGTTCTACCATCTCCCTTTCATCCAAGGGACCATAGGTAAGATTGCGAGAATTCTGAGGAAGCATAATGTTCCCTCAACCTTTAGACCCCTCAACACCATTAGAAGTTCCTTAAAATCTGTTAAAGACCAAGTGAACCAAATGTATATGAAAAGTGTTTATGTCTCGTGTTCTTGGGGGACCTCATACATTGGTGAAACTGGCTACTCTATAAATTAGAGGATTAATGAACACGCAACGCACGTCAAGCATGGGAGGACCCACTTTTCAACATTGGTTGAACATGCTGAGAAGACAAAGCATCATATATGCATGGAGGAGGCTAAGGTTATTGCAAAGATTTCTCATTTTCATCACTGTACGTTTAGGGAAGCCATTGAAATTGAAAGGAGATCGAGTAATTTAAATAGGGATGATGAATGGAAAATTAGTCGCTGTTGGATTCCTGCCCTTTACTCTTAGTTTTTTCTCCTTCTTGGTCTAGTGGTTTTGTCGATTTCCTTGATTTTCCCTTTTTATCTCCTTGATTTTGGTTTCTTCTTATTTCTCCCCCTTGGGTTTATTGATTCCTCTTTGTTTCCCTTTTCCTTTTTATATTTTATATTTTTATATATTATAATTTTATTGATCTTAATTTATTTTATATTCTACCTTTGACTTAGGAGTTTATATTTAGTTGATTTTCTTATTTATTAAGCTTTGTAATAAAAATAATGTTTCCCATTATTTTAATAATAATCCCTAGCCTCAATTTATGGAGTGCGTTATAATATTTCATCATATATATATATATATATATATATATATATCTCGAAGAAAATTAATTTTCTCCAACTTCTTAATCAAGTCAAAAGTTTTTTTGGAATCTAGGATTTTAATTAATTAATTTATATATATTTAATTGTTTAAATTATAATTAAAAGATTAATTTTCTTAGTTCAGTCGAAAATAGTTTCAAATTTATGTAAGAAAAAAGAAAAAAGAAATATTAATATTTATTTATACACAATTGACTTAATTATTTAAATTATGATTAAATTAATTCTTTAGCTATTTTTTGACCAGGTCAAAAGTAGTCTTTTCTTTATAGTCATTGGAAGGATCTGTCTATCTATTTAACCCGTTGTCATAATCTGATTCTTCATCTTGTCCTGATAATGAACCACACTAATTGGTTTGAAACACATCGACCAAACTATCCTAATGTGATTTCTACCGAAAGTGTTTCAAATATTCAAGATATGGATAAAAAATACTTGAATCTGGATATCTATTTTCATATTAGTTAAATAACAGGTAATTTAACATTATTTTCATAAATATGATATTTTCTTTGGGTATATTGTCAGAGTTCAAAAATTATTAAAAGAAAACAAATTTCTCACTAGATAACTGCAAAGGCACCGACCATGCATTGATATTGTAATGAATGAAGATCTACATTGTAATGAGCATTAATTGTTGTCCATACTCCATGTAGCCACTATTGTCTAACTATATCTACCCATTTTGGCATGTTTTGCATCTACCATGCTTCTCACCACTTAGATATTCATAATCTCCCCTTATAACTACCCTATTTTCCATATGCTTCTATCACAGCCATTTCAATCACATTTGTAATGGTTGTCCATTAATCTATGAAGTTTCTATCTTGATTGAAGGATCAATTTCTTCTTCTTTCCTTTGCATTGGAACAATAGGATAATAAACAATAGATGAGGCTCTATAATCAATCCTAATAGTTTTAAATATGAAACACTTGCATTTATAATACTAACATGAATCATAATCCATGAATTTAAAATAATACTTGCATTTATGTTTTCAAGCAATGAACTTCAATGTTTATGCAATGGTTGATATCCTCAATGATTATTTAGGCTACAAGATTTTCCTTTATTCATTCTTCCCATCTAGTATGGGAAAATTAAGCTCTTTCTAATTTCTCCTCCTATATAGGGTGTCTTTTGTAATTCATGAATTGAAAGTGGCTAAGTTCATGGGAAAAAGAGAATCAGCCATCAAAGTTAAGGTTATTATATTACATTTTCACTTGTCCTTTTGAATGCATAATTAAATTTGAGTCTCTTTTAAACCTTGCCATTTTCACACCTCTTTGTTGTAAATTTGGTTTTTTTAAGTAACTAATTTCTCTAGAAAAAAGTGCAAAATTCTTTCCTTTAGTCACCGAAGCTAAAGATTCTTACCTAATGAAGTGAATAATCATCTCGGCGAATAGGACCAAAGGGACAAGTGGAAAATTTATGTGAAGACCCTTTCAAAAGTCTTCAAACAATTTATAGAAATCCTTAAAATGTATCTTGCATGTTTTGTTCATGAAGTTCTAGTACTACTAGTATAAACATGGATTGTATACAACCTCACAAACTAAACCAACCAAAAAAATTGTAAAAAATTAAGAGAATCTAAGCATTCTTGTTATTATGTCTAGGATGGGCAGGCCTCCTATTTATCAATGATGTGATGCAAGAGTTTGTTCTTGCAATTTTTATGATGTGTGAAACTATAGTTTCATCATCCTTTAATATATTTTGAAGCTGGAATGAATCAATGAAGGTTACTGGAGATGATATGCTTATGATTTCTTGAAAGCCAAGTCTTTGCTTTAATTTAATTGCTTGACTTGATCCTATAGATGTTTTATCATTATCATCCCCCTCTACATTTTTTTCCTTTTTACTCTTCTCTCCAACCTCCAAAAAGATAATTGGATTTCTTTGTTTTTCCAATTGATCCCTCATTTTATGTAAGTATTTGTTGGTGTATTGTTGGTTCTTTACATATTCTTTCTCTCAATCATTGCATAGTATGGGCTACCAACCCTTGAGTTTAATCATATTAATAATCCACGACACTAAATTCGATAAAGAGCTTTTCAACGTGACACAACCATAACAAAGGTGAAGACGCTTCATCCGAAAACATGCAATGTACATCTCGATTGACGACGCATGCTATCAAACTTGACTCTAAAGGATAAAAATAAATTCATTGCAACAAACTCTCCAGATTCTAACCCAAATACCAAATATTTAATTGAAGCCATATAGAGATCATGTAGCAACGACCAGGTAAGAGTCTCCAAACAACTCAAATAACACCTAATGAAGTTCTCACATAGAGTCCATAGTGGGCTCAAAATTATAAATTTACCGAGACATTAGGCCAAACTGATTTGAGGGCACATAGGATGACAACTAAAAAAATCATTGAAAGAAAATAATTTACTGAGGTAATGCCCTTCTTTCACCATTCAACGAGTGTAAAACTTGTTTTCTTGACAACAAATATCACCAAGAAAGCCAAGTTGACAAGATAGAACATATGCATCTACAATCCCATCTAAGTCAAGGTCAAAAGAGAACATAAATAGATCAAGCAAAGAGGAAATAACCAAATACCAATTATGCTAAGCTCAATATCAAGGAGATTGGGGGTTGCCCTCGACTTTTCAATGGGGGCGTGTTTGTCCATATTTATGCATGAGGGATTTCCCCTTTCTCTTTTGTCTTTTATGGTGCTTTTTGATGCCCCAAACCATATCTCGAAGCCTTGCCTCATAACAAAACAACTTGATAGGCACTTAAACCTAAAATGTCCACCATTGCTCTTAACCTTCAAGCCCTACCTTGAAGTCATACCTCACAACACAACAAAGTCACAAGCACTTGAACTTGGAATGTCCACCATGGCTACTAACCTTCAATTCGAAGGTGCAAGTAACCTAGGCCAATCAAACACACATACAAAGTGGTGACAAACCCCTCATGCAAAGAGTAAGAGAATGTTTCTCTTCTCTTACAAATGGCACGAGTAAGATGTGCTTCATGGTGGTAGTGGTTATGCTTACACAATGAATAATGAGTCCATTGGGATTCATTGTATTGAGGCAATTTCAAGTTTTTTGCATCATAATTAGTAAATTTGGGGGGAGACTTTGCTTGAAGCGAAGGCAAGTTTCAGATGGTATATGGCACATCTAACGAGATGTGGAAATTACACTCATTCCCCTTTCGTTACAAGTTGTAGCATGCACAAAACTTTGTATTATTGTGGCTACAAGGCTTGTTTTTGGGTCGGTAACTCAATTCTTGAGGTTTTGTGAAACAATATTTTTTCTTGCCAGTGTCTATGGCATCATGTTTGATTTTGGTCCATTTTATTTTCCTATTGGTCTTGATCTGTGTGTTTGATGAGAATGCTTCTTATTTTGTTCCTCTGTTGTTTGTAAGTAGTGTGTGGCCTTTCAAATGAACTACTCTTGGGAAAGGAAACAGAGTCAACCATTTGTAACCAATTTGTATTTGTGGGCTCAAATGAATTTGACAAGGAAGGGATCTTGTAACATTCAGATGATGCGAAACACTAAATACTTACATCCTCAATTACAAGAGTAGATTCACAAACTACAAGAGGAGATTCTTGTCCTCCAACTTAAACACAATCAATTAGTATCTAGCAACACAATAACCATAGAGATTCTCATTAATCACCAATGTCTCATCCATTGATTAGAGGATGAACTTTAGTTTATACTAACTATTGGAAAAATTGCAATTCTCCATGGTCAAAATCACTTTGATCCTTCATCCTCCAACAACACTATGAGTGCCACCAAGCTTGTTGTTCCTAACCTCAATGAAACAAATTCGGAGATGGATATAACGTATAGTAATTTTGTTTCTCTCCTCTGACGAAGTAGAATATTCGTTAAAACATCTAAAATTTTGAAATATTTTAGAAGATATTTACAATTAAATATTCTAGTTTTGATATAATCATACGCTGGCATTTTGGGGATTCGAGGATATTGAAAGAACTTTCAGACTTAAGATTATCAACCAAATTTTGCACTTAACATATCTTAATGCAACCGCTACACTCCATCACAAATTTTCAAATTAATATAAATATTCTTGTCACAATATATATATATATATTCATTCATCTCCTTTTGAAATTTTTAAAAGCACAACATACATCTAGCTTTGTGGTATTCATCTTCAATTCTAGTGTTAATAAGCCAAATGAGTGGTTAAAATCAACCGATACTAACTATAAAAGAGCTTATAGACATCCAGTCTCAAACTTCACGGTCAAACATATTTTTTTATTTGTGGGGCTTTTTATGTCGATCATTTTCCTGACAATCTACCTGACATGGTGATTATCATGTCTCAGTTTCCAATAAAATTGTTGCCGTTGTGGTTTTGAGATCACGTAGTGATTATCATGTCTTGGTCTCCAAGAAAATAATTGTTGTTCTGAATTTTTCTCAAAAACTTTTCAATGGCACGAAAACTTCTACCAGGAAAAACCGCCATGAAGTCATTATCTTGTTATATATAAATGAAAATTCAAAGGTTTGACTGCAAATAAAGAGAGCCTGGGCCCAATAATATAATTATATCACATAGAGGAAAAAGTCAATATGTGGCCACATCAAATCAGGATTTTATGAAGTATCGTGAGAAAATTGCTTTTGAATTGCGACAAACCCGGCTAACCGACCTAACAAATAAAATTATGTAAAAAAAATTAGCATTCACCTGTAGACAATTGACTGCCCCACTCACAGCAATCTTAACCTCATATAGACTTGTTATATATTCATGGCATCCTCTAGTGTTGGTCACCAATCTTTTCCTTTCAGTTTGTGTAGGTCTACTTATTGAGAAAATATTCATAGCATGCCATCCCGGCCTAATTTCAGGCAAAAGATAAGTATGCCTTCTGAGTCCAGGCACATCCCCAAGAGGGGGCAAGTGAAGGCTGCCATTGCCTCTTCCCTTGCCCACTCCATCAAGTCTTTTTTCACATCACACTCCTCCAGTTCTCATGGCTCTTCACAGTACTCCATGATGACTGCTTCCTCTTCTTCAACCTCGATATTGAGTTCAGTTTCAAGCTAATGGGTTTTGCAGAGCAATAGACATATGTTGCTCACAACATGAGAAAACACAGCAGTGGAAATAAAATATTTTCGGCGGTAAAGGAACCAGTGTAAGTCTTCCATGAGAAGAATAGCATGGTTCTGATGATAGATATGTTTGCCTTCACAGGACTGTTCGCAGACATATGAATATGGAATAGAATATATTTATAGCCTGCAGTTGTCATCGTTGCTATCATATCTTATTCAAAGTTATCTACTATAGCCGGATTTTTTAGTCTTGTCTTCTTTGTAATAAAAGGATTACTGTATCATTCAAAACCGTGTCATTTTATGATTAGGGCTAAGATTGATTTATGAAGGTAATATGATAAACTATAATAAAAGTTCAGATTGCAATCTTCTAGAGTAGTTTTCAAAGGTCCAACATATAAAGCCTTCTTTTTTCTTATTTTGAAGTTGGGGAGTCCGAGATGCAATCAGTTCTCCAAAGAAATAACTTGAATCAGCGGGCAGCTGTGGTGTCTGAACTCTTTGGTTTCATTTTGTTAAATAGCTGTTATAATTGCTCCACTTTCCAGATTTATTTGCTGTTTTAACCTATTTCAAGACACAGATATGTACAATAGCATATTTATCATATCCCAACTCTTATTTTCCTTTTTTCCATCGAAAACTCATCATCGAACGAAATAGCCTCACTGTACTGCTTAACTTTTATGTTTTTATTTATGACAACTCTACATTGAATTTTATTTCTGAAAACTCACCTTCTGCCAGAATCACTCTCTCTAAATCTCAGTTAAATTTGCAGTAAAGTTGCATTGACAGTCGAACCCGAATTAATTGCTCCCAAAATTCAGACAAGTTGAAATTGGGATTTTCAAAGTAAAGTTGCATTGACAATCGAAACCGTATTAATTGTTGCCAAAAACTAGATAAGTTAAATTTGGGATTTTTAATGGAAAGTTGCAGTGACAGTGGAACCCGAATTAATTGTTGCCAATTTCATGTTGGAGCAAGAGCTGAAAAAAACTATTTCAACACTACTGATTAACCACACTTTTTCGATGGTACTTGGAGGGTTTTGCATCAGTATGGTTTCATCTCAATTTAGTTTTTCATCTGTTATTATGGAGATGGATCTCTTTGATTAACAAAAAGCGAGAAGCAGTAATGCTACCATGAATTTTAGCTAAATGATGATATGGTGTGGAAGAAATTAAAACTGAAAATTATATTCTTTTAACAATTAGCAAAAATCTATCAAATATATCAAAAATAAATGTGTGTCATTATGCAGATAATAATCAATAAATAGATAACAAAAACAAAACAGTTCTAAAATGACAGAGAACATTTCTAAAATGACAGAGAGGGGCAGGAATTCAATACCTTTAACAACTTATATGCATGCTAGCAGGAATCCAATACCTTTAACAACTTATATGCATCCTACTTGCAACGAGACTGTGACAGCACTTTACTTCATTGCAATTTTGTTATTTAGAATTCAAAAACAAAAAAAACGCTTAAGCTGGAAAGCAATCCACCCAAAGAAATGAAAAAATTCAGGACCTAGCTGTACCTTAACTGTTATTGATTAATGACTGATGTGTACAGAGATTCTCTCTACTATATTGAGCCCTGCAACTTTCAAAAACAAATCCACTGTTCTGAGAATGACCGATAGGCTATACTCTGTACAATATCGAGCACGGATCAGGCAACCCACAAAATGCAATTTAAAAAAAAATGATTATGAGCCAATAAAGAATATAGTTTCACCTTATTTGTTTTTAATAATCAATGATATCGATGAAGCTTCTCTCAACTATGTTATACGTGATTAGATCTAAAAGACTGTCAAAAAGAACAAATAAACTAGCACCTATACTAATTAGAACCAAGTCAACAAAGAAGCCACCCAATGCAATTAAAAAGTCAATGGATGCATTGCAAACATAACTTGACCTTAATTGTTATTAATAAATGACCGGTACAAAAAATTTCATGCAATGTTGATCCGTGCATTTTTCCAAATATAAATTCCAAAGTTACGAAAAACACCAAATAAGCTATAATCTCAAACCAAAGCCAGCAAGCAACCCATCGGATACAATTAAAAAAACATGGATGCGTCCAGAACATAGTTTTATCTGTTCAAAAGAGTTTTTTTTCTAAAAAGAACTATGTTGTATGAGTTTTTTTTAAGGTGGAAATGTTGGGAATTTGGGTATGGGTGATAGAGGTTTTCTTAAAATTTACATAGCTAATCAGAAGCGATAATATTATATAATAAAAAATAAAAATAAAATAAAAATATTTTTTAATCATATCATTTATATAATAATTAAAATTAATATTGAATCAAAATATTCAAATATTAAAATCAATTTAAATATATAAATATATAATATATAATCTCTTTTATATATAAATATATTCCCTGGGTGTTTCTCTCCCTAAGGCTCTCCCTTTTATATATATAAAATTAAAATGTCAAATTTCAATGACACATGGCCAGTTTTTAAAACAATCTGGCTTAAAAATACAAAGGAACAACTTTACATTTGTTTCTCTAATTATTCTTAAGAGAAAAAGTAAAGCAACTTTAATGTTTAAGCATTGATTGCCACATACAATATGCACACACAATCTTCTGTGATATATCGTCAGCATGACATCCCATATATCACCCTTACATCAAGGTGCCACACTCTTCCTTAACCCATCAAGATATTGCTCCAGTTTCTCAATTAAGGATATAGGTGTTAAGGATGTCTTTGACCTTTCTTCCTGCGAAGGTTTCAACATAGGCTCATGTTTTGTGAGCAGTTCAACATATTTCTCTACAAGCTTTGTATTCCCCAATCCCAAGGAATGTGGGAACTCCAAAAAAAATAATCTTCGAAGCTCCCGGAACTTTCCCGAGCTCCCATTATGCTCCCACTGACAAGGGAATGTTCTCATACAGTTCCAAAGCTCCCCGGAGCATAGGAACTATTGGAATGGGTTTCCCACTTCTCGAGAGCGATTCCGTGTAATACAGAAAAAAAAAAACCCCAAATATTGTGAGAGACAAACAAATAAAGTATGTCAACAGAGCTATTCTCTACTCTACTAAACTATGCCATTTTCTAAACAATAAATCCAAAATGTCGTGCAGAAAGATCAAAATAGTTTAATGGTACAGAGCAATGCTGTTATCTACACTGAAATGTCAAACCCTAAACTAAAAGTAAAGTAAACCGCAAACAAATTGCCCTGAAATAAGTCATTAAACCCTAATTGTGCCATGAATAGAAGTCATTAAACCCTAACTGTAGCTATTTCATTCAATCCCGTTATCGGTAATAAAAATTCATCCTGTTTTGTTCTTGTTATTTTTCTTACCAGTAAATAAAAGGAAACACGGAGCAAGAATTGGATTAAATCAAATGAAATGAATTTTTTTTGGGTCAAAGCAGTTTTATTTCACTCTGTTCCGTTCTTGGTATTCTTCTTAGTGTTGAATAAAAAGATTATAGCCGGAGCAAGACTGGATTCAAATCAAATGAAGGAAAAAACAATTATTTAGACAGAGCAGGACTTGCACTCAAATCACTTGAGTAAAACTTAGGACTCAAACCAAATAAAAAAACGTAACATACTAACTCCATGATAATATTCAGCATGCCGACCTAATCTTTCTGATCGGCCCTCCATAGATCTGATGTCTGTCTGTCTTTCTCGTCTCAACAAAATAAAGGTCAACAATAAAAAAAATGCAAGCATCAAAGAAAAGAAAGGAAAGAGCGCTCAAAAATCCAAAAACAAAAATATATGCAGAGTAAATAAACACATATCACCAGCGAGTCTGTCTTTGTCCCAAAATATGTTTGTATGGATCTCAAACTTCTACTCTTGTTCTATCTTTTAAATTTTGCCCTATTTTTAAATTCGTACTTTGTTTTTATCTTTGTTAAGGGTTGCACCTTTCTCCCTTAACCAAAAAGAGTTGGAAACCCCTGAAACCCATTTTCGGCAAAGCTGACAAGGACAAAAAAAACACACTAACCATGGCCGTGAAGTCGAAATTTGCATCTAATCGTAATTGGGCAGGAACAGTTACTCTATTTACGCACCAGTGGCAATAAGATATTGTGGCTAAAAGGAGTTCTTCGGCAGCTGCGAGAAGGGGTCGAACTGGCGTGCCTCTCAAACTGGAGTTCGAATTTCAGCGATTCGTAATCCATTGCCACTTTGGCGTTGGGATCGTCGACGTGAAGGGTAATGGTAGTGTCGGAGCCAAATTGCACTTGAATTTGGAGGGGAGTATAACTGTGCGATTTTTAACCTGTTCAATCCATCGGAACCAAAGTTCAATTTACATCGCAATTTATTATTTTGGGTTGAGTATAGTTCTGTGCCGTTAAATCCGTCTGAGCCTGTTCTCGACAAGTCCATGGAGTTTAACCCTACGTCAATCCGCAGCTCCACCAGGAGACTCCAGTGATTAAAATTGACCCTGACAACCCCAACCAGCGATTAAAATGTCAATCTGTTAAAAAAAAAACCTCCAAACCTTTAGTAAAAGCAGTATTCAAATTCTCTCTCAATTATGTATTGGGTTCGTTTAATTGCAATACAAGAGACATTTAAGGTAACTTGTAATAAGGATTTACATCTTGCGATTTGCTAGGTTAGTATATCTGGATTACTCAGTTTGAATATATTTTTAATTTTAGTTCTCATCTAAATTACTTCAACTTACTCTCAATTCATCATAATTAAATACAATTTAAATAAATTTAATAATCAAAAACATATTTTCCTATTCTCAAAAATGAGATTCAAAACTTTTAAAATAGAGTCTACTTTTGATCCAAATAATAATGGATAGCCTACATTCCTAAATAATAGCTTCACACAATTTAATAATTACTTTAAAATAATTTTTTTAAAATATATTATATATAATAAAAAAATGTTTTTTCAGCCAGAGATGGCTGTCCTCACTGTTGGTTTGACACCTGAGTTGATAGGTTTTACCACCTTCGGAAAAAAAAAAAAAAAAAAATGTTTTTTTATTTTGCTTTTTTTGGAAAATTTATCATAACTTAATTGTTAAATTAGTAATGATGACAATTATCTCTAATTGTCATGTAAATAATGACTTGTCACTATTATTCAAGGAAAACGATACCATTTGGGTGGTACCTAAGAGAGGGGACTTTCACTCCCCTAAGATATCTATGGGTCTTGGATAGTTAACATGTTTCTTTAGAAAATAGCTTTTAACCAAATAAAAATAGTTTTAGAGCATAGTTATTTTCAGTTTTACTTGCATTTAAGTAGGAAATATAAAATATATTATTAAATTTCAAAAAGGGTTACATTAAGAGTTCTAATGTGAATTGTCCCTTAGTGTTGGCTTATTAATCAAACTCTAGTTAAGGTTGACTTTATTAATTTATTTTTGTCAAATTTATTTTGAAAATAAATATAGTTGGACAATTTATTTTCTATTGAACAAGTTGTTTTTGATGAGGCCTTTTAGAAGCTTTTCCAGTCTAATTTCTCTAAAATCCAGCTTACAAGCTTCATGGGTAACCCCTGCACATGAAGTGCCCTAGGTTTTTCAGGGTGTTGAATCCATATATATAGTCAAAAAACCAGTTTAAATAACAAAAATCAAGATTTCATCTCAAAATTTTCCATGAAAGTTCAAAAAGTCACACTAAAAACAACTTCAATAAATAACCAGTGATTTAACATTATTCTATTTTTTATGAGATTTGTTTTTGGCAAATGATCAAAATTAAAAAATCATTTAAAAAACACAAATTTATCATTAGTTATTTTGGAAGGCACCGACATTGTAGTTGCAATGAGCATTCATTGTTGTAGATGCTTGGTGTATCCACCATTGTCTAATTGTGGCTACAATGGTTGGCATGTACAATGTTTCTAACAACATAGCTATTAATAATCCTTTCTTTATAGTTACCTTGTTTTCCATGCACTTTTATGTTGGCATTTTAATCACTTTTATCCTAGTTGTCCATTAAGTTATGAGGTTCTGAAGGATGACTTGTTGCTTCTTACCTTGTCATAGAATGGCGGGACAATAGAAAATATGTGAGGCTATAAATCAATCTGAATAGTTCTAAATATGAAATGCTTTGTAATCCATGAATTTGGAATAATACTTGTATCTATGTTCACATGCAATGAACTTTAACTTGTCCACAATTACTTTATCCTTTAGCAATCACTTGGGCTAAAGTTTTTCCTTTATTCTTTCCTCTTATGGAGGTTAAGAAAACAAAGCTCTTTCTAATTTTTCCTTATTTATAGGGTTCTTTCTATAATTCATGAACTGAATCTCCTTATCTGTAGGGTTCCTTTTATAATTCATGAACTGAAAGTGGTTAATTCCATGAGAAAATAAAGAGGTGCATCGATGTGGTATGTGGTATGTACCACTTAATGAACAAACAAGCAACCATTCAATGGATAATTTTAGAATTAGCTATCAAACGTGAGCTAATTTAACATTATTTCATTACATTTTTACTCATCCTTTCAAATGCATATGTAGGGAATTTATAAATAAAATTTTTGTCTCTTTTAAACCATGCCATTATCGCCCCCTCTTTGTGACTAATTTGGCGTTGTTTTAGTAACTAATTTCTCTAGAATAAACTATAAAAATATTTCCTTTAGTCACCTAAGTTATATATTTCTTACCTAATCAAGAGAATAATCATCTAGATCAACAAAATCAACATTCAGTAGCAAAGGAACAAGTGGGAAATTTATGTGAAGTCCTTTTCAAAAGTTTTCGAACAATTTAAAGAAATCCCTAGAATGTTTCCTATATATTATGTTCATGAAATTCTAGTACTACTAGTATAAACCTGGATTGTATACAACCTCACAAACTAAACTAACCAAAACATAAATGTGAAAATGTAAGAAAGTTTATGTATTCTTATTACCATGTCTAGGATGAGCATGCCTCCTAGCTACTGATGACAAGATGCAAGAGTTTTTTTTTGTAACTTTTCTAGTGTGTGAAACTAAAATTTCCTCATCCTTGACTACTATATTTGTGACATAGGATCAACTAATGAAGGTTACTGGAGATAATATGCTTATTATGTTTTTAAAGGCAAGTTTGTGCTTTAATTTAATTTCTTGACTTGCTCCTATAGATGTTTTATCATATCCTCCAGTACAACATTTTGCTTATTACTTTTCAATCTCCTGAAAAATAAATATGACTTATTTGTTTTTCCAATTCATTTGTTTTTTTTCTCAAGTGTTTATTGGTGTCTTGTTGGTTATTTACATATTCTTCCACACATTTATCATCTTTATTTTTCCATACATTGCATATACTACCAACCCTTGAGTTTATACATATAACAATCACAATGCCTAGAAGTGTTTCTCATGCTCATGAGGTAAATCCATGGAATTAAACCTAATAATGACACCAACAACCATCTTATAAAAGACAAGTTTCATTTTTGCAGACTCTCCAAATTCTAAACTAGATACCAAAAACTTAATTAAATCCAGATACAAATCACATAATGGTGACCAAGTAAGAGCTTCCAAACAACTCAAATACCACCCAATTAATTTCTCACGTGGATGCCATAGTGGGCTTAAAATTATAAATTCAACAAGACCTTAGGCCAAACTGATTTGAGGGAACATAAGATGAGAGCTAAAAAAACTCATTAAAAGGAAATAATTTACTAAGATGAGCTCTACTTTCATCACTGAAGTCTAGAAATATGCAATTCAATGAGCGTAAAACTTGTTTTCTTGACAACAAAGATCATTAAGAAAGCCAGGATGACCAGATAGAGCATATGCATCCACAACCCTATCCAAGTCAAGTTCGAAAGAGAACACAAATGCATCATCCAACAAGGAAATAATCCACATGATTTTTACCAAATACAATTTTTCTAAGCTCAACATCAAGTAAATGGTGTTTGCCCTTAATTGTTCGATGGGAGATGTGCTTGTACATATTTATGCACAAGGTATTCTCCATCTCTCTTTTGTCATATATGGCGTTTTTTAATGCCCCAAACCCTATCTCGAAGTCTTGCCTCACAACAAAACAACTTGATAGGCACTTGAACTCAGAATGTCCACCATCACTCTTACCCTTCAAGCCCCACCTTGAAGTCCTACCTCACAACACAACAACTAGAACTTGGAATGTCCACCATCACTCCTAACCTTCAATTCTAGGGTGCAAGTCACCTATGTCACAATCGAAAGCACCGTCTAGGTGGCAACAAACCCCTCATGTAAAGAGCAAGAGAAATTTTGTATACTCTTACAAATGGCACAAGAGCAAGATGTGCTACATGGTAGTGGTTGGCTAGATTTACACAATGACACAATGAGTTCCATTGGAAGTCATTGTATTGAGGGAAGTTCAAGTGCTTTTGCATTCTTTATTAGTAATTTTGGTTGGAGGGTGGGCGGGCGCTTTGTTTGAAGCGAAGTCAAGTTTCAGAGGGTAAATAGCATGTCCAACCAATTGTGGAAATTAGGCTAAATCCCCTTTTATTATTAGTCGTAGCATGCACAAATCATATTGTTATTGTGGCTAGAGGGTTTGTTTATGGGTCAGTGGCTCAATTCTTGAGTTTCTGTGAAGCAACATTCTTTCTTACCAACGTCAAGGGCGTTGGTTTTGATTCTAATCCATTCTAAGTTCCTATTAATCTCGTTTCATGTGCTCTATGGGAATGCTTTTTGTCTTATTCCTTTGATCTTAGTAGTTACTCTTGTGGCCTTTCAAAGGAATTTCCCTATGGGAAAGGAGACAAAGTTAACCATGTGTAGCCTTTGGTGACCATTTGTATTTGTGGGCTTAAAGTAATTTGACAAGTAGGGGGTCCCATAACATTCAAATGAGAGGCAACATTGAAGGCTTCCAACCTCAATTACAAGAGTAGATTCACAAACCAGAGGAGATTCTTTTCCTCCAACTTAAACACAATCAACATCACAACAACCATGGAGATTCTCATTGATCGTCAAAGTTTTATCTAGTGATTAGAAGATGAAATTTCTAGTTTGCACCAACAACATCATCCAACAATACTTTTAGTTCTATCACAATTCTTCTTCCTCCTAACCTCAATTGACCCAATTCCATACTTGGAGATGGGTACAACCCATGGTAATATTGTTTCTCCTCCGCTAACCAAATAGTATGTTTTAGGTATTCTAGTTTTGATATAGTTATAGATTATCATTTTGAGGATTTGGAAAGTTTGGAAGATCTTTTAGTTTTAAGCTTACGAACCAAATTTTATACTACACCTACCCTCAATTACAATTTTTAGAGTAATATAAATATTCTCGTTATAATAAAAACAAATTGTATAATCCATCTCCATTTTCAAATTTTTAAAACCATAAAATACATTAAGATTTTTAAAGTTCATCTTCAATTCTATTTTTTTTAAACTGAGTAGTTAGAATCACTAGATACTAACCAGAAAAGAACTCATAGACATCTTTATTCGACTTGTACAATCTCAATCTCAACGATCAAACATATATTTTATTTGTGGGGGCATTTATGTCGATCATTTTCCTAACAATCCACCTCACATGGTGACTATCATGTCTCAGTGTCCAAAAAAAATGTTGGCGTTATGGATTTGAGATCACATAGTGATTATCATGTTTTGGTCTCCTAGAAATTGTCGTTGTTCTGGATTTTTCTCAAACTTTTCAATTTCCCGAAAACTTTTATCAGGAAAAAACAACGATGAAGTCATTATCTTGTTACACAAAAATGAAAACTCAATGGTTTGACTACAAATAAAGAGAGTTTGGACCCAAGCAATAATATAAATTGTTAAATCACAAAAAGGAGCAAGTCAAACTATGGCCACATCAACTCAAAATTTTATAATGTGTCGTGAGCAAATTGTTTTTGAATTGTGATGAAGATTCGACCTAACAAATAAAATTATGTAAATAAATTTTGCAGTCACATGTAGACTATTGTCTGTCCTACTCACATCAACCTTAAACCAGTGATCCATGGGGACATGTCCCCCCCTAGGGGTCTAGTTTCCTAGCTCCCCTGCGCTCCGAGGATTTGGGGACGAGAGAGGGTCGTTTCCCCATGCTCCCAAAAAGAAGGGTATGCATGGGGATGTGTCAGGGGGTCATTTCCTCCTGCTGAGGGGTCGTTTCCGAAAAAGGGGTCATGGGGGGTCGAGGGGGGTCAAGCGGGGTTGTTTCCCTTCGACCAAATTCGATTTTTTTCAATGAAATTCTTTTTATCATAATTAAAAAAAAAAAAAAAAAACTATCGAGCAAGGGTTTAACTTTTAAAGTTTCATTTTTTAAGTCTTTGTTTGCTGCCTTCCCTCACTCCATTCGCAACCCATCGCTGGACGCTGACGCCGTCGATACCATCGCTGCAGCCTAGACGTCATCACTCGGACGTCATCGCTGTTAAATGCCATCACTCGGACACCATCATTGCTAGACGCCATCGCTGTTGGATGTGTCAAGCTTTTAAGCCACGTTGTTGCACTGTGCTAGTTGTCACTTGAAGCATTGTGCTTCGTCGTTGTTGCACCGTACTGCTGACCATCGCACCGTGCTGCCAGACTCCAACACCACTGCACCATGTTGTCCAGACTCCAACACCACTACACCATGTTGTCCAGAGTCCAACACCACCGCACCGTGCTGCCTGACAGTCCAGTTTGCAGCCCCCATCGACAGTGAAGCTGTAAGTACCCTGTTTTTTTTCCCACTGCTATTTTTTTTTCCATTTTTTTTGTAAATTGTAATTTTAAAAAAATTTCTCAGTTCTGTGTTCACTGTGTACCTATAGCCTGTGTGTGTGTGTGTGTGTGTTTTTTTTTTTAACTTGACTTTGTTTTTTTCATTTTTTTTTGTAAATTTTAATTTATTTTAATTTTTAGTGTTGATTGTGTATTAATTTTAATTTTTTTCTTGTAAATTAAAAAAATTAAAAATAATTAAAAATAATTAAATAAATAATAAAAAATAAAAAATAAAAAATAAAAAATAAAAATTAGTCTTCAATGTGTGCGCTGTTAGTATTAGCCAACATGTGTAATGTTTTTAAATTTTTTTATTTTCACTATAGCCTATGTAATGTTTTAAATTTTTATTTTTTTTATTTTCACTATAGGCTGCAACTTACATTTGTCATTCAACTTACAAAGTTACAACTATGAGTCAGAGTCAGACTTCTTCTGGGAACAGTGGGAACAGTGACAACAGCTACAGTGGTAGTGAGCCACAAGATGCACAAGAAGAAATTGAAAGCAGTCACAACGGGGCAAGAAACCAGAATAAGCATGGTGTACATTCTAGAGACCCAACAAGAGGACTGCAAAAATTTGCATAGGGGACATTTAATCCTCTAAAACCACTTCCAATCTATGCAACAAGACTGTCGAAAAAGAATCCAAAAGTTGGTGGTGGCTCACGTGATTGGGTTTGCAATATTTGTGTGCATCACTTTGTTGGCATCTATACCAGGGTGAAACAACACATTTTGGCTATTACAGGTAAAGGAGTCAATATGTGTTCCTCAAAGAACCTGAATTCAGTGCAAAGAGAGCAACTTTGGAGGCTAGAAAGGGTACCCACTAGAAAATGATTGTTTTCTAACAGACATGTTCATCCATCCACAAATATTCCTCCATCCAATGCTTCATAAAAAAAGACAAAGGTTTCTACTGGTGCATCTCGCTCTTGTGCAATGGGTGGTACAGTGTCTAGGGTGTACAACGTTCTAGATCGAGATAACACAGATGATGCAACTGGCAAATTTATTTTTGCCAATGCAATTCCCTTCCATGTTGTTCGTTCTCCTTATTACAAGGAAATGGTCCAAGCAATTGCAAGAATAGGGCCTTCATATGTACCACTCGAAGAACATAAGCTACGAACAACAATTTTAGTTAGACAGGTGTCCAAAATTAATGTGCAAAAAGACAGAAAGAGACAAACATGGTTGATGTTTGTTTGCTCTATTATTATGGATGGATGGACTGACATCCGAAAACACCCACTAATCAACATCACAGTGACATCTTCAGAAGGACAATTCTTTCTTAAAGCTGTTGATTGTTCTGGAAAGCGCAAGGATGCATTGTTCCGATTTGAACTTTTTCGAGAAGCTATAGAGGATGTTGGGCCTAATAGTGTGGTGCAGGTTGTGACAGATGCAACAACAATTTGTAGATCAGCTAGGTTATTGATTCAAAGCATGTACCAACATATTTTTTGGACTCCTTGTTGTGTGCATGCACTCAATAATGCACTGAAGGACGTTGGCAAGATTTAGTGGATGTCAGACTTGGTGACAGTTGCAAGAGATGTGTAGATGTTTATTTACAACCACCACACCTCCTTGGCTATGTACATGGCTCATACGAGGAAGGAATTCCTCAAGCCCACTGATACTAGATATGCTAGCTATTTTCTCTTATTGGAGAGGATGCTAGAGGTACAAGCACCTCTACAATATTTGGTTGTGAGTTCAGAGTGGGGAAGGTGGTCAGAATAAAAAACAGACACGGGGAAGCAAGTCAAGGTTCAAGTGTTGGACAATGATTGGTGGGTAGATTGTTCTTATTTGGTGTCATTCTTGGGCCCTATTGTGGAGGTCAATCGTTACACTGATTCAGATGCTCCTAGACTTGGAGAAATCTATGAGACATTTGATAGCATGTTGGGTCGTGTGAAGGTAGCCATTCAGCAGAGGGAGCCCTCATTAGAGTTCTATACATCCCAAATTCGACCCATCATTCAGCGTAGGTGGGATTGTATGAACACACCTTTGCATATGGCAGCATATGCATTAAACCCAAAATGGTATGTTGAGAGACCTGGGAGGGCGCCTCCTATTGATGATCCTGAGGTAAAGAATGGCTTCCTAGATGATGCAATTGCAAAAATGTACAATGAGGAGGGGTAAAGATCTCGAAGACAGTTTGTTTAGTTTGCATCTCTTAGTGGCCCCTTCAGCACACATGGTGCTCAGGCAGATCGCATAGATCTAGCCCAAGATGACTCGATTGGTTGGTGGAAGATGCATGGCAATGGTGCTCTAGAGATCAAAGATCTAGCTATGCGTTTGTTGTCTCATATTGCTAGTTCCTCTGCAGCAGAGAGAAATTGGTCCACATATAGCTTCATCCACTCTATCAAGAGGAACAAGCTTACCTCTAAAAGAGCGGAGAAGTTGGTTGTTGTGCACAGTGCCCTACATCTTAAGCATAGGAAGACACCTGAGTATTTGAAGGGTCGAGCAACACGATGGGATGTTGATCCAGAGGATGATGCACAGGTAGATATGGAGAGACTTGATGAGAGACAGATGGGGTTGGTTGGTGTGCCACTTAGCATGTTTGAGAATGCTAGTGATTCAGATTCAGATGGTGATATGGTTGATCCTGATTTATTCATGCAGCAGCTCGATGCAGAGACTAGCGGGGCATTACCTTGAGGCTTGAGCAAAATTATGCTCGTTTATCTTTTGATATGTTGATGTTTTTATGTTATTTTGACTCCAGAATTTTTTACTCTTGATGTATCAGACTTGACTTTTATAATTTTATGTCAATATTGAGTATTCAATGTTCATAGTAGGAAGTGGAACATCAATATGATTTAATCATAATGTAGATGTATGATTATAAATTAGAATTTTAAATTTATATAATAATGATATTCATATCAATGATCATGCTTTGCAACTTTTAAGCATTCCTTTTAAATTTGTTTCAGTGATATGATTCATCGATTTATAAATTATATTTTATATTTATAAGTTTTTTATACCCAACGTTTCCTAAAAAATAGTGGGGGGCTTTTGCATAGATCACTCCCGTGTATCCTCATTCCCTCGTCCCGGAACCTTAATGGAACATTGTCTTAAACCTCATATAGACCTGTTATATATTCACAACATCCTCTAGTCTTGGTCACCAATCATTGCCTTTCAGTTTGTGTAGATATACTTATTGAGAGAGATTTCATAGCATGCCATCCCAGGCCAATTCCAGGCAAAAGATAAGTAGGCCTTTTGAATCCAGGCATATCCCCAAGAGAGGGCAAGTGAAGGCAGCCATTGCCTCATCCCTTACGCACTCCATCGCGTCTTTTTTCACATCACATTCCTTCTCCAGTTCTCATGGCTCGTCACGGTACTCCATGATGGCTGTTTCCTCTTCTTCAGCCTCGACATTCGGTTCAGCTTCAAGCTAATGGATTTTGCAGAGGAATGGACATATGTTGCTCACAACATGAGGAAACACATAAGTGGAAATAAAATATTTTCGATGGGCAAGGCACCAGCAATCCAGTAAAAGTGCCCACATGAGAGGAATAGGATGGCTCGGATGATATATGTTTACCTTCACAGGACTGTTCAGACATATGAATATGGAATAAAATATTTTTATAGCCTGCAGTTGTCATCATTGCTATTACAACTTATTTAATTTTATCTACTATAACAAGACTTCTTATAGACTTTGTTCCCTCTATAATAAAAGGTCCCTGTGTCACTTCAAAATGTTATCATTTTATAATTTATAATTAAGATGAATTTATAATTATTTGAAGTTATAATAAAAGGTCCCTGTGTCATTTAAAATTGTTATCATTTTATAATTTATAATTAAGATGAATTTATAATTATTTGAA
This sequence comes from Pinus tabuliformis, assembly GCA_031772625.1. Taxonomy (NCBI): domain Eukaryota; kingdom Viridiplantae; phylum Streptophyta; class Pinopsida; order Pinales; family Pinaceae; genus Pinus; species Pinus tabuliformis. The sequence goes on from CM062812.1 coordinate 552,378,185, forward strand.
GTTACCATAAATCTATACCAGTGATATTGTCATCTATCATAAAATTTCAAATTGCAATCTTATAGAGCAGTTTTCCAGATCCAACATATAAAACTTTGCCTTTTTGAAGTTGGGGAGTTTGAAATGTAATCAGTTCTGTAAAGAAATAACTTCAATCAGCCAGCAGCCGGGATGTCTAAACTCTCTGGTTCCATTTTGTTAAATATCATCTCAAATAATATCAATAGAGTAGCTATTATAATTGCTCCATGTTCAATATTTCTTTGCTATCTTAATCTGTTTCAAGGCAGAGATATGTAGAATGGTATATTTGTCGTATCCCAACCCTTTCTTTTTTTTAAACATTGAACAAAATAGGATCACTGTATTGCTTGAATTTTTTTTGTTTTCTTTTATTATGTATGAGAACTCTTCTTTGAATTTTGCTTTCTATTTCTGAGAACTCTCCTTCTGCCAGAATCGCTCAATCTAAATCTAGATAAGTTAAGTTTGAGATTTTCAAAATAAAATTGAAGTGACATTTAAACCCAAGTAAATCGTTGCCAAAATCTAGATAAGTTAAATTTGGGATTTTCGAAGTACAGTTGCAGTGACAGTTGAACCCAAATTAATTGTCTATCTTTAAGTTAGAGCATAAGCTGAACAAAACTATTTCAACACTAATCAGCCACACATTTTCTATGGGACTTGGAGCCTTGGAGGGTACTGCATCAAGATACATTCATCTCAATTTAGTTTACCATCTATTATTATGGAGATCAATCGCTTTAACAAACAAAAGCTAGGAGCGGCATTGTTCCTGTGGTTTAGCCCAATATGATGAAATGGTGAGAAAGAAATTAAGACTGAAAGTTGTTGGCGGGTTTAACAATCAGCAAAAAGGTAATCTAATGTATCAGAATGAATATACATTCGTAGGCATATAATAATCAACAAACATATAACATAAACAAACATTTCTTAGATGACAGAGAGAGACAGGATTCCAATACCTTCAGTCTGACACTTATATGCACTTAGTTGCAACGCTTTACTTCATTGCAATTATTTTATTTAAGTAAAAAAAGAAAAGCAAGAGGAAAGCAATCCACGAAATACAATTAAAAAATGCAATGGATACATAAAGAATCTAGCTTTACCTCAACTGTTATTGATTAATGAATAGTCTGTACAGAGCTTTTCTCTACTATGATGAACACTCTAACTTTCCATAAATAAATCCAAAATGTGCTGAGAGACCAATAAGCAGTACTCTGTGGTCTCTGTGCTATATCAAGCACAGATCAAGCAACCCACGAAATGCAATTAAAAAAAATCAATGGCTGTATGGAGAATATATCAAGCAACCCACGAAATGCAATTAAAAGAAAATGAATGCTACATAGAGAATATATTTTTACCTTAATTGTTTTGAGTAATGAATGATATTTAAGAAACTTTTCTCAATTCTGTTACACCTGCTATTTTCTAAAAGATTAAATCAAAATACTGTGGAAAAGAACAAGTACACTAGTAACTGCCTACAAGGAGGCCACCTAATTCATTTATAAATACCAATGTATGGATCACGAACGAAACTTGACTTAAATTGTTATTAAATAATTATTAATAAATGACCACAACAAAGTTTTTCCCTGCCATGTTGATCACTTCATTTTTTCTAAAAATAAATCCCAAGAATAATGAAAAACACCAATTAAGCTATGATCTCAAAACAAAGTTAGCAAGCAACCCACCGAATGCAATTAAAAAGAACATTGGATGCGTCCAGAACATGGCTTTACCTGTTCAAAATAGTTTTTCTCCTCGAAAGAATAAATCGAAATATAGTGGGCAAAGATTAAATAGGATGTCGACGGAGCTACTCTCTACTCTGCTTAGCAATGCAATTTTCTAAGAATAAATACAAAATGTTGTGCGGAAAGATCAAAATAGCTATAATTTGAGCAACGCTGTTATCTGCAATTAAAAGATAGACCCTAAATAAAAATGAAGTAAACCGCAAACAAAGTTCCATAAAATATAAGTCATTAAACCCTAATTGTGCAATGAAATAAAAGTCACTAAACCCTAATTGTGGCTATTTCATTCGGTACCAAGATCCCAATCTTGGTACTTTTGTTATTAATTTCTTTTTTTTTTCAGGACGAACTTTTGTTTTTAATTTCATCTTGTTCCGTTCTTGGTATTTTTCTTACAAGTAAATAAAAAGAATCTTAGACCGAACAAAACGGGATTCAAATCAAATGAAGGTAAACAATAATTTAGTCCAAGAAGGGCTTGAATTCAAATCAAATATAAAAAATTAACCTACTACCTCCATGATAAAATTCAGCGTGTCTATTTAATATTCCCGATCGACCCTCCATAGATCTCGTGTCCCTCTGTCTTCTCTCGTCTTAACAAAATAAAGATCAACCATCAACAATGCAAGCGTCAGAGAAAACAATGAAAAAGAGCGCTCAGAGAAAATCGAACAACAGAGGTAGATGCATGGCCGTGCAGGGTAAACAATCACATAACACCAACGACTCTCTTTTTGTCCCAAAATACGTTTGTATGGATCCGAATATTTTCAAATTTGTACTTCGTTGATCTCTCTGTTTCACGAGTTGGAACCGCTGAAACCCATTTTCGGCGAAGGACCAAAAAATAAAGGAACAAAAACATTAAACACGGCCGTGAACCCGAAATTTGCATTTTAATTATAATTAGGCAGGAACAGTTACTCTATTTACGCACCGATGGCAATAGCATATTCATATTGTGCCTCAAAGCATACTCCTTCGGCAGCTTCGTGAAGGGGTCAACCGTGAGCAGGGGTTAAATTTGACGGGTGACCCTACCCGTCAAGGAATTTTTTTAGGAGTTGTCTATAATGCGACTTTTTGAGATTCCGGTGACGGAATCCGGCGGAAGAAATTGAGCTGAAATCATGATTTGTTGCAGTTAAAATGGTTTTTTAACTGCATATTCGGATTCAGCACCCTGAAAAACCCCTGGGACAGTTTCATTGTGCAGAAATTAGTTATCAAACTTGGATTTCCATAAATCACTGCCGGATTTTCACCGGAAAAAATCGCCGGAAAGGCTTTCAAAAAGTCGCGTTAAAGACTACGGCATTTTTTTATGACGTTTTTATTTTTAAACTGCCCATCATATGATTTTTAAAATGTATTTGTACAAGTTTCATCTGTGCTCTGTGAACTGGTTTGTTAAGAATAAAATCAAGCATAGCATATTTTTTTAATGGATTATTTATTTATTTTTAAACTGCTTCAAAGAACCTTTCACAATTAATTTATAAATTGAACCAGGCTAAAGTTGACTGGGCTGCCCCGTGGAATAGTAAAAAGCTTGAACTATGTAAATGTTCAAAAAGTAGATACAATATCACCATGTACAGAAATTAAATTTTGGACAGTTTCACCAAAAGAGGTAATTGTCAAAACACCACTATTACAAACATAAAAATAAAAGTAAAAACTTTAAATATTTAAGGTTCTCCTTTCTTTAGCATCTTTCCAGATGTCAAATACCCTATCCCATGCCACCATCGATGAATCAAGCCCTGTTAGAGACACCCGCATCAAGGCATCCAATGCAACTAATGATAGCTTTGTTCTTCGGACATCCTTTATTATGTTTTGTCTTGAGAATCCTCTCTCACAAGCAACTGTACTTGCAGGAATAGTAAGTATCGCCTGCCATAATTTTGACATGTGAGGAAAATTTGTATGCAACCCTGTAACATAAAAAATTCTCCATGCATCTTTCATGGATGATCCCTCGCAATTAACACGAAGAGTGTCAACAAATGGATGCAACTCTTTCAAACAAGCATCAAAATCAAATGTAGTTTTGTTTTCTTCACTTTGATAATAAGGATGTTGCAAGTGTTGAAAAATCTTTTCGAGCCAACGCTTTGAATTTCGTTCTCTGCCATGAACATCCTCTAAATAATGGCAAGGGCTAAACAATTTTGCTGAGTTGAAAAATGCAAGATCAGGGAATCTTGCGTTCAAATTCTCTACGAGAGCTTGAACATAATCTTTTGCAACTTTCTATTGAACCTTCAATACACGGTTTCCATGATTGTTTTTGTATATCAACAAAATCAACATATGCATGTGGAATTGCTACAAATCGTAATTCATGCTTGTGAACAAGCCATTCCTTATCACAAATTTCTAGAAAGCCAAATTTAGAAGCATCTATAAATTTAGATAAATAACATGTGCCATCTGCAAATGTGTCGCTTCTTAAAAACCACCTTTTCAAAGTGTTTACCGTGACATCTATGGCTGCCCCTAAAGAGCTGACATCAATGTACTCTTCTTGGAATTGCTTGTTCAACTTGTTTAATTCACACATTATATCTGCAAGCATATGTAAACAAAATTGTACTGAAAAGATTCTTGCCTTATCATACCATGAGTCTTTTCTTTCATTTTTCCACAATGTTAATATGGGAGGCATAAGTGCAACAAGTCTTTCAATGACCTGTCCCCTTGAAAGCCATCTAACTCCATGGATTTGAAGAGCTTGAAGAGTTTCAAGTTGCATAAGTTCCTGTAGAGCAATAAGTTGACTATTTCTTTTCGTAGAATTTTGCAGCCAAGAATATACCTTATTTGCTAATTTCTCAACAAATAATAATTCAGGTATTTTTTTTGAAGCATCTGATGCAGCTAAGGCTTCACGATGAGCAATGCAATGAACACCTACAAGATTAGGTACATCTTTCTTCAAGAAAGTGATAAAACCATTTTCATTACCAACCATTGAAGAAGTGCCATTTGTGGAAACTCCTATCAATCTTTCTGTTGAAAGGCCCCTTGATGCCATTAAATGTTTGATTGCATCATAAGTTGTTTTCCCTCTTCCATCGCAAACATTTATGAGCTTTAAAAACTGTGAAATTTGAGGACCCAATCCTTTTGAGTTTAAAAACGTGGCATAAACCACAAGATGTTTTTCTAAACTACAGTCTATACTTTCATCTAACATCAATGAAAAAAAAGGGCTATCTAGCATTTTGGAAGTTTGTAGCTCTTCAAGGTACTGAGATATAGCAAAAAGGAATTCTTTTGCAGCCATGTGATTTGTATATGACGTGTACTCTTTGTTCTTTGGCATGTGTAAAGACATTGTAAGCAAACAAAGAGATTCATATTTTGAAAGTGGTAGATCCTCTTGAACCGTCCAATATACTAATTTCATAGTAGTGATGACTCTTTCTTTGTTCATATCATCAATGCATGCAATGTGTTCTGTAATAGACTTCGCCTTCTTCTCATTTCCACATATCCACTTTGCCTGTGAGAGTTTATGAATGCTTGAATTAGCATGAACAATTATAGAATCATGCTGCAATGTAGAGCAACCAGTCCCAATTCCCCATGGCCCCATTGCCTTATGCATTTCACAATATATGCATTTCATAACTGTTTTTCCTTCATGCTTTGCCTCTCTCAACCACTTATATTTAGTTTTCCACTGATCACGAAACTCTCTTTTTACTTTTATTTTTCTTTTCTTTTGGGTGTTAGGTTCTCCGTGGTGAAATTCTTCATCACTTTTTTCATTATGCTCCAAGATATCATATTCTTCATTATGCCCCAAGACATCTAAATCTTCATTTAGATCAAAATCATGATCTTCTTTATCACGCAATGAAGCTTGAGATGTATTAGACCATCCAAATTTTTTTTTGATAGAAAGTTGATTCCCTTTTTTTGAAGACATTTTTGATATATAATACCTATATAATAAAAATAAAGTATTTAGTATATATGAATTTCATTTCATCAACTAAAACCATATTAAAAAAATAATCTTGCACAGGTATGCTGCTAAAAATCCCAAACGCTAAAAATAAATCTAAATAAATCATTTAATAAAATTATAAAAATACATCTTTAACAAATTCAATTAACTAATCCAACAAATGAAATTTTACAACAAAAATCCAAAACTAAACAATATAACAGAGTTGTTATAAAAAATGATATAACAAACTTTCACATGAAAATATTCATCTTAGTTGTTTCTTCTTATCCATCTCTCCTTTATCCCAGTTTTTATATGTAAATATTCATCGTCAGAAGACATGCAATGTGCATACCCCCATTTCATTTTCAAATGAAGATATCCATATTCGAGAGGATATACATAGCAGAACCCAACACAAAATCTTTCAGAAAAATAAAGAGAGTTCCCTACAGCTCCCACTGTCAAGAGCACAGGGACGCTGGAACTCGTAATCAGAAAAAGCAAAACAAAAGAATTCAAAATACCTGATTCACGATGCACAGTCTACAGATCAGCGGGGTGCTGGCCGACATGGACGTTCGAAAGACCTATCTACCATAACCCAATTCTCCCACCAATTTACACACAGACAAGCAGCGAAGATGACTCTGAGAGTCTGAGTCACAACTTACAGGCTACAGCACGCTGCACATCACAGATTCACAACTTACAAGTGATGGGCATACTGGCGAGTACACTGAGATAAAAGCAATTCGAGGAAACAACGCAACAAAGGACATTTTCAAGGATCAAGAGCAGAAATTGAGCAGTGCGACAACGCAACCCAACAACGGACATTTTCAAGGCTCGACAAGAACAGTAATTAAGCAATTCGGGAAAGCAATGCAACAATGGACATTTTGAAGGCTCAAGAGCAGTAATTGCCTACTCGATAACTGAAAACAATATTTCGACGAGCCTGTGTGCACTGTGCACAATTTGACCATTTCTTCCAATTCATTATTAACGCCGATTGATGAATTTGAATGCGAACATTCTTTGTAAATTTTGAAGTATGCAATTACTTGCTCGGGGGAGGAGAAGAATAAAACAAATGGGTTGTTCAGCTACACAATGGCTTTAACTCCACCAACGATACATACAAAAAGGACTTAAATAATTCTTTAAATCTAGAAGAAACATGTTCCAAAATTATATAACAAAATACAGAAAAGTCTTAAACTGCTGAAAGAACACCTGAGAACATTGGAAAGAACGTTGTGTTACCTGCTCGATGATAACGAGAAGATTATCGACCACTGGGCGTAAGGTTCGATTCCTAGGGATTACACCAAAATGGAATTTCGAAAAGAAACGCCCTACTGCATATTTCGAGAATCGAGAGCTCTGAGCACTAATTGCCGACTCGCCGCGTTAAACATCCCCCTCATCATCCAACAATTCCTCTTGGATAGTCAAATCCTATCTTATCGGTTTTGTTGCCCTTAGTTCGACTATGCCTCTTTGACCACACAAGACCTCTTTTTCTATCATACTCAAATTTAACAGATTCTATGACAGTAAAGGGAGAGGCACCTTCTTATGATACTAACTAAAATAAGTTTCCAACTAACAGTGAAAAGACACAGTTGAACTCTAGAAATAATGCACGGTAAGAACGGAGCAAAAATAAAGTATGCACAGTGAAACCCAAAAATAAACTATGCACAGTGAGCCCAACAAAAAATACTTTGGTTTATATATTTATGAAGGAGAATGCATTACAAAACACAAACGGGAGGCTTCGACTCCATTCACCACAGTAAGCTGGAAATTTTACGGAGACTTACTCCTCTGTTTTCACACAGTAAAAGACTGGTTTTACACAATAGAACAAAATATTCACGCGCCCACCGATTTTTGCTCCCCAATTCTTGCTCCAGACAGTCGAACATCAAGCTGCTTCAAACTAAAAACTATATGACACGCCATCGATGCATTTGACTGAAGACATGACGAGTATTAAATGGAATTAAGGGCACATAGACACATAAATTAGTTTTTCTGAACTTTCAGGTGTTGTGCATTACATATCCTGGACCCTTGAGTGTCTGCCGCATTGAGGATTCGGTGGTAAATTGATAGATTATTTCCCCGCGGACAGCCGGGACTCGGACTCATTAATGGAATTTGATACGTATTAACTTTTACAGGTGGTAAGTTCGTAGCGAATTGAATGTAAAATCTGCACCGCAGATCCGATCACTGTCACACGGTAAACTATATTAAAAATGCCATACGGTGAATCGGTGATAGCCATCCGAATCCCGATCATGTCACACGGACCTGCCATAGGTTATAAACTTATATATATATATATATATATATATATATATATATCTATATATATATATCTATATATATATATATATATATATATATATAATTTATAAAAAAAAAAATTAAAACTTTTAATTTTTAAACATGCTCGTCAATATGACGGTTTTGAAAATGAATGACAAGCTGCGTATGACGTGGAGGTTTTAAATTAAAACGTATTTTACGAGGAAAATTGCGAAATACGGGCATACGGGCGTCAAATTTAACCCCTGACCGTGAGGCGTGCCTCTCGAATTGGAGTACGAATTTCAGCGATTTGTACTCCTTTAGAAGTTTGGTGTTGGGATTGTCGACGTGAAGGACAATAGTAGTGTCGAAGCCCAATCGCATTTGTATTTACAGGGTTCAATCCATCTGAGTCCAGGGTTAATTTACATCGCAATTTATTATTTTCGGGAGACTATAATTCTGTGCCGTTTTAATCAGTTTGAGCCCGTTCTCGTCAAGTCTACGGAGTTTGAACCTGCACCAATCCCGAGCTCCACTAGGAGATTTCGGTCATTAAGATTGACACGTGTCACAGTTCCTAAAAAAACCTTCCATGGGAGTGATTAAAATAGGGAGTTGTTTGCTACTTTTGGACTTTCTGGGGATTTGGTGGAAAAATTTGAGGTGAAACCTTGATTTGTGTTATTTAATTATATATATGGATTCAACACCCTGAAAAACCCTACAACACTTCGATTGTGTAGGTTACCAATCAAGCAAGAATTTGGCAGAAAAATTTGAGGTGAAATCTTGATTTGTGTTATTTAAACTGGTTTTTTCACTATATATGGATGATTCGACACCCTGAAAAACTCCAAGGCACTTTGATTGTGCAGGGGTTACCAATCAAGCATGTGATTTCAATAAATTCCTGGCGAATTTTCAAAAAATTAGACTAGAAAAACCCACCGGAAAAGCTCCCCAAAAGTAGCACTAAAGACAACTCGTTAAAATAGGCCTTGTCAGTGTGTGCAAAAGCCTCCCAATTCTTTGTGTAAAGTAGCTAGACCATATAAATTAAATGGGTAATAACTATTTATATGCGTCTAAATGATTATTTTAGGTTAATTATAAAAATTAAAAAAAAAGAATCATAAATATTAACTAAAATATATATATATATATATATATATATATATATATATATATATATATATATTATTTATTATTATTATTATTATTAAATTGTGTGATTTTAAGATGATGACACGGTTCCTTGGATGAGGGTGGACAAACGGTGCAAAGATGGTCCTTGGGGTTCTCTCCCTCTACCACGCGGCACACATGCTTCAATTAAGGCGTTGTTTAATCATCCAATACACCTGCAAGGAGAACACTTTGGACGAGGTTTCGTTTTGATAAGAGAGTTGACTGATTTTTTGTTTTGTTTGGAAGTTTGGGCAATGTATTTTGGTATGCGGGAGATTGACAGAGTGTGCGATGGCAACTATGGCAGCTCGTCGGGGTTTTGGCTCTAGAGATGCCACAAATTGGTAGTCCAGTCCGCACTATTTTGGTAGGAGTTCAGCCTACAGAGAAGCACTTGGGGCCCTAGCTCTTTCTTGAGTGGAAATTTGGGTCCTGGCATTGCCTCTGGTTGGAAGTTTTGGTTCGGTCATTCCACTCTGATTCACTGGCTCAAGGCGGTTTCCTTTGTTGTCGATGAGCATGTAACTTTGCTTTACTACTTTTGTAAGGTTCCGAGGTCTCTCTTGTGTCCCTTGAGCCTTCTCCGGGCGTCTTGGGGAGGGTACATTTATGAATTCGAGGCATTGTGTTTGCAAGTTTTCAAAAAGTCTTGTTGTGCTATCACCCTCAGTGTTAGTCTTGGGTTTCTTACATTTGGTTACGGTGGATGCTCCTGCTCTAGTCTGCCTTTTGTAGCCTCCTTTGTCTGCTACTTGACTAAGGCGTTGTTTGTTTCTTCCTTACGGGTCCTTAGTTGTGTGAATTGCTACCACCCCGAGGTTGGTGTCTCAAGGGTTTGTTATTAGTTCGTTTGGGTGGTCATTGATTACATCTGTGGGTTTGTGGGACACTGGGCAGAGGATTTTTTGGCTAAACGTTGGGGCTCTCTTTGAATCTTCCTTGGTGGAGTCTTTGGCTCTGTTCAGTCCAATAGGTGTTATTCCTCCTCAAGCGGTTGTTCTTGTTCTTTCTCTAGTTAGAATTCTATGTTGTGCCCCAAAACTCAGTTGATTAACCCTCCTATTGTCAAAGCAATGCCTCGCCATGGGGGTGAATGTTTCTTCAACGTAGATCGCCCAACTCCAACTCACGGCGCATCTTCTGGGAGTTCAACTAGCATGGATCGTGAGGGCGAAGTGGAATTCTCTCCAGCATGCTCTCCACGTCGAATCGAGGCTCCAACAACTATCATGATTCCTTAGCAGTGCAAGTACGAGACATCCAGCTCAATATCGACATAATTCAAGACCAAGGATATGAAGATCGCAATGAACTAGTCACATACATGAACGATATCCAATTTAGCCAAAATGAGATAGTGGAACAACTAGACACCCTTCGTTGGAGTCATCGCAGAATGAATGACCACCTACGAAACTTGGAAGCTTGGGTGGAACATATTGAATTTCATATGCATGAGCGTGTTGGTTATTTTATAGCTCGCCATGTAATCCCTCCCCATCCCCCTCCTTGATATGCTGCAGTTGGTTTCTATAATCTTTTTGTCTTCCTCATGCACCATATGGCTTCTAAACCAGGTGGAAATAATGTTTGTAATGAACTACTTATGGCATCCTCCGGCCCTTGATTCCAACAAGTCTAGTTGGAATAAGGAAAATGGGGCCATCAAGACATTTTTTGTAACCTCTACTTTATGGAAATCTAATGAGGATTTTTTAAAAGAAAAGAGGATTACATGCTTAATCTTTGGCTTATCTATACTACATGCCCCAAAAAAACATAATTTAGTTCATATGGTACTTGTTTATATGCCAATTTTTTTTTTTAATTAATTAATTTAATTAAAAGAGAAAAAATGACATAATTACGTTGGAGATAAATCTCAATTTTTGATTTGTGTATAGATTCTAGATTATTCCATAGAGATTAAATCCTCCCCATCTACTTAATAATTATTGATAATCAAATTAAAATTCTTAAAGCCCTATTTCAAAATAGACATGTAATGGCTCTCAATTATATGTGTTATATATATAGTGAAATTACATAGGTATTGGGTTAAATTTCAAAGAATATATTTGGTTAATTGTGATGAGGTTTTAAAAGTAAGCATCTTTATAAGCATACCATTTTAGTTTTTGTTAAATCATAAATTATTGATATATATGAATTGTTGGTTGTTAAATTTATTTTTGGTATTATAATGATAGTGAACAAATTTAATTTAAATTTCTCCAAATTATTTTAACATGTTTCTAATTCATCATAATTAAAAAATATATATATTAAAATGAATATAATAGCCAATTTAAAAAATTATAAATTCAAAACCAATAAAAGTACAATAATCATTGATGAAATACTTTCACACAATTTAATTGGTTTAAGGGAAAAATATGCCCTTAGAGTTAATCGTTCCTTAGTTGGAGTATCAGTGAGATTGGAAAGATAGGCATCTAGTTAGACTCTGGGATCTCCAAACATTTGTGGTAGGTTAAATTATGAGTTTCTAATATATGAGGCTTATGAGTTATTGAATATATAAAAAAAAAATACTTTCTTCAAACCCTCACTCCCTCTCGCTATTAAAAACAAAAAACAAAAACTCCCAACCCAAAAGAACCTTATGAGGGACTCTCACCATGACTATTATTATTATCAGTGAATATATTCAAAGTTTGATTAAGTTTTACTTTTTATTTCATTTATTTTGAAAATAAAATATTTTTATTCATACCATGTAAAAGGTTTATTTTTAATTTTTATTCGTTAAATAGTATGTGATTTCAAATTATTTTCTGAAGTATGAGATTTGTTTTTGATAAATTATCAGAATTGAAAAATTATTTTAAAAAATAAATTTATCACTTGTATAGTGGAAGATACAATGCATTGACAAGGAATGAGTCATTGTTTGCAGTACAATGAATTTTCATTGCAATCAATGATTCGTGTAACCAGTATTTTAAGATTCCTTGCATATATAATGCTTCTCATCACTTAGGTATTCTAATCCTTAGTTATAACTACTATATCCTTCTATCATGCCCATTTCAATCACTTCTATCATGCTTATCCATTAAGCTACAAGGTTTCTATCTTGCTTGAAGGAAAAATTGCTTCTTCTTGCTTTGCCCTAGAAGGACAAGACAAATAGACAATAGGTGAGGCTATGTAATCAATACTAGTAGTTCTAAATATGAAATACTTGTAATTCATGAATTTAGAATAATACTTGTTTTTATGTTCGTATGCAATGAACTTCAACCTCTTTACGGTTGTTCTTATCCCAACTTATGCTTGAGTGATTATTTGGGCTATAAGATTTTCCTTTATTCATTTCTCCCCTTAAGAAACAAATCTCTGGCTAGTTTTTCATTTGTATGGTGTATTCTCCTATAATTCATGAATTGAAAGTGATTAAGCCCATGGGAATATAATTCATGAATTGAAAGTGACTAAACCCATGGGAAAAGAAAGAAAGAGGTGCCTTGGTGCGATATGTACTAGTGAATGAACAAGAAAGCAACACATTAGTGGATCATTTATGAATTAGCCATCAAACACAAGATAACTTAAGATTATTTCATTACATGTTTACCTATCCTTTTGAATGCATTTCTAGGGAGTTTATTAATTAAATTTGAGTCTTTTTTAAACCTAGCCATTTTCATCCCTCTTTCATACTAATTTGATGTTATTTTAAGTAACTAATTTCTTGAGAATAAAGTACAAGAGTCTTTCCTTTACTCACCCTAGTTAAAGATTTCTTACCTAATCGAGAGAATAATCATCTAAATCAAACGGATCAACATTCAATAGAAAAGGCACAAGTGGAAAATTTATGTAAAGTCCATTTCAAAAGTTTTCAAATGATTCGAAGCAATTCCTAAAATGTATCTTGTATGTTTTGTTCATGAAATTCTAACAAAAACAATATTGGTAAAACATGAAAAGAGTGTAGGCGTTCGTGTTACCATGTCTAAGATATGCGCACCTCCTTCCAGTTAACAATGGCATGATGTAAGGGTCTATTCTTGCAACTTTTCTAATGAGTGAATCAACAATTTCCTCATCCTTGACTACTATATTCCTAAGTTCAGATGAACCAATGATGGTTAACAAATATGATATTGGTAAAACATGAAGAGAATTTAGGCATTCTTGTTACCATGTCTAAGATGTGTATGCCTCCTAGTTAGCAATGACATGATGTAATGGTCTATTCTTGCAATTTGTTTAATGTGGAATATGAAATTTCCTCATCCTTGACTACTATATTCCTAAGTTTAGATGAATCAATGAAGGTTAATGAAGATGATATGCTTATGATTTCTTCAAACCCAAGTCTCTGCTTTAACTTAACTTTTTTAACGTACTCCTATTGATTATTTATCACATCCTGCTCTTCTACAATTTTTTCCTTATCACTCTCCTCTCCAATCTCTTGAAAGACAATTTCACTTCTTTGTTCTTCCAATTGATCCTTCATTTTTGTGAAGTGTTTTTTGGTTCTTTCTATATTTTTTCTCCCAGTTATCATACATTGTATAGTCATGCTCCCACTCTTGAGTTTAATCACATAAAATATCACAATGCCCAAAAATGTTTCTCATATGCTCGTGGGGTAAATCCATAACGCTAAACTCAATAATGGTACCCATCCCTGTCTTTTAAAAGACAAAATTCATTCCAATAGACTCTCCAAATTCTAACCCAAATATCAAATACATAATTAAAGCTAGATAGGGATCACCTAACAATAACTAAGTAAGAGTCACCAAATAACTCAAATACCACCCAATTAGCTTGTCACATGGAGGCCATAGTTAAGTTAAAATGATAAATTCACCTAGACCTTAGGTCAGATTGATTTCAGGGCACATAGGATGAAAGCTTCCAAAAAAAAAATCATTGACAGGAAATAGTTTATTGAGGTGATTCTCTTCCTTCATCATTGGAGTCTAAAATTCTATGATTCCATGAGTGTAAAACGTGTTTTCTTGACAACAGAGATCACTACAAAGGTAGGGATCATTAGATAAAACATATGCCTCCACACTCCCATTCAAGCCAAGGTCAAAAGAGTACAAAAATTCATCAGCCAAGGAGGAAATAACAATACCAATTATGCTATGTTTGACTTCAAGGACATGGAGGTCACCCTTTATTATTCGATAGGAGATGTGCTTGTCCACATTTCTGCATGAGGGATTCTCCTTTTCTCTTTAACTTGTATGGTGTTTTTTTATGCCCCAAACCCTATATCGAAGACCTGCCTCACAACAAAACAACTTGACAGCCTCATGAACTCAGAATGTCCATCATTGCTCTTAACCTTTAAGCCCAACCATTCTCTTACAACACAACCATATCACAGGCACTTAAAACTTGGAACGTCCACATCAATCCTAACCTTCAATCATAGGGTGAAAATCACCTAAGCCACAATCAAATGTGCAAACCAAGTGGTGGCAAACCCCTCTTGAAAAGTGGAAGAGAAGTTTTGGCTACTCTTACAAATGGCACAAGATAAGATGTGCTACGTGGTGCTAGCTGGTCATGTTTACATAATGAGACAAGTACATGACATACAACTTGTATTTTCTATAGTTTGAAAGGTCATGTAATTTGTGAATATGGACAATGTTATTATGTTGTCCTATAGAAAGTCATCAAAATTAAATATTGTGCACTAGCTTCCTAGCAGGTGCTTGGATCTATGCAAGTAATTTACATTTCAAGTGATTTTATAGAGATTTAATTAATTTACTAAAGTTGATAAAGAAATTCGTTCAATGGATACCTAGACATTCCCATATCATGCATGTTAAAAGTGCCAGTCCTCCAATCAAGGTAGGAATTTCAAATCATCACTACCCATAAACTTCGATCTTTAAAATGAAATTATTAAACGTTTTAGGTATTTCAATGTTTCTTTATGACAGGTATGCTTGAGTGTTGCCTATATTTGACAATTAAAAATTGCCTCGTGATGAATAATTTACCCACCACATTCCAACTTGACCTCCAATATCGACTCTTAATTGCACACAGATATTAAATACAAGCACAACCACATTAGTAAATGTGGTTGATATGCGTCGAAGGTGTCATTTTCCATCATTTATATGCCAATCAACTTTTGTAAATGAGACCAATCACCATAATTTAATACCATTTATTAATACTAATATTCGTATTACTATTAAAATTAATATTAATTACTCTAGCCAGAAACTATAATGTTCTAATTGTAAAGTAGAGCTAAAGTGGCGAAGCAAATTTTGATAAATTAAAACGCCAACCACATTTCATGAATTACTTTTCAATAAATTAGATATAAGAGAATACCAAAGAAATTAAAAAATGATTCACATACCTTCTATATTTTCAGTTGGATCATGTATTAGACGAAGAATATTCCAAGATAAATCAAATCTTGGTCATTCATAATTTAAAATTTTGAAATTCCTCGAGCCCAATTCCAATACAGGCCGATGGCCTAATTCCTATGAGTCAAGGTATATGAGTCCACATTGAATTTCAAATATGCCTAATTTTCTTATATTCCTTATTTATGCTAATATATGGATCTCAATGTTTATTTCATAGGTGGGGCAATGGACTTACAGTTTGATAAAAGTTTGGAAACATAATCAATATCCTCCCTCCCTTTTGACAAATAAATCAACTCATTATTGCCCAAAAGGCACATTCTACAATGCTATATGAGGGTGATGTGTAATATTGTTGAAAAACACATTCTACAATGGAGTATGAAGGTAATGTGTAATCATGCTGAAAGACACATTCTACAACGCAATATGAGGGTGATGTGTAATTCTGTCGATACTTAATGTGGAGTTGACACATGCCTCTCTTAAAATTAAAATAAAAAATTCTTTAAATAGAAATGCAATATTGACTTGTTGTGCTATACAACAACCCTCCCCATTTCAAAAATTTTATCCAAAACTTTAACAAGAAATGGGTCCCGTTTTTAAGACTTAGTTAAAATCAATAATTCAATAATAATCGCAAGCTTTGATTTAACCACATAACACATGAAAGTCCTTATGAAAAGGTCCGATCCGATATAAATATCAACCAAGACCTTTTTGTAAAAACAAATGTAAAATAATATGTCGCATCCTTTATTTAAAGATAGACTTAAAAGGCTCTCATTGGAAAATCTCTGATGCGATAATGCTATCAAAAAGCGCAAAATCGCAAGTCATCAAAGAACCATTCCAATAGTCCACTCAAATCTCCCGATGCGATAATCCGATCGTAATCAACCATCGCTGAAGGCATGAGACACATAACTATCTATTGGTAATCGCCGATGCGATTGCATTAAAATCACACTTTTCGATAAAAGGTTGTTTAAATGAATGTTTGCGGGTTTAAACCTTAAATCAATTATAAACGAAAAACTAAGGATTTATTGATTATCCCACCTTCCCATGATAATTCACTTTTATCACAATCGGAACTATGTATGGAAACAAATAAAGCTTAACCATTGTAACTCCCAATCTACGATATGTGATTTTCGCTAATCGTTGATCGGGAAAGCCAAGAGATCCATTTTAAAGGATTGTTACTAATATGTGTGATGAAACATATCATTATGACATTTAACTATCACGATTGGCGGTTACGGTAGTCATTAATAGAGCAGTTAAGGTTGAATCCTTTGAGGATTTCATCCGTGGTAATATTTGAGTTCATATTGCTTATCACACTTGAATTACCATTAATTTTTTGTATTCTGCATTGGCTTCGAACGAGGTTTTTCTCTATTACGTTCTCTTGTTTCTTTTGCAGAGCAAGTCTAAGTTGATGAATCTAGCTAAAATGACAAGAAATCGAAGAGACCAAAGGCCCCCGTGGTAGCCAAAGAGGAACCAGTGAAGAAGGTCTTGATATCAGATACTACCTGCCTCGGTCTAGGAAAAGCTTCATGGGAGAATATATACAATTTGCTGGAAGCTGAAGATCCGGAAGAGAATGAAGAAGTGCTGACAACAACTAATTCGACCAACAAGTTAGAGAATACTCTTAAGGGCTTGGCCGACTCTTTTCTTCATAGAATAACAGCTCGCACCAAGGTTTTACCCTATACTGACTTGGTCATATGGGTTATTGAAGGCATCAATATCATAGACAAAACTTTCTTAACGGCCAATGGGAGAATGTTCGGGTCATTCAAAGCAGAAGATATCAAAAGAATATACCATTTTCCTGAACCGCACGAGCGATATAACAAAGAATTTTTGGAGGATTTCACCAAAGAAAACGCCATTGAATCGAACCCTATCAGACAGTGGAGGCATTTTATGACCAAACACAAGCATGAATCATCGGGTATGTACTCCATAGACTCATTAGCATCTCCTCACTATTATGCGGGTGCAATGATGTGCAGACTCTTTGGATTCCATGATTCTGCCAAATTTTCTATAGAGATGGTACCTTTAATGGAGGCTGCAGTTAATTCTTTTATCATGGATTGAGCGACTATTTTGTCTGATAAAATGGCCAATCAAATACTTGATTATAGGAAAAACAGATTCGTGACTACCCGGGTGATACCCCCGTTTTATATGAGTGCCAATATTTTGGACAGTATCTATTTCAATTCTAAATACCCCATTCTAGGATGGAAATGGACTTGACAGGATCCTAACCCTATTCATATCTATCATAAGGAATTGTGGAAAGCCCATTACAAAAATCATCTTTATAGAATCTGTCATGGTTTCATCCTCCCTGTGTATTATTCCATATTCAATAAACCCGCTCCTAGGTTGTCCGAGGAAGCCTGTGTCGACCTAACTGCAATTGGTAGTTGGTTTGGTGAAGAAAAGTTCACCTACATCAGACTTTTTGGCAGCACTACTGACCCACATATCCTTCCCTTATACATCCCGGATAAGTTACTTGCCAGAGAATTAGCATATTAGATAACAGTAGAAGGGATGTCAAGGAACCTAAAGGAGTAAAAAAAGCATATGTGGCTTTCATTCCCCCTCCGATGTGGTGCTTTTAAACTGCATGACTTCAAACGTGCAGAGAAGGAAGCTGAGAAAATAAAAATGCTAAAGTTAGTAGTCATCCCAAAAAGGCAGTATGATCCTAAATCTGTTGCCTACAATGTCACTTCTCAGGCCAAAATCGCCAAGTTTTAACATGAGAAGGATAGTTATGATGATTTGTTTGCTTTAGTCGAGTTATTTTCTCAAGTAAAACATCTGGAAAAAATTGGGAGCTGAGGGCCTAGAGGAATTTTACAAGTTCAGGACACAGAGATTGGAAACACTACCTCTGGACTTGTTGAATACTACTTCTATGGTGCAAACAGAAGGCCACTTTGAAGAGAAAATCACTGAAAAGACCCCAGAAAGGGAGCAAACACAGGAAGGAGCTAGTGAGCCCCTTGATACAAATATCAATATTGATCCTACTTTACTCAAGGAATATGAGCAGTCCAACTCAATCATTAATAACCCGAATATTTCCCAAGAGCTCACTACACCAAAAACACCTACAGTGCAAAAGCCAGAAGTTATTACTGTTCTGATTGAAGGGACAAGCAGCCTACTCAGAATTCAAAAAGACATAGAGATCATTCCCGAGAATCCTACAGAGGAGATTGTACTAAAAACTAAAGAAATACCACCTCTTGATGTCTTCTACAGTCCAAAGCACAGAGTTGTAATTAAAAGACAGAGGAAGAAGAGGAAAATTGATCAAAGTCCTCTTTTAACTCCTCAGGCAGAAATGATGAACGTGGTATGGAAGGCAGAAGTCAATCCCTTTGAGGATTTAACAAAGCTATCTCAGTATGCAGGAGTCTACATTGCGGCGAAAATGGATAAATCCTCAGAGGTCAGCCATCTGATAAGGGAAAAGGATCAGAGGATTACCCAACTTGAGGTGCAATCAGCAGAGCAACAACAAAAGATCACTCAGTTTTAACATCAGTTAACAGAGCAGAGGAAGCAAAATGAGTGATTAAGAGAACAGTTGAAATTAGAAAAACAAAGGATTAATGAGTAGACTCTCCATAAAACTTCAGGAGTTAAGCAGGCTTCAGACGATAAGTGAGTAAGAGAGGAAGGCAAAGGAAGATCAAATCGCACAAATGCAAGAACAGATAGAAAGATACAAGGGTTATCCATAGGTAGGTGAATTCAGAACAGAAGCCTTGGAAATAACCAAAGCCTTGTCTCGACAGTTGGATATTCTTTGCCACAACATATCATTGGCCAACCCCTTATGTGATATCTCTGCATCATTGATTGAGAAGGTAGTGGATGCCAGACTTGAATTGGAAAAGATAGATGAAAGGTTAACCAATTTTCTGTCTTGGCAAGATTCCAAAGAAGGAATGGCTGCCAACTTGCCGAGAATACAAGAATCGCACAAGGAAATCTTGTTTTCCGAATGGGAGTCCCAACTAATGAAAGCCGAAAGAGCAACTTCTAGATGCAGAGCCACAATGAACGATCTGATTGAATTAGTGAATAACAGCTTACATATGTCTAATTTGATCACCGATTGCTCTCCAGGTAAACTCCCAAAAGCAAAGGCACTGGAACATCATTTGAAACAGGAGCTGGCGAATAGAGAAAAGCAGATTGGAGAAATCCAAAACTTGACATGGGAAACATTCTAGTTTTTCCTAGTCAAGCCACATAGCCAGCAGATGGCCATGAAATGTCTTTCGGATGCAATCAACTGCATGATCTCCGAACTCTCTGATGCCACCTATACAACCTAGCTACACTCTAGGATGAGTTAGCCTCCAGAAATCTAGCTTATGCTCGCAATCTGCTAGCTGCAATCACAGGAAAAGAAGCTGATACAATGAATTCATTCAACTGCCACTGCACTGCTATTTTCATAATGAATCCCAGATTTTCATGTCTACAGTTAGAACAACGCATAGTGATTTTTATTGATAGTTAGTTGTTATTTTTAGTATTTAAGACCCTTTCATGTATTTAGAAAGGGTCCTCAATTTGTATTAAAAACTTGACTTGGGAGTTGCACTATTGTACTTCTAAAATATTTTTTTTAATCAAAAGCTGGACCAAAGTTCTGCATTTTTGTGGAAGAGGCTTTTATAAGATTTGCACTTTTGCATCTTTTGAAGGTGTTCTCAAATAGGAAAGCAGAATCTGAATGTTGTTTACATCGGGAGAATTCAAATGCATACAATACTATTATCACTGTTTTTGTCTTATTTCTCTATGTGAATGAACATTTCTCAACATTGCTATTATTGATATATATATCTTTTTCAAGCAATTCTTTAACTTGTCATTTCTTAATGTTTTAGAATTGTTATCATTTGAATATATATGTCAGTGATATATATTACGATCAATGTGATAATGTTTTTATTGTTACTTTGTTTAATGACTTAAACAAATTAAACAAAGTAATCATCATATGAATGCATATTCCTATTTTATGAATAAGTCATCTTTATGGTTATTTGTTTAATAGAAACAATCAAGAATCGTGTTGTTAAAAGAATACCCAGGATAGATCAGTTATATTTATATATTTTCGCATTGTAGGATAAAACACATATTGCTTTCATTATACACTACAAACCAATCACCCATCAACTCATATATCACTGGGAAATTGGTCCCATTATATCCAGTCGGGGCCACCACACCAAATGTAAAAGGAGCTGCACTAAGGTTCGGACCGAGTAGTTTTCCCCAATGTTGATTCAACGATTTTAGAGGCATCATCATTTTTGGCGCTAGAAGGAGGGCATGAACTGTGAATGGCGAGCAAATCCAAATCCATAGCCCATTATGAGAGTAAATCTCCCTCACCATCTCCTCCAACTTCTCCCTCGCATTCTAAATCTCCAATTTTCAAGCGAGAAGTTGAAAATATAACAACCACTACTGAAAACTTGAACATATTGGACAAATCTACCCTTGAACCCCCTGAAGTTCAATCTTTAATTCATAAACTTCAAGGGTTTTCAATATCTAAAGAAAAGTCTGAGTTATCCCAAGGCAGTGTGACTTCGCAATATATTCCTTCTCAGCCTCTTACAAGATTACAGAGTGAAAAGCTTTGTATTGAACCAACAGAATTTCCTCTGCCTAAAATGAAAAGAGCTAGGAAGATACCTGAAGAGTCTGACAGTGAGACTCTTTCATCATCATCATCCATTTCATCCAATCCATTGCAAAGTCAACCATCCACTCCCCAACTTCATATCATTGTCCAACAGGGTATAGGTACTTCAACATCCTCTACCCAACCACTTGTAACTACATCCTCACTTTCTTCTATTGTTAGCACAACAATGGAACACAATCAACCACAACCAAGGCCATGGACAAATCCAGGGGTAGTCGCAATGCCTACACCCTTGAGTCAATTACCGGCCCACCCTGAAAAGTGGTTGCCAAAGTTTAATCCAGATATCGGCATACTAGCAGAAGAACACATAAACAACTTTATGTTGTCAATTAACTTAAATGGAGTGACAGAAGAAGATGTTGTTGTGAGGCTTTTCCCATACACCTTACAAGGAGTAGTTGGATCATGGTATTTTTCATTACTAGCAGGATCCATTACTAGTTGGAATGCTTTCCAAGAGTAGTTTTTGACTAAGTTCGGAGATGATAGGTCCACAACAACATTAATCAATGATCTCTCCAATCTTAAAACTGAATCTAAAGAACCCATTAAAGATTTCAACTCGCGATTTAATAAGCTCTTAAATAAAATTCCTGCTACATCTAAACCCAGTGAAGAGGTCCAAAGCGAATGGTATATTTTTTCTTTACCTTCGAATATAGCCATCTTCGTTGATAGAGTTGCAAAGCCCACCTTAGCAGAGAATATGAAAGAAGCGATCGCCATTGAGAAACGTATTATCGCTTTAGAAAAGAAAACCACTCTTGAGGAGAGAAAGTCAAAAAAAGTTACTTTTAAAGATGATTCGAAGAAGAAAGTGGCTAAAGATCCATATGATATGGAGGGTTTGCAAAAAGTTTTAAAGACTATGTCTAATGAAATGGTAGAAATAAAGAAACAGGTAGCGGAAACCTCCACTAAAAATCCATTTAGGAACTTTAAAAGAGCTAAATAAAAACCACCTAATGCCATATCTAATGCAGAATCAGATCCAGATAATGATGAGGATGAAGACACAGTCTTGTCATCTGAGGAAACATAAGAAGATGATGTTGTTGAATGCTACGGTATGTGGGACTTCATTTTGCCCAATTCTGATACTGAAAGGGAACACGAAGTTCTCCTAGTAAGTACCAGAACTAAAGTTGCTGCAGAGCCTGTTCAACCAACTCAAAAGAAGAAAAATGCAAACCTTACTGCCAAAGATAAGGCTCCAATGAAGAAATCTACAACATTGCCTACTCAAAATCAGCCATCATCTTCCAATCCGCCCTCATCATCCAGGACATTGGTAGTCTATGACTCTATGGATTACAACATTATAGAAGAAATGAAGAAGACAAGAGTGAATATCTCTTTGTTTGAGCTTAGCAAGCTCAAACATCAACAGAAATTGCTGCTCAAAGAGTTAAATACAGTACCTTCTTCTCCTCTTCCAAATGTTGTACTGTCCAATGCCACTAACGGAACAGGTAAGCCACCATCAGATAGAGTAGATGCTACTGATACTATTTTGATCAAAGATAGATCTAATTCTCATACTCCTCCTTTTCTCTTAACCTATGAAATCTACAATAGAAATCTGCATAACTGCTTAATAGATTCAGGGGCTTCATCAAACATAATGCCAGTCTCGGTTTGCTCAAAATTTAACATTGAGCCTCAAAAATATGCAGTGCATATTGTTCAGTTGGATCGAACTAAGCTTCAAGTCTTAGGAGAGATTAATTCAGTTACCATTAGGTTATCAGCTGATCTTGGAGTAGTTCAGAGAATTGATATATTGATTGCTGACATCACTGAGTTCTATGGGTTAATTCTAAGCAGGGATTGGTTTGAGAAACTTCACGGTTACATTTCTACTGATTGGTCTCATACGTGGCTTCCCTATAAAGAAAAACCAAATCAAATTAAGATTGATCGGGAGAAGCACATGACTCATACTGTAACAGAGTTTGAGCAGGAAAATCAACCCATAGCTTTCAATAATAACATTCTCAGAAATTACTCGGCCGAATCATTCTTTGGTAATTTTAACGCTCAATCATCACCTTTCTCCGTTAATAGTTTCACATCGCAGATAGAAATTTTTTCTCATATAGATACATCAAGGTGTGTTACTATTGCTGAAGAAATTGTAAATAAAACTGTAGATAAGCCTGTATTTTGGGCTTTATATTTTGATGGGTCAAAATCCAATGACGGTGCAGAAGCAAGATGTATTTTATTTAGTCTCGAGGGAGAAAAAACTATGCTCTCATACAGACTAGAATTCGAGTGTACGAATAATACTGCTGAATATGAGGCATTGATCTAAAAGCTTTATAAAGTGATAGGCCTGAAGATTCAATATCTAAAAGTATTTGGTGATTCTAAGATTGTCATCAAGTAGGTAAGGAATACTATCCATTGCCTTTCTAGACATCTTAAGAATTATCAGTCCTTGGTTCAAGACCTTATATCGCATTTTCTAGCATTTAATATTTCTCTCATTCCTAGATCTTAGAATGCAGCAGCTGATTTATTAGCCAATGTTGCTTCTAAGCTCCTTCCATCGGAGGATTACAACCCTGATAGGTTTTTAGTCGAATTGATTTTTAGACCTTCCATTCCAGACAATGTCACAAATTGGCGGGTATTTAATCATGAAGAAGACATTTTGAATTTCTTAACTTCTGAGAAATCTTATGGTGACCAAATTATTGATGAGAATCACCATGATATTCAAATAAAGCAAAGACCAGAGGAGAAATCCATACCTAAATCCGTGGTCAAACTTGAAGATCTTTATGATATCAAGAATAGGTTTAAACAAATCACTGATTCAAAAATTCAAAGTTTTACTTTGAGGTTTGAATTAATAAATCTTGGCACTGAGGCCAAACCACAAAATATTAATCTGGGACTAGGGCTCACTCTAGAAGAAAGATTTGCCTTTATCAGATTGCTGAATAAATATAAAAATGTTTTCGCTTGGAATTATGATGATCTAAAAACATATGATACTTCTATCATACAACACACAATTCCAATGATTTCTGAAGAGAAACCTGTGCAACGGAAATTGAGGAAAATTCAGCCAAATCTAGAGAGTCAGATCAAAGCAGAGTTGAATAAACTCTTGAAAGCGAATATAATTTTCCTAGTCAGACATTCTAAATGGGTTTCTAACTTAGTACCTGTCAGGAAGAAGAACGCTGATATTAGGATCTGCATCGATTTCAGAAATCTCAATAAGGCAAGCCAAAAGGATAATTTCCCACTGCCAACAATGGAACAAACTCTTCATTCAGTTGTTGGTTCCAAATTAATGTCTTTTTTGGATGATTTTTCTGGATATAACCAGATATTGGTGCATCTAGATGACAGACTAAATACTACTTTCAGAACCAAATGGGGAACATATGCCTATCAGAAAATGCCTTTCGGTTTGATTAATGCTGGAGCTACCTTCCAAAGAGCAATGGATATAGAATTTAAGGGTTTGATTAATAAGTCAGTTGTTGTCTACTTAGACGACATAACTGTCTTCTCCAAGAAAAGAGCAAATCATTTACATGATTTGAAACAAATCTTTGAACGCTGTAAAAGGTATGGTATTTCATTAAATCCCAAGAAATCATTCTTTTCTCTTGATGAAGGTAAACTCTTAGGGTTTATCATATCTAAAAATGGAATTTATATTGATCCAGAAAGAATCAAGGAGATTTCTGATATTCCTCTACCACACAATAAAAAATCAATGCAATCATTTTTAGGTCAAATAAATTTTGTAAAAATATTTGTTCCTGATTTTTCACAGATTGTTTTACCATTACAGACCATGATTAAGAAAAATTCAGTGTTCAAATGGGGGCATAACGAAAAGGAAGCCTTTGATTCAATCAAACAGGCGATCATTAATGCTCCTGCATTGAATACCCCAAATTTTTCTAATCATTTTATTTTGTATACTTTAGCATCTGAAACTTCTTATGCAGCTGTGTTAACACAAATCAATGATCAACAAGTTGAAGCACCCATATCCTTTTTCAGTTCTAATCTACAAGGTGCTGAACTTAATTATTCTGAAGTAGAAAAGCAAGCTTTCGCTGTGTTCAAATCTATTAAACACTTTAGGCCATTCCTCCTAAAGACTCATACAAAAGTAATAGTCCCATTCTCGACAGTGAGACAATTACTAGTCCAAAGGGAAGTGGGAGAGAAGAGAGCCAACTGGGTTACAACATTACAAGAATATGATTTAGATATTAAACCAGTGAAAATTGTTAGAGGTCAAGGTTTTTGCAGGTTGTTAGCAGGAGCTTCTAACATTCCAGAACATGAAGATTCAGATAATGCTCTTCAAATAAATGAGATAAGTATTATGAACTCTGAATCTCAATATGC
This sequence comes from Pinus tabuliformis, assembly GCA_031772625.1. Classification (NCBI taxonomy): domain Eukaryota; kingdom Viridiplantae; phylum Streptophyta; class Pinopsida; order Pinales; family Pinaceae; genus Pinus; species Pinus tabuliformis. The sequence continues at coordinate 552,404,054 of CM062812.1, forward strand.
AGATCTAGTATTTTATTTAAAAAATGGATATGCTCCTCCTAATCTCTCTTACAAAAACAAACGTGCCTTGAGATTGAAAGAAAAACACTTCGAAATCATTGATGATGTGTTATTTAGAAGGAATTATGATTCGGTTTTGTTAATATGCCTTGAAAAAACTGAAGCACAAAAGGTGTTGCAGGAATTACATGATAGTCCAACAGGTGGACATTTTGGAGGTGATACAACAACTCAAAAGATAATACATGCTGGATATTATTGGCCTACTTTATTCAAACATGCCCATGAATATGTAAGGAAATTCAAAATTTGCCAAATGGCCAGTGGAAGACAAAGGAAACCAGCATTTGCTTTGCAACCAGTCAACATTGAACAACCATTCAAACAATGGGGACTGGATATCATAGGAGAGATTGTTCCATATTCTTCCAAACAACATAGGTATATCCGTACAGCCATAGATTACTTCACAAAGTGGGTAGAAGCAATTCCTTTGAAGGTAGGCAACTCTGCTGCAATCATTGAATTCATCGATCAATTTATCATTACCAAGTTTGGCGTACCTAATGCTGTCATTTTTGATAATGCATCTTATTTTTCTGGAAATACCATACTTGAATTTGCTCCCAAGAGAGGATTTAAATTGAAATATTCTGCAAACTATTATCCTCAGGGTAATGGTTTAGCAGAATCAACCAACAAAAATCTTATCAAGATTATTAAGAGAACTATTGGCCAGAATCAAAAGAATTGGCACAAGTATTTGATATTTGCATTATGGGCAGACCGCATAACACAGAAGGCCTCAATAGGTACTTCTCCATTCAACTTAGTGTATGAGAAAGAAGCTGTAATACCAACAAACTTAGCACTCCCATCTCTAGCCCTACTGCAATTTATTGAAGAAAATCTCTCCTCTTCTATTCAATTAAGATATGATCAAATCCTTAAATTAGAAGAAGAAAGGTTACACATGCAAAACATCAATAGATTATTAAATCTTCTTTTGATTCAAATTCTACTGGCCCAAATTACAAATCGGTGATCTTGTTTTGAAATGGGACAAAGCGCACGAAGACAAAGACAAACATACTAAATTTCAGAATATGTGGCTGGGACCGTTTCAAATCATTGAGAAGATAGGCTCATCAACGTTCATATTGCAAGATCTATCATGAAAGAGAGATTCTCTTCTTGTCAATGGGCTTATCTTAAAAAAATTCTTCACTTAAGGAGGTAACCCCTTCTTACTTGTAAATATTCATTATGCAGTTTTGTTTATTTTAAATTTGTATTTGTAAAAATAAGGTTGTAAATAGTTTTCTATTGGCCCTTTACTATTGTAAAGTTATTTAAAGAAATATTGTAAATACTTACTTTCGATAGATGGAAACCTTTAAGGATAAGACTACAGTTCTAGAAATTTAGATAAAAATAAAACTTTGAGAACCTCTTTTAGATTTGTAAAATCTTCACAGGCCTTGAAAATATTGTAAATCATTCCAAGTTTTGAAGAGCCAAGACAGGTTATTTGTAAAAAAGTAAAGGCTTCTCCAAACTTAGCATCTACAACTCTTAAAATTATCATCCATGGACTCTTAAGGAGAAAGTCATTTACCCCATCCATTAAGTTTGTGATTTTTCAGAGTGTAATTCTAAAATATGTTTGATATAAAAGATAAGAGGTCTCATCATGAGCCTGCTTACTATGATCATAGGGAACTAATTAAATTGACATTACCAATACTGCATATCAAAATAGGGTAACGACTTATAATCATAAGACAAGGGGTCTCATCACAAGCCAATTTGTTCAGTTCAATTACAACTAGTGAATGGCATTGTCAACAGTTGGCCACCAAACCAGGACAATGACTTTTTATCTTTTAAAGAAATATAAAAAATAGAAAATACAAAAAAGAATAAATATGTGTAAACATATTTTTTTGAATTTATCTTTCAAAAGTTATACTCTTAGATGGATGGGAAAATGAATGATAAAATGGTTAAAAGGTAACCCTGTTGAGACTATAAACGTCTACTGGCAGTAGAGGCACTACCTGTGATAATTGAGTAAACTTAAAAGCTAAGTTGGAGAAGCCTCCTGCTTTGTCTATACCAACCAATCAAAGCTTGAATAAACCCAAAATTTTTTATTTTATTTTTAAGATTGGAAAAGGAATTACATAAATATTTCTTTCATTATATTCAGAGTTAATCTTTATCCAACTATTCTTAGATTTGTTTTCTTTATCCTTAATGGTTTCCAAATTAAGAAAGTTATAGATATTACATTACTTTCTTAGAGATAACTGTTTCTCCCAGTGAATCGCCAATTGTTGTGTTATACAACAACCCTCCCTATTTCAAAATTTTTATCCAAAACTTTAACAAGAAATGGGTCCCCTTTTTAAGACTTAGTTAAAATCAATAATTCAATAATAATTGCAATTTTTTTATTTAAACACATACCACATGATATTCCTTATGAAAAGGTCCGATCTGATATGAATATCAACCAAGACCTTTTGTAAAAACAAATGTAAAATAATATGTCACATCGTTGATTTAAAGATAGACTTAAAAGGTTCTCATTGGCAAATCTCCGATGTGATAATGCTATCGGAAAGCACAAAATTGCAAGTCATCAAAGAACCATTCCAATAGTCCACTCAAATCTCCCGATGTGATAACCCAATTGCAATCGGCCATCGCTGAAGGCATGAGACACATAATTATCTATTGGTAATCATCGATGCGATTGCACTAAAAGCACACTTTTTGATAAAAGGTTGTTTAAATGAATGTTTGTGGGTTTAAACCTTAAATCAATTATAAACGGAAAACTAAGAATTTATTGATTATCTCGTCTTCCCATGGTAATTCACTTTTATCGCAATCAGAACTATGTATGGAAACAAATAAAGCTTAACCGTTGTACCTCCCGATCTGCGATATGCGATTTTCACTAATCACTGATCGGTAAAGCTAAGAGATCCATTTTAAAGGACTGTTACTAATATGTGCGATTCGACATATCATTATGACATTTAACTATCACGATTGGTGGTTACGGAATTCATTGATAGAGCAGTTAAGGTTGAATCCTTCGAGGATTTCATCCGTGGTAATATTTGAGTTCATATTGCTTATCACACTTGAATTACCATTAATATTTTGTATTTTTTGTTGGCTTTGAACGAGGTTTTTCTTTGTTATGTTCTCATGTTTCTTTTGTAGAGAAAGTCTGAGTTGATGAATCTAGCTAAAATCACGAAGAAATCGAAGAAACCAAAGGCCCCCGTGGTAGCCAAAGAGGAACCAGTGAAGAAGGTCTTGATATCAGATACTACTTGCCTTGGTCTAAGAAAAGCTTCATGGGAGAATATATACAATTTGTTGGAAGCTGAAGATCCGAAGGAGATTGAAGAAGTAGCGGCAACAGTCGATTCCACTGACAAGTCAGAGAATACTCTTAAGGACTTGGCTGGCTCCTTTCTTCATAGAATAGCAGCCTGCGCCAAGGTTTTACCCTATAATGACTTGGTCAGATGGGTTATTGAAAGCATCAATATCACAGACATAACTTTCTTTACGACCGATGGGAGAATGTTTGGGTCATTCAGAGCAGAAGATATCAAAAGAATGTACCATTTGCCTGAACTGCACAAGCGATATAACAAAGCATTTTTGGAGGCTTTCGCGAAAGAAAACGCCAACGAATCGAACCCTATCAGACAATGGAGGCATTTTCCAACCAAACACAAGCATGAATCATTGGGTATGTATTCTGTAGACTCATTATCATCTCCTTACTGTTATGCGGTTGCAATGATGTGCATACTCTTTGGATTCCATGATTCTGCCAAATTTTCTATAGAGATGGTACCTTTAATGGAGGCTGCAGTTAATTCTTTTATCATGGATTGAGCGACTATTTTGTCTGATAAAATGGCCAATCAAATACTTGATTATAGGAAAAATAGATTTGTGACTACCCGGGTGATACCCCCGTTTTATATGAGTGCCTATATTTTGGACACTATCTGTTTCAATTCTGAATACCCCATTCTAGGATGGAAATGGACTCCACAGGACCCTAACCCTATTCATATCTATCATAAGGAATTGTGGAAAACCCATTACAAAAATCATCTTTATAGAATCTGTCATGGTTTCATCCTCCCTGTGTATTATTCCATATTCAATAAACCCGCTCCTAGGTTGTCTGAGGAAGCATGTGTCGACATAACTGCAATTGGTAGTTGGTTTGGTGAAGAAAAGTTCACCTACATCAGACTTTTTGGCAGCACTACTGACCACATGTCCTTCCCTTATACATCTCAGATAAGTTACTTGCCAGAGAATTGGCATATCAGATAACAGTAGAAGGGATGTCAAGGAACCTAAAGGAGTAAAAAAACATATGTGGCCTTCATTCCCCCTCCGATGTGGTGCTTTCACACTGCATGACTTCAAACATGTAGAGAAAGAATATGAGAAAATAAAAATGCTAGAGTTAGCAGTTATCCCAAAAAGGCAGTATGATCCTAAATCTGTTGCCTACAATGTCACTTCTCAAGCCAAAATCAGCAAGTTTGAACATGAGAAGGATAGTTATGATGATTTGTTTGCTTCATCCAAGTTAGTTTCTAAAGTAAAACATATGGCAAAAATCAAATTGGGATCTGAGAGACTAGAGGAATTTTACAAGTTCATGACACAAAGATTGGAAACTGATCCAGGTGGATGTTGGTGGCCACCCACCTATCCCATTTGGACCCCCACAACTATCTCTTTCAGTTTTTCAGTTTCCTTAATTATAGCACAGTTTACTATTTTTAGCAGTTTTTGGGTCCTAAACTTCCGGAGCTGTTTTGAGGCCCTAAACGACGTTTTTTGGGAAATCCACCGCCAGCAATTTTTCTGATAAAAATCGTCTTTTCCGTCATAGTCCTCGGAGAGATCTTTCCAACGGGCTATCATGCGCGTCAAACGGAGATAATACGACCAATTCGCGACCCCGAGAAGTTGGCTGTCCAACTCACCCCAAAACGGGGCCCACAATTTGGCGTTTCATCTTCTAGGGTTAGGTTTTGGAATGTGAAGGGTTTTCCATTGTTTCTCAATAATAAATAGGCCTTCGAGCCTCATTGTAAAGACAGTTCGAAACAGTTCAGAGGCATGTAGCTGACACATCTCTTCTCAGAGATAAGCTACCATCGCCCTAGCTGGGTTATTTCTATTTGTAAGCATATTTCAGTATTCTCCATTAATGAAATGAAGTATTATTTCCGCTGCATCTCTATTTTTATGGTTATCGCATCTCTGTATTTATGGTTATCTCTCTAATCTATTGCATTCCTGCTTAAATCCTGATCAGTGGTATCAGAGCGATCTGCTTTTTCTCTGTTTTTCTTTGTATGTCCCCAACGAGGTCGGGATATAAGGAGTTAGGGCTTGAATTGGTCGAACCTTTGCAAGACTAGCCTCACAAATCTCGACGACCTCCCATGGCGGATGAGAAGAAAGACGAGGGGGTAGGAGATCCTATCAGAATCTTGCTCGAAGAAGCCCTCGAGCGGCAAAGGAACGCGATGATGGATAGCTTTGCGCAGATCCTTCAGCGGCTACCCAGAGGCGACGCATCGGCTTCCAACAGCTACTCTGGAAACGCCACACCGTTTAAGGTACAAGTTAATTTTGAAATCCCCATCTTCGAGGCTCAAATAGACGCAGATGCCGTAGATAAATGGTTAAATCTGCTAGATGGGTATTTTTCTGTTCATGAATTTTCAAGTCGGGAAAAGATTGTTTTCGCTCTTCTCAAAGCAGCCCCCCACGTCAAGGACTGGTGGGAAACATACTGCGAGCAGAAGGATGAAAGTACAGGCTCACTGTTTTCAGCCGCCCCCACTTGGAATGACTTCCGGGATGCCATCAAGGAGCAGTACTACCCTGTCAAAAGCTATGAGGACAAATACATCAAATGGACCACACTGCGGCAGGGACGAGACCAAGATGTACCAGAGTTCACAAATATTTTTCATACCCTTCGCACACAGTTGGGTATCAAAGATTCTGAGCTGCATTTGGTACTCAAATACCGCGGCTGCCTACACAGATACATCCAGGAAGAGATGGAGTTCTTGAACATCTCCTCACTCGGCATAGCATACCGATACGTTGTCAAAATCGAGCAAAAGTTCAAACAGAAGAAGCAAGACTTTGGATCTGCAAATACGAAGCCCAAAGGACAAAGCCAAGGCGGGGTGACCCAAGACAACCCCTCTAAGCTGCAAGAAAAGAACAACACCACGAAGCCGAAGAAGGACACAGGAAAGTGGTGTGAGTTCCACAAGAGTCCCACTCATAACACAAGTGAGTGTCGGACCAAGCAGTCGTTGGTGGCCGAGTTGAAGGCTTCCGAATCAGATGCATGTTCTGACTTGAGTCAGAACCCGACAAGGGGAATGACAAAGGGAAGCAGATCATTAATGCGGATCCCAGCGCCACTGTTGCTACTGCCAAGATCCAGAAAAATGAGCCCGAAGATCCAGAGGAGGGGGAACGTCTTTTCCACTCATAGATGTGGGTGAAGGGTTCGCCGTTGCAATTCATTGTCGACAGTGGCAGCCAAAAGAACCTCATTTCAGCAGAGGTCGTGAAGCGGTTGGGCCTACCAACTACACCACACCCACAGTCGTACAGTATCAGTTGGCTTCACGAAGGACGAGATCTCAAAGTTCGCCAGCAGTGCCACCTTCCCTACAACATCAAGCCCTTCACAGACGAGGTATTGTGTGATGTTACACCTCTGGATGTTTGTGATGTACTATTAGGCCAGCCATACTTGTGGAGGCGACATGCTGTGTATGAGTCAAGGCCTCGCGCTGTCATCATTTCTTTGGATAATTCATTATATAGGATACCAGAGGTAGCCCCACCTACCGCCACCTCTTTGATCACTGCTAAGAGAGGCAGCAAGCTCATCTCACAGACTAGGAAATTTATTTTTTGTCTGGTTCGCTCCCAAAGTAAGGGGAAGATCGTTGCTACATCCATGACCCCCGCGAAGGGTTCCTCCACACAGCAGCAGCAACAGAGGGATACAGTCGTGACAGAACACAGGAACAACTTCTCCTTACCTGGAGGGGTACCACACAAGTTTCAGGTGGGCGAAAAAGTTTGGTTACATCTGCAGAGAGAACGCCTTACCAGAACCCATCAGAAACTTAGACCGCTTCGACATGGTCCTTACACCAGTAACAAGGTTGTGGGCAACAATGCTTTGAAGCACAACATTCCTCAATTCCTTCGCTTGCACCGATTGTTCAATGTGGACCATCGCCGACCATGCTTCCCACCATTTCTAGACACATCAGAGATTGTTGAACAGCTCACTAGAGACCCAGCTCAGCAGAAGCTTCCTCATCTTAGGGAGGAACTCAACGCAATGGGGACCATTGCTTCCTAAGGGGGGAGGAATGATCCATGTGGATGTTGGTGGCCACCCACCTATCCCATTTGGACCCCCACAACTGTCTCTTTCAGTTTTTCAGTTTCCTTAATTATAGCACAGTTTACTATTTTTAGCAGTTTTTTGGGTCCTAAACTTCCAGAGCTGTTTTGAGGCCCTAAACGACGTTTTTTGGGAAATCCACCGCCAGCAATTTCTCTGTTAAAAATCGTCTTTTCCGTCGTAGTCCTCGGAGAGATCTTTCCAACGGGCTATCATGCGCATCAAACGAAGATAATACGACCAATTCGCGACCCCGAGAAGTTGGCTGTCCAACTCACCCCAAAACGGGGCCCACAATTTGGCGTTTCATCTTCTAGGGTTAGGTTTTTGAATGTGAAGGGTTTTCCATTGTTTCTCAATAATAAATAGGCCTTTGAGCCTCATTGTAAAGACAGTTCAAAACAGCTCAGAGGCATGTAGCCGACACATCTCTTCTCAGAGATAAGCTACCATCGCCCTAGCTGGGTTATTTCTATTTGTAAGCATATTTCAGTATTCTCCATTAATGAAATGAAGTATTATTTCCGCTGCATCTCTGTTTTTATGGTTATCGCATCTCTGTATTTATGGTTATCTCTGTAATCTATTGCGTTCCTGCTTAAATCCTGATCAGAAACACTACCTCTGGACTCGCTGAATACTACTTCTATGGTGCAACCAGAAGGCCACTGTGAAGAGAAAATCATTGAAAAGACCCCAGAAAGGGAGCAGATGCAGGAAGGAGCTAGTGAGCCCCTTGATATGAATATCAATATTGATCCTACTTTAATCAAGGAATATGAGCAGTTCAACTCAATCATCAATAACCCGAATATTTCCCAAGAGCTCACTACACCAAAAATGCCTACAATGCAAAAGCTAGAGGTTATTACTGTTCCGATTGAAGGGACAAGCGGCCAACCCGGAATTCAGAAAGACATAGAGATCATTCTCGAGAATCCTATAGAGGAGATTGTACTACAAACTGAAGAAATACCACCTCTTGATGTCTTCTACAGTCCAAAGCATAGAATTATAGTTAAAAGACAGAGTAAGAAGAGGAAAATTGATCAAAGTCCTCTTTTAACTCCTCTGGCAGAAATGATGAACGTGGTATGGAAGGTAGAAGTCAATCCCTCTAAGGATTTAACAAAGCTATCTCAGTATGCAGGAGCCTACACAGTGGTGACAATGGATAAAGCCTCAGAGGTCAGCCATTTGATAAGGGCAAAGGATCAGAGGATTACCCAACTTGAGGTGCAATCGGCAAAGCAACAACAAAAGATCACTCAGCTTGAACAACAGGTAACAGAACAGAGGAAGCAAAATGAGTGATTAAGAGAGCAGTTGAAACTAGAAAAACAAAGGATTAATGAGCAGACTCTCCATAAACAATAGGAGTTGTCTCCGGAGTTAAGCAGGCTTCAGACAATAAGTGAGCAAGAGAGGAAGGCAAAGGAAGATCAAATCGAACAAATGCAAGAACAGATAGAAAGATACAAGGGTTATCCAAAGGTAGGTGAATTTAGAATAGAAGCCTTGGAAATAACCAAAGCCTTGTCTTGGCAGTTGGATATTCTTTGCCACAACATATCATTGGCCAAACCCTTATGCGATATCTCTGCATCATTGATTGAGAAGGCAGTGGATGCCAGACTTGAATTGGAAAAGATAGATGAAAGGTTAACCAATTTTCTGTCCTGGTAAGATTCCAAAGAAGGAATGGCAGCCAACTTGCCGAGAATACAAGAATCGCACAAGGAAATCTTGTTTTCCGAATGGGAATTCCAGTTAATGAAAGCTGAAAGAGCAACTTCTAGATGCAGAGCCGCAATGAACAATCTGATTGAATTAGTAAATAATAGCTTACATATGTCTAATTTGATCACCGATTGCTCTCTAGGCGAACTCCCAAAATCAAAGGCACTGGAACAAAATTTGAAACAGGAGCTGGCGAATAGAGAAAAGCAGATTGGAGAAATCCAAAACTTGACATGGGAAACATTCTGGTTTTTCCTAGTCAAGCCACATAGCCAGCAGATGGCCATGAAATGTCTTTCGGATGCAATCAACTGCATGATCTCCGAACTCTCCGATGCCACCTATATAACCTAGCTACACTCCAGGATGAGTCAGCCTCCAGAAATCCAGCCTATGCTCGCAATCTACCAGCTGCAATCACAGGAAAAGAAGCCGATACAATGAATTCATTCAACCGCCATTGCATTATTATTTTCATAATGAATCCCAGATTTTCATGTCTACAGTTAGAACAACGCATAACGATTTTTTATTTATAGTCAATTATTATTTTTAGTATTTAAGACCCTTTCATGTATTTATAAAGGGTCCTCAATTTGTATTAAAAACTCGACTTTGGAGTTGCACTACTGTACTTCTAATATATATATATATATATATATATATATATATATATATATATATATATATATATATATTTTTATCAAAAGTTGGACCAAAATTCTACATTTTTGTGGAAGAGGCTTTTATAAGATTTGCACTTTTGCATCTTTTGAAGGTGTTCTCAAATAGGAAAGCAGAATCTGAATGTTTTTTGCACTGGGAGAATTCAAATGCATACGGTACTATTATCACTATTTTTGTCTTATTTTTCTATGTGAATGAACATTTCTCAACATTGCTATTATTTATATATATCACTTTTTCAAGCAATTCTTTAACTTGTCATTTCTTAATGTTTTAGAATTGTTATCATTTGGATATATATGTCAGTGATATATATTACGACCAATGCGATAATGTTTTTATTATTGCTTTGTTTAACTACTTAAACAAAGTAATCATCATATGAATGCATATTTCTATTTTATAAATAAGTTATCTTTATGGTTATTTGTTTAAGAGAAACAATCAAGAATCTTGTTGTTAAAAGAATACCCGAGATAGATCAGTTATATTTGTATATTTTCGCATTGTAGGATAAAACACATCTCTTTCGTTATACATTACAAACCAATCACCCATCAACTTATATATCATTGGGAAAATGGTCCCATTATATCCAGTCGGAGCCACCACACCAAACGGAAAAGGAGCTGCACTAAGGTCCGGACCGGGTGGTTTTCCCCGATGTTGATGCAACGATTTTAGAGCCATCAACATGACTATAATTAGAAAACAAAATGAATATGCATGTTTAGTTAGTTTTAATTAAAATTATTATAATCACGTGATTGGTTGTTGATATTAGAACCCAATGTGGTAAAAAAATAGCATGCACTCTCACTCATAAATAAAGTATTTCATATCAACTTAAAAAGAAACAAAAATAAATATGAGTAAGATGTTTAAACCTTATACTTTTCAAACAAAAATTAACACAAGATTTAAATAAACTATTTGAAAATCTATGTTAACTAATTTACATAGATATGAACTTCTTTTATATATATATATATATATATATAAAAAAGAATTTAATGTCCAAATGAAATTACAATAAAAAATATTTAAGAGAGAGATGTGTACTATTCATTCAATTATACATATAAATTAATGTGTGACATTTAAAAATATTCATAATAATATAAAATTTCAACGTGGATTGCCAATAAAATATTTTAATATGTAGAATCAAGTAATATTCACTTATACTTAAAAATAGATTAATAACAAAAAATATATCATTTTAATGTACACAATTTAGTTCATAGATACAATGTCTCAATACACATGTTATGTAAAATATTTTAATATCAACAATTAAAAAAAATATATTGCATCGATAAGCGCTCTACAACCCAGTATAATGGAGATATATAAACGTAATGTAAGAAAGTAAACAATTTGAAATATCGTTCAATTTACGAGATGTAAAGGATTTGTAAAAAAATTCATGTTGGCTCAATTAAACAAGTGTTACAGGCAGCGTAATCCCTACCATTGAAATTAAAGATTATGCTGCTACATAATTTGCATGTAGACGCTGCTAGCATGACACATATAAAACATAATACGAAATATTTAAATTGATATTAGTATAAATGGAGAAGATTAATATATATTTTTCATAAATGTAAGCTAACAAAAAATGATTATTCTATGAAATTGTTTTACAAAGCACAATTGTATTCATATTTATATGACAAAGTTTGACCATTTATATTTTCCTTAAAAAAACAAAATCCTGAAATTTAGTTACGAAGCAATAAATTTGGTAGGACTTAGTTCAAATCATCTTTACATTATGTGCATATAAAACCAAATGGAGATGTCGCATCTGAATTACAAATTGTTTAGTACAACATAATTACATGGTGTTGATCAACTTGACATGGCACTTATCATGATGCTAGACTCTTGCCTAGAGAGGGACTAATAATGTGAAAATTGCGGGGAATTTTCGATGTAGGAGCATCCAACCAGGGGTGAACAAGAGAGAGTGTATGTCTCACAAGTTAACAGGTTCACAGGTCATTGTACCTGAGTTGTTTTTATTTATTTGTTTTATTTTCTTAGTTATCAACAGTTGGGACACGACAACAAGCTCTGTTTTAGTTTTCCGTTAAGATGTTTTTTTTAAAGAAAAAAACAAGAAAACAAAAACTCTATTTTTTAAATTAATTCCAGAATTTAGGAAAATAGGAAATTAACTGTTACTCACGGTAACTACCTGTAACCGTTGACAGTTTTTAAAACTGTTCAACAAATCATACAAAAAGAGAAGAACAAATCATTGTAAAGGTTGATTTCCATCATAACAGAAGAGTAATAGAAAATAAATAAGCAACTTTCAAAATCATCTGAATCCAATTTGCAGCTAGATAAATTATTTTCTGTTCCAAGATGTATTGAGTGCATTTCCAAACAAAAACAAGTATTGGCAAATTAAAATCTTTTAGCAGGTATCGAGAATATCAAAGACAATGAGACTGAGAGTGTGGAAGTGTTGTTACAGTCACATCGAGAGAACTACCGTCGAAGAGACAACAAACAACTACCTACAGTTCTGAAGATCATCGAGCGTGCAACGAAGCAAACAAGCAGAAGGTTTCATAATCAGCATCACCAGATTACCAGCACGAAGACAACATCAAAGACCAGGTACCACATGAATTAACACGCCATTCTTTTCATTGCAAATATAGTTTGAAGGATAAATTACAGAAGTCCTTGAAATTCATTTACAGTCTAAATTAAGACCAGTTCGTATTACAAATAGACAGAGAAACCTGGGTTCAAAACCCTGAAAATACATTGACTTTAAAAACCCCAAGTTAAAAGCAAACTAAGCGACCTGCCTATATTCTACAAGACCAAAATATGGACTAAGTGACTGATAGAGAGGCTGAAGCCTGAGACCAAGACTCAACAGTATCAACAGATGACAAGCACGAGAAGCATGGAAAGACCCTACCCGGTCTAGCGAGTCGCAAGAGGAGCCGAAGCCACAGTTGCTCGCTCGCCATTCACTTGCAACCACTGCATATAGAGAATTAATAGCAAGAAGAAAGAAAATCTCAGTTGAACGAAGAAAACAGGGTAAGGGTTCATCACTTACCAGAGAAAGGGTCGACGAATTGCAGGCGGAGAGGCCTCAACAGGCTGCGAAATGACAAGGAACCATGCTCACAAGGAGCACCAACTGTTAGAACCGACAGGGAAAACATAACAAACATTAAATTAATGAAAGAAAGAATACCTGAGTTAGCCGTGCACCGAGGACGAGTACTGGGTCACCTCGTGGCTGCAACCTAGATGTACAGTGACCAGTGACGAGTTAAACAACGAAACCAACAAACCAGTAATCAAACAAAATACAATAACAGTGTTGTCAGATACATTCAAGGGGAAGCAACCCTTCACCGTGCCATAGAAACCTCCGAGCAGAGTTGCAGAACTCCAAGAGACAAGTCCAAAACCCTTAGAGAGACCAGAAAATAAAACCACAAGCCATTGACAGTGACCAAACACTAGTAGAGCTCCTCCACTGAGCAAAGCCGTGACCGAAGAAACCAAGTAGAGTGTCGCAGGAGCAAAACCAACGAATCTCGCAAGTGAAAACCAGAGAGCATACCCACTCAGCGCAAAACGGAATGAAAGTCGAAATGACAGGCCAAGTGAGAAGTTAGGGTTTCAAGCGTAGCGTAAGGCGGGAGGACAGAACCCGAGGTAGAGACAGGTGTCTCCCTCACAGCCGAACCATAACAAGACATTAACCACAACAAAATATCCAAACACCGTTGAAATCCACAAAATCATTTTTATTAATAATTCTATTTAATCAAATGTTGTATCGAGACAAAGGACGAGGGCTAGTCCTATCAATTTCGGTATCAGAGCGGGAATAGTTGACTGATTTTCTTATAAAATGGAAGCTGGGAGAAGAGGTCGTGGCAGAGTTATTCTAAGAGTAGTAGATGAGGGTTGAGGGAAGATATTAGGATCCTGAATGCCCATTTGGCGACAGTAGAAGCGGGAAGGAGAAGGGATCTGGAAGTAGTAGATGATAATGAGGAAGAGGCTGTAGTTACAACAGATGGATCAGATGAATAAGGACCTGAGATTAAATTGTTAAGGTTAGTTTTGTTGGCTAGCAGTAAGCCAAAACCTGAAATTCCAAACTATGATGGAAGTTTGTCCACAAAAGTGTTGTTGGATTGGATTAGTGAGTTGGATAAGTATTTTGAATGTGAATAGGTCAGCGAATATAGGAGAGTTAAATTCGCTACTACTAAGTTGAAAGGACACACAACCTTATGGTGGGACAATGTCCAAGCAGAGAGGAGAAGATTGAATAAGTTACCAATTAAAAGGTGGACCAGAATGGCTGCCAAGATGAAGGGCAGGTTTTTTCCCAAAGATTACTAGATTGCTTTGCATCGATAGGTACAAAATTTGAAGCAAAGAGGAATGAAGATGAAAGAATATACTGAAGAATTCTACCAGGTGAATTTGAGAGCTGGTTATACTGAAGACACCACAGAAAAGATAGTAAGGTTTGTGAATGGCCTAAGGCTAGAGATATTGAACGAGATAAGTATTCTTTCTCCAAAAACCATAGAGGAAGCATACCAGAGTGCCTTAAGGGCAGAAGAAAAAATCACAAGGAAACATAATGCCAGGAGGGGATGAGGAATTGGCAGAGGGAAAGGACAATCCTATGGCAGAGGAAGAACTGTCAACAACAGTGAAGAGGGCAGCAGTTCCAAAACTTCAGGGACAACAGAAAAGGAAGGCAACACTAGGGGAGGAAGGCCATACCAGAGAGGCAGGGGAAATGGCAGAGGCAGAGGAGCTGCCTACTAGTGCTACAAGTGCCACAAGTGGGGGCACAGATCCTTTGAATGTCCTAAAGGAGAACAGGCTGGTCAAAGAGGAGCATATGTTGCTCAGACAGAAGAAGTAGAGGCACCACCTCAAGAGGTAGAGAATGTACCAGAGATAGGAGAGGCCTTAGTCTTGAATAAGGTATTGCTGAAACTAGCGAAAGAAATAGCTGAACAAACCCAAAGGAAGGCATTATTCCGGACTGTGTGCAAGTCACATGGCAAATGCTGCAAGCTGATTATAGACAGTGGAAGCACTGATAATCTAGTTGCAACAGAGATGGTGGAGAAATTGGGTCTAAAATGACTGAAGCATCCAACCCCCTATAAGGTGTCATGGTTATAGAAGGGTCACCAACTGCTAGTTGATGAGCAGTGTGAGGTGGAATTCCATATTGGCAAATATAGGGACACAATTATTTGTGACATCATGCCCATGGATGTGTGTCATATTCTGCTAGGTAGACCATGGCAGTATGACCGGAAAGTTGTTCATGATGGGAAGACAAACTGTTACAAGTTTGTTAAGGATGGGATTAAGCATACGCTAGTGCCCATCAAGGAGGAGGAAACAACAGAAACTAGTGGAACAAAAGTACTATTGGTGGGTGGAAAACAATTTTTAAAGCAGATTGAAGATGACGAAGTGAAATATGTTGTTGTGAGGAGACCAAGAACAACGCTGTTGCACACTAAAATTTCTTATTTACTTGCAGAATTCCAGGAAATGTTGCAGGAATTCAGTGACATTGTGGTGGACGATCTACTAGATAAATTGCCACCAAAGCGGAGTATCATTCATCACATAGATTTCATCCCTAGAGCTAGTTTACTGAATAAAGCTTCTTACCGGATGAGCCCCAAAGACAACGAGGAGATTAGAAAAAATGTACAAGAGTTGTTGGATAAGGGACTGATTTGAGAGAGCTTGAGCCCATTTGCAGTTCCGATAGTTCTTGCTCCCAAGAAAGGAGGCGAATGGCGGATGTGCATGGATTTGCAAGCAATAAACAAGATTACGATCAGGTACAGGTTTCCATTGCCACGAATGGACAATATGATGGACTGTTTGAGCGGGGCAACATATTTTTCGAAGATAGATTTGAAGAGTGGATACCACCAGATTAGAATTCGGGAAGGGGATGAATGGAAAACAACTTTCAAGACTAATGAAGGGCTGGTAATGCCATTTGGGTTAAGTAACACACCTAGTACTTTTATGTGCCTGATGAATGAAATGTTGAAGGAGTTCATTGGGAAATTTGTGATTGTGTATCTTGACGATATACTGATTTTCAACAACACCAGGGAGGAGAATTTTCGATATGTTCTGGAGAAATTGTAGCAAAACAAGTTGCTGATAAATCTGAAGAAATGCACTTTCTTTCAGAAGGAGTTGGTCTATTTGGGTTTCGTGATTGCAGAGAATGAGCTGAAAATGGACCTAGAAAAGGTTGCAGCTATACTTAGCTGGCCATCCCCTAAGAGTCTGTTCGAAGTTTGAAGTTTTCATGGGTTGGAAAGTTTTTATCGTAAGTTTATAGGGGACTTTAGTGGAATCTGCAAATCGATGTTGGATACAATCAAGAAGGCAAGTCAACCTTTTTAGTGGACTGAAGCTGCGAAAAAGAGCTTCCAGATATTGAAAAAGAAGAACATAGAGAGGCCAATTTTGAGGCTACCTGACTTCAACAAACCTTTTCAAGTTCGTTGTGATGCTAGTGGTACAGCCATTAGGGCCATACTCAGCCAGGAAGACAAACCTGCTGCTTATTTCAGTGAAAAGTTGAATGAAAGAAGGCATAAGTACTTGTCTTATGATAAGGAGTTTTATGTTGTCGTCCAAGCATTGAAGCATTGGAGACACTATTTGTTGGGTAATGAGTTTGTTTTATTTTATGATAATTCTACCTTGCAGTACGTTATGCAGCAGCACAAGCTGAACCACAAGCATGCAAAGTGGGTTGAATACTTGCAGAGTTACACGTTTGTGTTGAAACATATTAGTGGACAAGCCAACAAGGTAGCAGATGCATTGAGCAGGAGGGTTTTTCTCTTGCAGGAGAGCATGATACAAGTGCTAGGTTTTGAACACCTGAAATACTTGTATCAGATGGATGTGGATTTTAAGGAGGCTTACGAAGCCTGCCAAAATCCTTTGATGAGGAATAATAGTCCATGGTTGGACTATAATCTATAGGAGAAGCTGCTGTTTAAGGGAGGACAACTGTGTATTCCCGACTGTTCGATGAGGGAGAACATCATCCGGGAGAAACATAGTGGAGGTCTTGCCGGACATTTTGGCATTGATAAGACCTTAGATTAGCTCAATCACTTTTATTATTGGTTGAGGATGTGAAGGGATGTGCAGCGATTTGTAACCAGGTGTAAAGTGTGTCAGTTGGCAAAAGGACACAATCAGAATACGGGACTCTACACACCACTGCCTATTCCAGGTAGACCGTGGGACTCAGTCAGCTTGGACTTTGTCTTGGGTTTGCCAAGAACATAGCATGGTCATGACTCTGTGATGGTGGTAGTGGACTGGTTCTAAAAAATGGCACATTTCATTCCTTGCAGGAAAACCAATGATGCCACTCACGTAGCACACTTGTTTTTCACAGATATTGTCAGGTTGCATGGATTGCCTAAGTCCATTGTCTCTGGCAGGGATGTGTAATTCATAGGGCATTTCTGGCACACCCTATGGAAGAAGTTGGACACACAATTGAACTTCAGCTCCGCTTATCACCCACAGACGAATGGACAAACAGAGGTGGTGAATAGAAGTTTAGGAAACCTGCTGAGGAGTCTAGTGGGAGAAAATTCACATATGTGGGATCGTGTGCTTGCTCAAGCAGAATTCGCTTACAATGATTCACCAAACCGAAGCACAGGAAGCAATCCTTTTTAGATTATGTACGGAATGCATCCCTGAGGAGTGCATAAACTGCAAGATTTGGGATAGCTAGAGAAAATAAGTGCTGACGGGGAAGACTTTGCAAGAGAAATTAACGACCTACATGAGCAGGTAAAGATGAAATTATAGGACAACAGTCAGAGGTACAAACAGAAAGCTGATTTGAAATGACGTGAGGTACAATTTAATGTGAGGGATCAGGTCCTAGTGCATTTGCACAAGGAACGATTTCCTAGGGGCAAATACAATAAGCTGAAATTCAAAAAAATTGGACCTTGTAAGATTCTACGTAAGTTTTTTGCAAATGCATATGAACTGCAATTGCCTCCAGGTATGGGAATATCGCCCATTTTTAATGTGGCAGATTTATTCCTATAAACTGCCAATCTGGAAGAGGATGTTTCGACACAGCTAAAGCAGGACACCCAGGAGGAGAGTAGTTCGTGGATGAGACAAATGCCTTCAGCTCAGCCACTCGAAATCGAGGGAATCCTTAACACACAAGTGGCCAGGTGGACACAAAAGAAGGAGTACCTACAATACCTTGTCAAGTGGAAGAACTGCCCTATAGAGGACAACTTGTGGCTTGATGTGGGGCAGATACAACATTTAGGGTATTCTATCGAGGAGCTCATGGACCAGAGCCATGACTTTTTGTTACCCCGGGAGCCTGATGCAGGAGCATCCAACCAAGGGTGAACAAGAGAGAGTGTTTGTCTCACAAGTTAACAGGTTCACAAGTCATTATACCTGAGTTGTTTTTATTTATTTATTTTATTTTCTTAGTTATCAGCAGTTGGGACACGACAACAAGTTCTGTTTTAGTTTTCTGTTAAGATGTTTTTTTTAAAGAAAAAAAAAGAAAACAAAAACTCTGTTTTTTTAATTAATTCCAGAATTTAGGAAAATAGGAAATTAACAGTTACTCACGGTAACTACCTGTAACCGTTGACAGTTTTTAAAACTGTTCAACAAATCATACAAAAAGAGAAGAACAAAACATTGTAAAGGTTGATTTCCATCATAGCAGAAGAGTAATAGAAAATATACAAGCAACTTTTGAAATCATCTGAATCCAATTTGCAACTAGATAAATTCTTTTTTGTTCCAAGATGTATTGAGTGCATTTCCAAACAAAAACAAGTATTGGCAAATTAAAATCTTTTAGCAAGCATCGAGAATATCAAAGACAATGAGACCAAGAGTGTGGAAGTGTTGTTACAACCACATGAAGAGAACTACAATCGAAGAGCCAAAAAAAAACTACCTACAGTTCTGAAGAGCATCGAGCGTACAACAAAGTAAACAAGCAGAGGGTTTCATAATTAGCATCACCAGATTACCAGCATGAAGACAACATCAAAGACCAGGTACCGCATGAATTAACACACTATTCTTTTCATTACAAATATAGTTTTAGGGATAAATTAAAAAAGTCCTTGAAATTCGTTTACAGTCTAAATTAAGACTAGTGCGTATTACAAATAGACAAAGAAATATGGGTTCAAAACCCTGAAAATACATTGACTTTAAAAACCCCAAGTTACAAGCAAACTAAGAAACCTGCCTATATTCTACAAGACCAAAATATGGACTAAGTGACTGACAGAGAGGCCGAAGCCTGAGACCAAGACTCAGCAGTATCAACAGATGACAAGCATGAGAAGCATGGAAAGACCCTACCCGGTCTAGCGAGTCGCAAGAGGAGCCGAAGCCATAGTTGCTCGCTCACCATTCACCTGCAACCACCGCATACAGAGAATTAATAGCAGGAAGAAAGAAAATCTCAACCGAATGAAGAAAACAGGGTAAGGGTTTATCACTTACCAGAGAAAGGGTCGACGAATTGTAGGAGGAGAGGCCTCAACAGGCCACGAACCGACAAGGAACCCTACTCACAAGGAGCACCGACTGTTAGAACCGGAAAGAAAAGCATAGCAGACATTAAATCAATGAAAGAAATCATACCTGAGTTAGCCATGCACCGAGGACGAGTACTGGCTCACCTTGTGGTTACAACCTGGATGCACAATGACCAGTGATGAGTTAAACAACAAAATCACTGAACCAGTAATCAAACAAAATACAATAATAGTGTTGCCAGATACATTCAAGGGGAAGCAACCCTTCACCGTGCCATAGAAACCTCCAAGCAGAGTTGTAGAACGCCAAGAGACAAGTCCAGAACCCTTAGGCAGACCAGCAAGTAAAACCACAAGCCATTAATAGTGACCAAACACTAGCAGAGCTCCGCCACTAAGCAAAGTCATGGCCGAAGAAACTAAGTAGAGTGCCACAGGAGCAAAACCAACGAATCCCACAAGTGAAAACCAGAGAGTAGACCCCCTCAGTGCAAAACGGAATGAAAGTCAAAATGACAAACCAAGTGAGAAGTTAGGGTTTCAAGAGCAACGTAAGGCGGGAGGACGGAACCTGAGGTAGAGACAGGTGTCTCCCTCACAGCCGAACTGTAACAAGACATTAACCATAACAAAATATCCAAACACCGTCGAAATCCACAAAATCATTTTATTAATACAATCAAATCTTGTATCCGGACAAAGGACGAGGGCTAGTCCCATCAATTTTTCTTGGGTTTATTTTGGCATAAATTTTCAATCATTGACCATTTCATAACTTTTCCATGTTTTGAAAAAGAGATGAAGAAACAATATTTATTAATGCGTCTTTGATTTTTCTAAATATTATCATACATTGTCTAATAACTTTGAAAAATAATGAAGAAAGTAGGAATTCAAGTATATTGGAGAAGAGCTACTTTCTAAGTATATGAAAAATTCATTGTAAAATTGAGGATTCCAATAAGTGATAAAATTAGAAGGACCAATGAAAATCAAGGGTAGAATAGAAATGAAATAAGAATGTCTTCTCTATTTGGCTTACAAACTTATATATAAATTAGTTAGAAAATTGAATTGGAAAGAATAAAAGAAGTATGCATATAAGAAGTTATGCTTTGTTATTGTTAATTTATGTGGATGATATTATGTCATTAACAAACCTTAAAAATACTCGTGATAAAAATAAAATCATTTAATATAATAACGATATTTTCTTCTTAGGTAATTTCGTTGTTATTATTAAAACTCTTGTAAAGAGAAATAGATAACCATGAGCATGAATGTTCTTTATTGTGTACATAATAAATGAAAAAAAAATAGTAAAAACAATTTTATATGGTTGTTGTTTGAGCTATAGAGTTAGTTAAAGAATCTTGGAAGAAGGTTACCTATTCTATAAATAGTAAATAGCAAAAATAGTAACAACAACAATTTTATATAGTTGTTGTATGGATTATAGAGTTAGTTAAAGAATCATAGAAGAAGATTGAAAACTTTAACAAATTGTATTTAGTAAAACACTTACGTAAATTTTTTTGGACTTCAAATGGGTTTCATTAGATTTTCAAAATATCATAGCATATAAAAATGCTCTCAACAACCCTCGCTCCCTCATTCCAACCAAATTTTTTGAGATTGGGGGCTAGAGAATACCAGGATAGACAACTTGCATACATTATTTTCGGAGGGCCTTGTGGCTTTAGCATACTATGTGAGACACAAAAAGATACCTGAACTGGTTAGCAACATATCAAGGAGGGGGGTGAGGGGGCATTACAGGGGGAGTTGCAAAGTAGCCAACACGATCATGTATGTGGAAGTCAATATGTTCCACCCGTACCTTTAAGCTGCGGAGGTGGTCGTTAGTGTGATGTTGACTGAGCTGGAGATTGTCTAATTGTTCCAGAATGAAATTTTGACTGTATTGAACGTCAGTAAGATAGGAAACAATTTCATTACAGTATTCATGGGTGTGGTCCCTTAGAATATCTATGCCAATTTGTATGTGCTGCAATTTCTCAGCAATAGATTCCATAGATGCAAAAGCCATTAGGCGATTTGGAGAATTGGCTGGAAAGATGGTTGCAACAACCTTTGTTTCATGGCTAGAAGAGGTGGCTGAGGATGAGTGATGGCCTAGCTTGGGACGCCCAACCTGGGCTTGTTGCCCCTACCCACGACGAGGGTGACCCTGTTGTCGTGGCATCTTGCTGATCACTGTGGTTGAGGGCTCATAATAGGGGGAGACCACAGACCACACTTGAGAGAACCTGCATAGGATACGAAACAATCCAAAGCCATGAACCCGCTTACAAGAACAAATATGAACTGCCAGCCTGACACTCCTAACATAAAGGCAAGATGGCCTCACGTTTACCCAGGTCAGGTGACAAAGAAGAATAATTCTCAAAAGCCACCCCAAATCTTCACACAAATAGAACCCACAACCCCAATTGCTGTCCGAGAAGTTGTATAAAGCTTCAGGCCAACGGAAAGACCCAAACCTAGAGCACAAATTACCAAATAGAAGATGAAATCCTACGCACCTATGAAGACCAACAAGGGTTCTGACGAGTGGGAGTGAAGCCAGAAACTGGCACAAGAGCGAAAGAGACATGGGGCCAATGGAGGTGATGGAGCAGAGCAAAACCACAAATATCCGCGTACCAGGTTCCCAAGGGAAGACCAAGAGATTTATCCCAATCCATTCCAAGCAACTATAAACTTCGTCTGGCAACCTCACCCAAGGCCAGAGCCCTAGTGACGTGCCATAAACACAGACATGGTCGCTTCCCTCCTCCTTAACACCCAAATTCATTTCCCAAACAGTCGAGATGGAACAATTTGTGTGCCAGGGATCACATTTATCCACAGATTTCGCGAGGAGGATCCACACAGATGGAGTAAATGTCGAATTGGTTGAGCAACAGGGAGTTAATATTCACGTGGAGGGGGAGTAGGACCGGATGGCCTTTCACGTGACACATGTACATCTGCATGCGCACCCCCATCGAGGGAGTAAAACAATTACATATTAAAATACAAACTAATTACTCTAAGTTTAGAAAGACAAACAATAATGTATTATATATATGATCAAATTTGATCATAAAAATATAAATAAATACAAATGAAATTTATTTACTCAAATAAAAGTTAAACAAAGGTTATATATCTCGCATAGAGTTAGAAAACCTATAAATATATATTGACTGATAATACATCTACAAAAATATTTATATACATAAAAATATATACTTTACAAACCAAATAAATAGAACAAAGTACACGTAACAAAACATGATACTATAAAAAAATGAAAATACTCAATGCAAATATAAACAATTTTTTGTTCCCAATCCCACGTAACTTTATTCTATATATTAATGTTTGTCCCACTCCATAATCGTGTTTGTGAGTATAGAATGATTGGATATCAATAATACATCTTTATATGCAAAGTACAAATGGATTAAAATTTATACGAGCCTTTGTGCTTTTTTGTGTAAATGTAATCTACATGTGCAGTTAAAGTACTCCAATTCAAACACTCTTCTTCATCCCCATTGCATGCAAAGTAGAGATGGATTAAAATTTCTATGAGCCATTGTGTTTTTGTGTGTAGATGTCATCTATATATGCAGCTAAAGTACTCCATTTTAAACACTCTTCTTCATCCTCATTCTTCTCGTGCCATTCTGTAATTGCAATGTTTAAAAACAAAGTCAAAGTGATGCAATTGAAATAAGAAAAAAGACTTTGAAATAACCAAATAAATATTTATTACTATGAAATGTTTGTCTTAACAACCAATATGTTAGAGTTAGCTTTTCCAACGCCTCATTTCCCTATGAGCTAAGTATGGTGAGTTGTAAGCTCACATAGGGACTCGCATTTGTCTAGTTGTCGTAGTTATCCTTAACTGACACTGGGTCCCCTCCATTTCTATATACTAGAGATATTTTATGCACTTTGACACAAGTTTGTGAATAATAAAACACTCTCTCATGGTATCAGAGCAGGCGATTCCTGCCCTGTTGAATTATTTTTTGTTCTTTTTAGTTTCTTATTTTTATGATCTTGAATGAGCTCATGTTTCACTGAGGTCTTGAAATTTCCCTGAGATCTAAAATCTGTTTTAGTGATATGGTTTCATGTAGATCTTGATTTTTTTTGTTCTAAATGAAAAGCATTGGGGTCGTTGTGCTTGGTTATCACAACACAATGTGTTGAACAAACCAACAAAGAGTGTGGAGGATTTCTATGTACATTAACATAACAATGAGGTTGCAATGAGCTTTATGTTATAAGGAGAGAACTTGGAACAATGGAGCATTAGATTTACTTAGCATGCAACCTGGAATGATGGGAGGCATTTGATCCCAAATGGCAGTGTTGGATGTTTTTTCCTAGGATGCAAGTCGATGACTATTTTATTTTTTTATTTTCGATGCATCCACGACGGTTCTGTCGATAGATTGTTGTGTCATTTTGACTATTCCGTAGATGTTGGCGCACTTTATTGTCTGAGAATCTGAAGCCCACCTGCACTTGATAACAAATTTTTGGGGACCAATTCATTTCTTCCGGGAAGCACAAATCAGGCTCGAGGGTTAGTCACTCAAGCTTATTTCACCAATTAGTATCAACCCATGGTTTTACCATGGTATTAGCCCATGGTAAAAGTTGGAACTGTTTCACAAATTTTGCAAGTATGTTATGGCATAATTACTAAGTTCCAATTAAAAATTTAAAAGTTTGGATAAAAGAATGTCCACGTAGGAAAAAATTGATAAAATATATGTCTTGGTCAATGGCGGTACCTGCAACAACAATATACATTCCTTACCTATTTTCTTATCATTCTCATGGCATAGTTACTAAGTTCCAATCAAAATTATAAAAAAATGGATAAAAAAATTTCCACTGAGGAATTTTTTGATAAAATATATGTATTGGTCAATGGAGGTACATGCAACAAAAATATACATTCCTTACCTATTTTTTTATCATTCTTATTTAGCCTCTTTGTCCTATATACATCCCTTACCTATTTACTTATCATTCTTGTTTAGCCTCTTCGTCTTAACATGACCACCCTCCTATATACTTTCCTTACCTATTTTCTTATCATTCTCGTTTAGCCTCTTTGTCCTAACATGACCATTAGTCTTATGGATTTCTCTCTATAAATACAAAGATTGCATTTCTCATTCCTAATTATTTAGTTTTTTGCATTTCTCTCTATAAAGACAGATCTTACTTCCCATTCAAAAATATTCATTAGTAATGATAGAATAGTTTGATGATTCTTATAAAATTTACTTGATATTCCTATTCAAAGTATCAATGGCCAAATAAGAGTGGAGCATGTTAATTTAGTTGTATTTTGATTTGTTTTTTTGTGTTTTCTGGTTGTGTGATCTTTTGTATCAAGGGAAGAGATCCATGCAGTTTTGGAAGGATATCAAGACACAACCATTTTTTGTGTTCTCTAGCCATGTGATCTTTTGTATCAAGGGAAGAGATCCATGTAGTTTTGGAATTCATATCAACGAACATAACCAAATCAGGCAAACACTTATATTAACTAAATTTTTTCTAAATTTTGTAAATCAAATTCTGCTCTTTATTTCATTATCGTTATTAATTTTTTTATTTTTTCCATTGCTTATTTATCAATAATATGATGTTTTTTCACGAACATTATCTAATCATTTTATTTATCCTAGATTAAAAGTAGATTATTCACTCAATATATCGAATGTTTACGAAAACTATCACATAATTAAAATTCTACATAATTTAGACATTATAAAATAATTCATTTCTTTAAATTTATTAAAGAACCAAAAACAAAAATTATAGTAACCACTAACTAAGTTTGCACATTTTCACTTTTACTCCTACATGTTAAAGTGTTGAAGAAAACATCCAGATGAGGTAGTTTTCCACATCATACAAAGTCTACTATATGACCTTCCGAGTTATGGTCCAATGAAAAATATTTTTTCAATAATATTGAAAAATAAATATTGTTTTTTTCAAAGTTAAACATTATAACTTGAATTGGTTAATGTTAAACTAATAGTGGTCAACACGGAAATTGATTGCTAGAGTCCTACCTTGGTAGGGACTAATAATAATAAAAGGTTAAAAGTAATAAAGAGTGCAATATGGAGAGATGTTATAGTGTCCGTAAAAGTTAAAAGTAATAAAACAATAAAATTCAATTTGTTATAAGTTAAGATGGATTTTACCTTAGAAATGAAAATAATGATTTTGTAACCATATTTAAATTTAATTAATAAGCACGTAAAAACTTAGTCCTTACAATAATCTTACAATATAACAATATGATATTCACGCCCACTTTACCATAGATATTATTAAGTTGTGAATGGGCTTTGTACCATGGCTTATTAATACCACGACTTATTAATACCACATGCCCAAAAGTCATCTCATATATATATATATATATACACTTTTGTGTTAAACACTCTGAAGGCGACTATGGAAGAGATGTTGTAATGTCATGTTATGTTGTGTTAGCTAAACATTTTGACGCAATGAAATCACATAAAAAAATAGAAATTAAATTTAAAAAATAAAATTATTAATTATTAATAATTGAACCAATGTGGATCCATCTTAACTCTAGATCCATCAAGCTCCGAGAGATAAAATTTCTCGAGGTGCAAACATTTCCTCAAGTTTTGCACTCAAAAAAGAGGTTTGCACCTCGAGAGATTTGATCCAACTCGACTCTTCATAGATCCAGAGTTAAGATGGATCTAGGATGGTGTATAAATCATATAAAGCAACTAGAAAAAATAAGTTTTTATGGTTAAAATGTTTGAAGTAGTCTCACTATTTTATATTTTAGTATTTTCTCGGTATCATTTTTTCCTGAAATCAAACAATTTTTTATTTTTGGATTTATAAGTTATGTATTATATATACATATTCATTGGGATCTATTAAGGGATGAGAGGGATGCAATTTTTTTTTTGAAATTTTGCACTCTAAAAGGAGTTTTCACATGAAGAGATTTGATCCCTCTTGGTCCATTCTATATTCATGCTTAAAATAGATCTATACTTGTAATATAATAGAATAAATATACATGGTGATAACTATAGTTGTTTAGTAAGTATGGTCATATATAACTAAAATTATGCATCCTTCGAAAATGCCATGAATCTTATTCCAATCATAGGTTAGGACCATATATTATTGTGGATAGTATTGAAGATTCATTTAAACCTTCATGGATTCTATTAGTTAGGAATTTCTTTATT
Organism: Pinus tabuliformis; assembly: GCA_031772625.1. NCBI lineage: Eukaryota > Viridiplantae > Streptophyta > Pinopsida > Pinales > Pinaceae > Pinus > Pinus tabuliformis. The sequence goes on from CM062812.1 coordinate 552,430,951, forward strand.
CGTTAGATCCATTATTAATCAATGGTGTTACAATCCAAAGAATTTTTGTGTTTGTTTTGTGATATAGTTCAATTTTATTCTACGAGTATATTATGGAGAAATGACAATGCTTCTTGTTACATTGAAAGTTAGTGGTTTATTTTAGAATAGGGTTTCCAAAATTTCCATTCTTTAGAACATAAAAATATATGGATGATTGAGATTCAATAGTATGAGAACATTCTTTGTCATATACATAATGTAATGGATGAAATCAATGATTTCCAAACCATTTTTCCATTGGAAAAGGAGGTGTGTTTGCAACCTCCATTCTATCTTAGTGTTATTCTTAGCACTACATAAATTAAATAGCTGATAAATCAAATATTTTGATTGTGATAGATGTTTATCAACCATTTAGTTTATATGTTTGTGCTAGTGCTAATGTAATAATGGAAATTATAGAAAAGGAGAAGCAAACGAACATCCATAGTAGAAATGGAAAACAAGAGAAGAAACTATGATTGTGGTAGCAATAAAAGTATGTATTTTATTTTTTGCATATGTGTTTGACAACCCAAATAGGTATTTTAGAATTTTTATTTTTTCTCTTTATCACTCTATTGGCCAAGATTATTCATTTTATTTTGGTAGCTAGGGTCATCTCTATGTAATTACTTATTATTATTATTATTTTTATTTTTTTAACTATAACGGTTATATTAATTATTTAAAAACTAGTTGGGCCGAAACCAAAACAACCATCATTACAATATTCAGAAGTACTTTTAGTTGTCGCTATCCTTTTTCCTTACCAAGGTGTAGATATACTCTAGATTACAGGATCGGGATCCATGTAGGCTCTTCATCATTCTTGCTAAATGCTCCTTAAGACAGGAGGCATGCCAGGTTTGCTTTTGCGTCTACTTCCTTATTTGAACAACGTAGGATATGGAAAAGAAGGTAGGATGAGAAATCTTCAAGCACGTATTGGAGCCTTTGAAGTGTCTCGTTAAGCATCACATTGCTGAAGTGGTCCTCCGAATTTAATATCTTTATCAGAATTTATGAATCCCCGAAGACTTGTATTTCATTTTTGCCTTTTTCACGTGCTATCTGACAAGATTTTAGCAGCCCAAGGATTTCTGCCTGGTTATTGATTCTCTGTCCAAGACCCTAGCTGAAGCTATCTTCTTGGATACCATCTAGGGAGTAGATCACTTTGCCTACTCCTGTTGTCCCTGGATTGCCTTTGGAGGCACCATAAAAAAGATTGTTGTTTTACCCTGTTTCGTCCACCAAGCTTGAAAATTTGTGTCTGTATCTCTTAATCTCCATACAAGAGTTTTACTGGGGCGAGTAGTGTCCTTTATCCTGTCTCAGAATATGTAAGTTCCGAGTCATTTCTTTTCTTCAGGGAGGAACGAGTTATCGTTTTTAAAGGGATGATTGGCCACAGTCTTGAGGAGTAGTGCTTTTGCTTTTGTTTTTGCTACCACCTTCAAAGGGGAATTCGTAATGCTGTTGAAGATCTGATCATTTCTAGCGAGCCATATTTTCCAGCATATGTATTTAGATAATTCTTTCCATATTTTGTTCCATGTTGTCTTTCTTTGGGTCACGTAGGGGTATCACATTCTCCAGGTGCTGAAGAGGGTTACTACTGTGACTTGCGATGGGGCAGAGACATTAGGCCTTGAAGGATGCATTCCCAAACTTCTTGAGCAAATGAGCAATCCACAAACAAGTGCTCCATGGTTTCCAGGGCTTTGTAGCAAAGAGAACACCAATGTGGCTCGTAAATACCTCTTTTACTTAGTTTTTTACCAGTTAGCACTTTCCTATGCATTAAAACCCAAGTGAAGAAGTTTATTTTGGGGAGACTAAGACGGTCCCAGACCTGTTTCCATAATGTTGCAGTGTGGATCAGAGCTTGGCGAGCTTGAAGAGAGGCGAATCCATGCGTTGCCTTGTATATTCCAGTCTTTCCCCATCCCCATTTATCCGTCGAATGCAAGTGGACCGATGCTAAGCCCGTTAAAGCTTCTTACAGGAGTGTCTTTTGAATGTGCAACTGCTCTGGAGCTCATGGAATATTCCAATCTCTCTAGTTTCCGGAGTCGTCTCATGTTGATATGTCTACCAGGGTGAGAATTCCATGTTGCATGAACCAATTCCTAACTTCTTTGATTACTTCAGAATTGCCAAGAGGCGACTAACCCATTATAATGTCTTGCCACAACATCGTGTTTTTTCCATTGCTAGGGATACGATACAAGTGCTTTTGGAAGAAATCGATCCCACGACAATAGAGATGCCATATCATCATCCCTTTGATGCTGTTATCGATCTGAAGGTTTCTTAGCATGGAGCCATTTAGATATTTTTTCTTTAGAACCTGACTGACAGGGTGTTTTTTGTTTGAGAAGAGGGTCCAGAGGATTTTGCCTCCTAGATCCAGATTAGAAAGGCCTGGGTCTCTTATCTGCAGGCCTTGTTCAGAGATAGGGCGCTTGACTGTGTCCCAGTTCACTAAGTGAAATTTTATTTGATTTCCTCTTCCTCCTCTCCACAGAAAATCCCTGATCAATTTGGAGATTTGGTCCATGATCTTCTTTGTAGCTATAAGAAAGGAAGCTTGATAAATTGGCAGGGAGAATAAAACAGATTTAATAAGGATGATTTTGCCAGCATTGGTGAGCCATTGCCCTCCCCAAGCTGTAATCTTGGACTTAATTTTGCTTATTACATCTGTCCACAACGAAGATTTGTTAGAACCTAGGGTTATTGGTAACTCGGGGTATTTGATTTTATCCCAACCCAAGAAGCCTAAGAAGAGGGTTATTCTCTGGATTGAATTTTGATCCACATTCCACCCATATATTTCACTTTTACTTTTACTTATAAGAGCTCCTGATATGCTACAGAATTTTTGGAGAATTCCACTCTAGACTTTGGCTATCTTAACGGAGGCTCCACCCAGAAGAAGAGAGTCATTTGGAAATAAGGCATGGTTGAGAGGCTCTAGCCCCTTCATCAATCTGATGCCTAGAGCTGTCCCTAATTTATTTTCAGTTGTCAGTTTTCTACTTAACGTGTCTGCCATAAATATGTACACGAAAGGGGAAGAGGGCAGCCTTGTCTTATTCCCCTCGAGGCTTGAAAATAGTTTGTTGGCATGCCATTAACTAACAAAGCTATCCATGGCTTTTCAGTACAAGCTTTAATCAAATTGACAAAGTTAGAGCTGAAACCAAAGGAAAGGAGGACTTTGTACAGGAAAGAAAGATTTACCCGATCGAATGTGCTTGCCATGTCTAGCTTTATGAGCATACCTTGCTCTTACGGAGGATAACTGGAGTGTATGACTTCTTGCCCCTGTATTACATTGTCCAGGATATGTATCCCTTTGACAAAGCCACCTTGGGTGGGAGAAATGAGTTTCCCAAGCAATGGCTTGATTCTGTTTGCCAGCAGTATTTTTAGGATTTTGTATGATGCATTGCAAAGCGAGATTGGCCTAAACCTGTCAAAAGTGCCCGGATTCACTTCTTTTGGTATTAATGCAAGAAAGGTAGAATTAGTACTACCTCCCACTTTAGCCTTTTGGTGAAAATATTTAATCATCCTCAGTAAATCAATTTTTATTATTTCCCAACAAATTCTATAAAAATGAATCGAGAAGCCATCTGGTCCTGATGCCTTGTCTGGCTCTATGGACCAAATTACTTTGCAGATTTCTTCCTCAGAGAAAGGTTTCAAGAGACCAGTGTTGTCCTTCTTGCTTACCAAAGATGGAATATGAGAGAGAAAGTCATAGATGACTTCTTCACAACCATTCCCACCCTCTTTATAAAGACAACCTCTTTCTTACTTTTTGTCATTTTCGATTTTTATGTTGTTTTGGGGGTTTTTATCTTCGTTTATCTCCTAATGTGAATGGAATTCCTATTCCTAAGTCTCTAGAAGGCGAGTATGGTTATAGATTTTAAGGCAATTATGTCCTCTATGATAGCTCCCAAAACTTAACACTTCAGAAGGTCTTAGAACATACTAGTGATGAAAGTAATACTTGAACAAGAATGAAAATGTGTTGCTAATAAAACAAATAACAAACTACTGATCATGAAACCATTATCTCTGTTGCTGTCTAAATACAGAAAAATGAATTAAGCTACTGCACTTAAACAAATCAAAAATTGCAATCTAATAAAAGTAAAATCAATTCGCATGATTCATAGTTCGATTCCTCGCCAGGTAGTCTAAGCTATGGCTTTTGGAGATAATCGTCAATGATATGAGCAAGCTGATACCTAATTGCAGGAAAGTAAAACTAAAATCAAATTACATCATTCATAGTTCGATTCCTTGCCAAGTAGTCTAAGCTATGGCTTTCGGAGATAATCGTCAATGGTATGAGCAAGCTGATATCTAATTGCAGGAAAGTAAAACTAAAATCAAATTACATCATTCATAGTTCAATTCCTCGCCAGGTAGTCTAAGCTATGGCTTTTGGAGATAATCGTCAATGATATGAGCAAGCTGATATCTAATTGTAGGAAAGTAAAACTAAAATCAAATTACATCATTCATAGTTCGATTCCTCACCAGGTAGTCTAAGCTATGGCTTTCGGAGATAATCGTCAATGATATGAGCAAGCTGATATCTAATTTCAGGAAAGTAAAACTAAAATTACATCATTCATAGTTCGATTCCTCGCCAGGTAGTCTAAGCTATGGCTTTCAGAGATAATAGTCAATGATATGAGCAAGTTGATATTTAAACTAACTAATCAAAGCAAGTGAACAAGACTGGAATCAAAGCATAAATGGAATTTAAAAACTAAGAAAAGCAAAGTCAGCAGAGAGGCTAATCCCATGTCACTAGTTGTTGCGAAAATTGCATGAAAAATGCCTGGGCCTACTCTATCCTAAAACATACACACACTGATCAGCGTTAACAGCAATATAGAAAGCTTGTGATAACATGTACAGGAATGCAATTTTTATACCATAACATATGAAATATATACACAAGTGGATAACTATGGACCATGTGCAATGGAAACAATACGTAAAAACTTTTACAACAACAAGGAAAACGAAACCTCAGTGTGCAGGGTCCCTCTGCACGACCTCGGTCAATAGGCTATCAATCCAAAATTATAGTCACGCAATCATGTAGAAACAAAGTCTTCTTTTATAATTCAAAACACAGTTACAACAACAAGACTAGTGTCATGGCTCAATGAACTTTTAACAACAAAATTACATTAACCAAAAGACTAACTCTATGTGTTTGGAAACGCATTATTTATAACAAAAACTTCATAACTGTTTTCCTATGAAACTACGTCAACAGAAGACACGTAAAGGACAACGTCCATAGATTTAGCATAATGGTTTCCGAGATTATTAAATCTATCAATTGTGGCTATTGGATTCACATAGTGGGGCAGTTTACAGGTGGAAACATGACCCCAGGGATCTAGGAATGGCCACACATCCTTCATAATCCTTCACGTGCTTGAAAATAGAGTCCAGCTGCCGTAGGACTCTTACGTTGGACCACCGTTTGACCACCGTTGACCACGGCTTTCCTTGATGAATCCGGCTGAACCAATAGGACCTGATCCATGTCCAGGTCATTTCCAACTTGCCCGTGTGGCTTGTTTTGCCTGATGACTCCTGCAACCTAGAGTTTAACAAAAATAGCTGCGGAAAGTTGAACCAACTGCGGAAAGTGGCTGCATTCTGCAGCTAATGAGCAAAATATAATTCAAACAAAAAACAAAAAACATAGTTAGAAAACCACTTAAATGCTCTTTTAGAATCAATATGTAATGGCCTTTGATAGCTGGTGAGGTATTGTTGAGGGAAAAAGGTCTAGGAAAATGTGTAGGAGAGATGTAGTTTCAGAGCTCAACATACCCCCACTGTGAAGGTGTTGCATGTCCCCATGCAACCAAAACTTTGACCATTCTCCCTTCAGTTCATGTGTTCTGAGACCTCTGCCAACACATCTAGCCTTCTTTCCTTCTTTCTTGGGACCACTGTCATCCTTGGCTTCCTCATTAGGCACTTGAATTTGAGATTGATGAGAGCTCTACTCAAGCTCCTGCTCTCTTTCTTCAATTTTCTATTCTTCTTCTGCCACAACCCAGGATGCAACATGGTGTTGTCGTGAATGATCTTGTCCAATCGGCCTTGTTCCTTTAATGTTTCATTTTCTCTTTTGATGTGTCTATTTAAGACCTCCAGTTCAAAAACTTCCCGTTTCAGTGATTGGATTAGAGCTTCCTGTGCTGTGTTAGGCTGGGTAGATGAAGTGCCTGGATCTGTGGCCATTTTCTCCAAGGACTCTATATAATCATACATTTCTTGCTGGTTTTGGTATATCTCAGGTGTAGTCTTTCTTGGGCTAACCCCAAAATCCTGTTGAAGAGGACTGATTTCAATATCTGGCCAAGAAGGACTCATGTCAAAATCTGGCTGAGAAATAGGAGTATGGTGTGGGCTACGGTCAGGAGAGATTGCTGGAGGTTGTTCCGGAGTTTCCCCTCCTAAGTCAATAAAGTGGGGCCTTTTGGTTTGTACTGTCCTCAATTTCCCTTTAAGCCTAGAGCTCCTCCTTAAATTTTGTGGGCTAGTATCTTCTTTCTCCACCCTCTGTTTTTCTTTTCCTTTCTTCTTTGCTGCAGCTGATTGTTCCTGTAGGTAAACTAGTCTTTCAGAAAGTATTTGGTGGTCCTATTCTGAGGAAGGATTTGGGGTTTGATAGACAACCTCAATATTTCTTTTCCCTTTTGATTTTCTTGGCTTCTTACACTCAGTTCTTTCCTTCCTACTTTCAGACAGTTTTTCTTCCCTACTAGTTTCTTCAACTATGTTAGTAGGAGTATCCTGAATTCTATCACTTGTTTTCTTCCTTTTGCTTCTCCTTGATGAGCTGCTTTCAGTCGTTTCTTGTGGATCTTGAAAGAAATTTCTAACTAAAAACTGCTCCCAGGTGTCCTTCTTTTCCTTCAATTGTTTCTCTATCAAAATTTTCACAAGGCCGTGATGATACAAGTGGGGTTCTACGTCCCCTTCATTCTTTTGGACGGTGATGGAAATTTTCTTCAGGCTATTTAACAAAAAGTAGGGCAAAATTAATAGTTCGGTTTTCTAGAAAATTCATCAGCAACCGGGTGTTTTACATGTACATTGACCCGAATCGTCCCTCACAGGTAATGAATTTCTAGATTATTAATAATAAACTAGCCCACTTTTCTTCTAAAGCAGAGACAGGGATTCCTCGTTTGAAAATAGTTACATCCGTACCTGGATTTCGTGGGATAGCTCTCCATGTTTTCTCGTCAAAGCTTTTATTTTTGAACCACCGTTCTCCCTCCTGTGGGAGTTTTGTTGCAGCTGCTATGGATGCCTCTGTGATTGAGAATTTAAGGTCTCTAACCTCAGCTTCCACACCATCAAAAGACCTCGCAAAAGTCTTCGTAACTTCCTTGTTGTAGCCTCTGAATTTCTGAATAAACTGTAGCCACCATGCCTTCTTTAGTATGCTCTTCAATTGCGGATACCCCTCCATGAACTTGGGCCCTTCCGGCTCTGCTCTCAACAAAAGACCCATTCCTTCCTCCTGTCTTTAACACGTCTGCGTGGGTATTGGATGAACGGAGGTGAGACGGCTGGGTTAGCAGGGAATGGAAGAATGGACAAGGTTTATGGAGAAAAGCCAGTGACTGTAAATGGAAGATAGAGAACAGGTAGCAGAAGTGAGTTCACAGAGCGGAGCAGAGGCTTATGTGAACAGGGTAGAAATGCAAGCGTGACTTCAATAGAATAGTAGGGGAGTACAGTGAGCCCGACAGATTTTTGAACTAGATGGCCGTGGAGTAGACGTTAACATGCTCACGAAATGGTTGCGGAATTTGTGTGGCGAAGAAGAGCCGTGATCAAAACAATTACGTCCCCATAATTACCCGGTTTAACAGGTGGAGTGTCAAAGTACAATCAAACACGAGTTAAATCCGGAGGCTGATCATGAGGCCGTTTAGAAATTAATGCAAGGTTCGTGGAGGAATCATGAAAAGATCATGGAACGGTTATGGAGGCTATCAAAGGTTAATCATTACATATAATGGAGCCGTGGTTTCATAACTATATGAAATGTGCTCTAAATGCTATTTGACATAAATCTTACTCATACCTTGGAAATTTTTCACTTTTCGTCCATTAACCTTTGATCAGCTACTTCCTGATGATGCTTCTAGATGCTTTATATCTTCATAATATATTCCTTTTGCCATACCTGCATTTGATTTTCATGATCATTTAATAACATCTGACTGTCAGTGTTGAAAAACAGAGTGTTAGCTGCGGAAACTGACACAATGCACATATGACTGAATGAAGATGGATAAGTGATGACTGAGTGAATGATAACTGGTCATGAAAGGAATTTTATTGGCAAAATGAGATGATGAAATTAAATGGCATGAGGTGGAATGAAGTGAAATGACATGAAACTATGAGGAAAGATTTTTTTTTCTTTGGAAAATATAGGGCGTCAGAAGTTTCTGATTTTCGCCCTGTATTTTCTGTATAAGACTGCCAATCAGTGATTGGTTTTCAGGCTTATACATTTTTTTTTTTAAACAAAGAAAGAACAAGGATTATGCTAGTGGAGAAGAAGGATTCTTCTTCACCAGCCTTATTGCAGAATTATCCTAAAAGGCTTTGACAAATTCCCCCTTTGAGAGTGGCTTATGATAGATCTTTAACCAGTGACCATTCACAATAAGAGGAGTTTGATATTCATCAATGGTTTTGATTCTTACCACTCCATTGCTAAAGACTTTGTCGTTCTCATATGGCCCAAGCCAATGAGTCTGAAATTTACCTTTGAAGTCTTTGAACTTGGAATCAAATAGCGATGCCCAATCTCCTTCTTGAAACTTTTTCTCCTTGATGTACTTGTCATGCCACTTAGCTCTTTGATATTGAACTAGATCGGTTCTTAGGATTGCTTCTTGTCTGATCTCATCTAGCTCATTCAACTGCTCCATTCTATGCTTTTGGGCTTCTGATAGATCCATTCCCAATTGAACTGCCATCTTGAAAGTTTTTACTTGGAACTCAATAGGGAGCAGGACTTCTTTCCCATAAATAATTTCATAGGGAGAATGTCATGTTGTATTCCTCCATGTAGTTTTGTAGGCCCATAAGGCTTCTGGAAGCCTTTCTGCCCAATCTCTTCTGTGTAGATGAATAGTCTTGGTAATGATGCCTTCAAGAACTTTGTTTGTAGATTCCACTTGACCATTTGCTTGCGGATGGTAAGGAGTAGATTTTCTGTGCTTGATTTTGTATTCTTCCATCAACTTCTCCACCAAGTTGGATGTGAATTGACTTCCCTGATCTGTCACAATTTCTCTTGGAACACCAAAGCGAGTAAAAATATCCTCATAAAGAAAACTAATCGCTGAATGCTCAGTAGCAGAAAATAATGCTTTGGCTTCTACCCATTTAGTGAAGTCTAAAGCCCATTTTTCAAAGGGTTCGATGAGTACCTGTGGCTGCAATGGTATTTCATTTGAAAGGGTAGGTTCCCCACTCTTTGGCAGCTGTCACACCTTTTGACATATTGTTTTGCATCTTTGAAGAGGGACGACCAATAATATCATAAAGAGAGGATTTTATAGGTTGTCCTTTTGTCAGCAAAGTGTCCACCGCATGGTTCATCATGACATGCCTTGAGGATATCAGGCATTGCATCTTCCCTAACACATCTTCTGATCATAAGATCTGGCCTTATTTTAAACAATTTTTTAGAAATCCATGAATATTTTTAACTCTCCTAAATAATCTTTCTTCTTTCACTAGGAAATAGATGTGGAGGTAGTTTCCCTGTAACAAAATAGTTAGCAATATTTTCATACCAAAGGGTCTTAGTAGTTACTGCAAATAAATATTCATCAGGAAACTTGTCCTCTACAGGAGAATCTTCTTTAGTATTCTGAATCCTAGACAAGAAATCAGCTACTGTATTTTGTTTCCCTGGTCTATCCAACACAGTAATATTGAATTCCTGTAAAAGTAAGAGCCATCTTGTAACTCTGCCATTAGTAATAGGTTTGTTCATTAAATATCTAATTACAGAATGATCAGTATGAATAAAAGTTTCATAGCCTGTTATATAATGTCTAAACTTATTGATTGCATGAACAAGAACTAAGAACTCCTTTTCAGTCATAGTATAGTTCAACTCAGTGGGAGTTAAATTTTTACTGGTATAGTAAACGACATAAGGAACTAAATCTTTTTGTCCCAACACAGCCCATAAAGCTGTATCTGAAGCATCTGTAGAAATATGGAAAGGAAGTTTCCAATTTGGTCCTCTCAAGATAGGTGCTTAAGCTATTCTTGTTTTCAAAGTTTCAAATGCTAATTTGCAATCAAGATGCCATTTGAATTCACAGTATTTTGTAAGCAGTTTGAAGAGTGGAGATGCTATTTTGGTGAAGTTTTCTATAAATCTTCTATAATATCCAGTAAATCCCAAAAAACTTCTAACATCTTTTTGACAATTTGGAATAGGTAACTTGGAGATGACTTCAACTTTTGATCTATCAACTTTAATCCCATTCCCTGAAATATGATGTCCCAAAACAATACCTTCAGTAAACATCATAAAGCATTTTTTATGGCTTAATGAAAGGTTTGTTTCTTTACATCTTATAAGGACTTTTCCAAATTTTCTACTGCCTCTTCAAACGAATCACCATAAACTGTAAAATCATCCATATATACCTCTACACAATCATGGATTAGATCAGAAAAAATTCCTAGTACGACTCTTTGGAATGTTGCAGGTGCATTACATAATCCAAAAGGAAGCACTCGATAAGCAAAATTTCCCCATGGACAGGTAAATGTGGTCTTATCCTGATCTTCAGGTGCTACTTGAATTTGATTATAACCACTAAAACCATCCGGAAATGAAAAGTACTTTTTGCCTGCTAATGTATCTAATACTTGATCGATAAAGGGTGAGGGAAAGTGATCCTTCAAAGTTGCTTTGTTCAATTCCCTGTAATCAACACATAATCTCCATTTACCATTCTTTTTGGGTACTATAACCAAAGGAGAAACCCATTGACTATCTAAAATTGGATAAATGAAATTTACATTGAGTAGTTTTTGGAGCTCTTCTTTCACTATCTCCCTAAGATTTGGATTCATCCTTCTTTGAGGTTGTCTGATTGGTCTATTGTTTTCCTCGATATAGATGTGATGGATGCAAGTCTTAGGGTCAATACCTTTCATATCAGTATACTCCCATGCAAATGCAGTAGAATGTTTTTGCAAGATTTTGGTTAGCTCTTCCTGTTGTGAGTTTTCCAAATTGTTGTTGATATTCAGTGTTTTTCCTGGAAAAATCTCAATGGTAGAGCTACCAAATTCTTCCATAGAGTAAAGAGACATTTGTCTTGATGATAGATATTCAATGTTAGAATCTAACTGAAATTGTGTGTGGTCATATTCTGAAGATGTTTCAAAATTTGACTATCTTCACTAATTTCAGAAACAGTAAAGACATGTTGTATAATGTCTTCATCATTGACCCATTCATTGTCTCCTAATTCTGTAATTGCTTTTGCTGGAGGATACAAATTGAATTTCTTTGTTGAACTACCATCAGAAATGTACATATCTCTAGATCTACAACTAATGAAAGCATCAACTGTGGTTAGCCAAGGTCTTCCTAAGATAAGTGGATGTCCTCCTAAATTACTCTTGGGAGTCAAAATCATGAAATCTACTGGATGTTCCCAAGAATCTAAGGAGACTGAAATATCTTCTAGCACACCATATGGTTTGATTATTGATCTATCTGCAAGTTGCAGTAAGGTTGGTGTAAAGAGAGGATTAGGAAGTTTGAGTTGTTCCATAGTTTGTCTACTCATAATGTTGATAGCAGCCCCTAAGTCAATCAAAGTATTTGGAATTTCTATCCCATTGATATGTGTCTTGAAAATTGGACTACCTGGATCCACATATTTTTGCATGGTAATCTTTCCCATCATGATATCTGCAGTTTTTCCTACCAGGTGGATTCTTATTGTGTCTCTTGGTTTCCTTCCTGGTCTTTTAAGACTCAACTCCTTTATTGTTTTTGCTAGAATAAGAATCTCTCTAATGGCTTGTAGCAAGGGAATCTTGATACAGACATTCTTTAATTCATCTAGGAAATCATAGTCAGGCAACAAGATTTGTTTTTCCACCCCTTTGTCAATTTGTGATCTTTCAGGGAAAGGAGGCGTGGATGAAGATGCAGGTTGCTCAACTATAGGAGTTGTGGGGGTTGACTCTTTTTCTTTTTGAATGATTGGGTTTTGAAGAGATGCCTCCTCAGAACCTTTATTAACTTGAAGAGAATCCTTCTCAGAGGTACCTTGCTCTTGAACATCTATAGAAGGTTTTTCTAAAACTCTACCAGATCTGAGTTGAACATCATTAAGAGGAACAATCATATAGGTAGGAAATTGTTGTCCTTCTATCATGTAAGCATTCTGAGGATTTTTGTTGTTGGGATTTGGCAATGGCTAGGCTAGTAGTTGATTTGTATTTTGTTGAAATGGAAGTAAGAGTTGAGAATTTGGATTTTGTTGAGAAGGTTGTTGTTGTGGAAATGGTAATGAAATTTGTGGGTTTTGATTTGGAATTGGTGGATTTTGTTGATTTGGAAAAGATGGAGGATGTTGATAAAATTGAGCAAATCTCCCATAAGGATTTTGCATCCCTTGTGCCCATGATTGGTATGGATTTTGAGATTGGGGCCAAGGTTGTTGCCAAGAATTCCAGTTTGGCGGGAGCTGAAAGTTCATAGGATTGTTAAATCCTTGATTTTGTTGTCCTTGCCAAGGTCTTCTTGAGACAAAACAAAGGGATTCTACTGAATTTGGATCTTCTTGAAAGACAGCTTTGAGCCCAGGAATTGAAGGACAATCCTTGGTCTCATGATTTTCTGAGAAAATCATGCATGTTTATACAACTTTTGCATCCAAGGGGCATTCTCGTAGATCATGTTTCTTTCTACATTTTGGGCAAAAGATGGCCAAGGCATCAGCTTCTGTTTTCTGCTTGTTTTGAATTTTAAGGGTGTCTAATTGTTCACTAAGGCTCCCTAGAATATCAGTTTTGAACTCATCAAGCATATTTCCAATCTCTTCCCTACTTACTGAACTAGTTGCAAATTTGTTTTCTCTAATTAGAGAAGAATCTCTAGGCCCTTTTACAGTTTTGGATTTTCCCCTTGAGAGATGGACACATAGTTCTGCTATGTCACGAAGTGGAAGTTGAGAAATATCTCCCTTCACCATCATGTTTAAAATGTCTATCCATTCATCTCTAATGGCTTTCAATAGAAGGGCTTTCAAGGTTTCCTCATCTAAATTACTCATTTTTTCTCTCTTTAAGTTGTATTGAAATCTTTCAAGTAAATCCTCCAAGTTTTCATCTTCTTTTTACATCATCTTGAATACCTCATCCTTATTATTGGCGGGCATACAATAGTCCAGGTATCTATCCAAAAATGTTTGTTTCATATCATTCCAAGTCCTAATAGATTGAGTGACTAATCCCATGAACCATTTCAAAGTAGCTCCTTTCAACGTTGAAGGAAACAATTTGAGTTTTTGAGAGTCTTCCATGTAATCATAGGTTTGGCACAAGACTTCAAACTCAAATAGAAATGTTTCGGGATCCTCACTTCTCAACCCATGAAAGTTTGGGAGGACCGATGGTGAAATATTTTTCATTGTTGTATGAGTTTCCTCATCAGCTATAGGGAATCCAAATGAGTTATCTTCATCCCTATTTCCCCCGTTGTTACCTCTGCCTCCTCCATTATTTCCTCTTCCTCTACCTCTACCTCTACCCCCTCCTCCAAATCCATCTACTACTTCCTCTGTCATGATAGTTTCCTTAGAGTCCTCAGATTCCTCTGGTTCTTCTATTAATGGTGAATGAGGAAGAGTTTCTCCCTCCTCTTCTTCAGGTGATTCTAATTCTTTGATTACAATATGTCCCCCTGTAGAAGTGAAGAAAGGTTCTTCTCCTAGATCAGATTTAGTAGATAGTGTGGGAGAATCTCCTAATTCGGCTGCTGCTCCTTGAATTCCAGGAATCCTAAGGCTGGGAGTATGAGTTGGAGATGATGGAGGTGTATATTGTCTATGTCTTGAAGTAGCTGGAGTTGTGAAAATCGAACTCTTAGCTCTAGCTATAAACCTTCCCCTAGAATCTATTGCTTTATGCATGTCATTTTTTTATTTTTATTTTTCTTTCAAGTCGGGCTAATAATTCTCTTTCTGATCTTCCAGATCACACTAGGTGCAAGAAGAGAGCATAATCAAGAAATTATTGAACTAATAATTCTCTTTTCTGATCCTCCAGATCACACTAGGTGCAAGAGGAGAGCATACTTCAAGAAGTTATCAATTTTCCCTTCTTCTTATTCTTCTTCTTCTTTTTTTGTTTTTTTTTTTAATGTAAGAGATTGGCTACCTAGTTACACTTCCCCGGCAACGACGCCAAAATGTTTGGTCAATTTAGTGTGTCCTAAATTTCTACATTAATTATCAATCCAGGAGTCGTAAACTGATGAAGTGTGGCACACTATATGTGCAAGACAACCTCTTTCTTACTTTTTGTCGTTTTCGATTTTTATGTTGTTTTGGGGGTTTTTATCTTCATTTATCTCCTAATGTGAATGGAATTCCTATTTCTAAGTCTCTAGAAGGCAAGTATGGTTATATATTTTAAGGCAGTTATGTCCTCTATAATAGTTCCCAAAACTTAACACTTCAGAAGGTCTTAGAACATACTAGTGATGAAAGTAATACTTGAACAAGAATGAAAATGTGTTGCTATTCAAATAAAACAAATAACAAACTACTGATCATGAAACCATTATCTCTGCTGCTGTCTAAATACAGAAAAATGAATTAAGCTACTGCACTTAAACAAATCAAAAATTGCAATCTAATAAAAGTAAAATCAATTCACATCATTCATAGTTCGATTCCTCGCCAGGTAGTCTAAGCTATGGCTTTCGGAGATAATCGTCAATGATATGAGCAAGCTGATATCTAATTGCAGGAAAGTAAAACTAAAATCAAATTACATCATTCATAGTTCGATTCCTTGCCAGGTAGTCTAAGCTATGGCTTTCGGAGATAATCGTCAATGATATGAGCAAGTTGATATCTAATTGCAGGAAAGTAAAACTAAAATCAAATTACATCATTCATAGTTTGATTCATTACCAGATAGTCTAAGCTATGGCTTTCGGAGATAATCGTCAATGATATGAGCAAGCTGATATCTAATTGCAGGAAAGTAAAACTAAAATAAAATTACATCATTCATAGTTCAATTCCTCGCCAGGTAGTCTAAGCTATGGCTTTCAGAGATAATCGTCAATGATATGAGCAAGCTGATATCTAATTGCAGGAAAGTAAAACTAAAATCAAATTACATCATTCATAGTTCGATTCCTCACCAGGTAGTCTAAGCTATGGCTTTCGAAGATAATCGTCAATGATATGAGCAAGCTGATATCTAATTGCAGGAAAGTAAAACTAAAATCAAATTACATCATTCGTAGTTCGATTCCTCACCAGGTAGTCTAAGCTATGGCTTTTGGACATAATCGTCAATGCTATGAGCAAGTTGATATTTAAACTAACTAATCAAAGCAAGTGAAAAAGACTGGAATCAAAGCATAACTGGAATTAAAAAACTAAGAAAAGCAAAGTCAGTAGAGAGGCTAATCCCATGTCACTAGTTGTTGCGAAAATTGCATGAAAAATGCCCAGGCCTACTCTATCCTGAAACATACACACACTTATCAGTGTTAACAAGAATATACAAAGCTTGTGACAACATGTATAGGAATGCAATGTTTATGCCATAACATATGAAATATATACACAAGTGGATAACTATGGAACATGTGCAATGGAAACAATACGTAAAAACGTTTATAGCAACAAGGAAAACAAAACCTCAGTGTGTAGGGGCCCTCTTCACGGCCTCGGTCAACAGGCTATCAATCCAAAATGATATTCACGTAATCATGTAGAAACAAAGTCTTCTTTTATAATTCAAAACACAGTTGCAGCAAAAAGACTAGTGTCACGGCACAGTGAACTTTTAACAGAAAAATTACATTAACCAAAAGACTAACTCTATGCGTTTGGAAACACATTATTTATAACAAAAACTTCATAACTGTTTTCCTGTGAAACTACGTCAACAAAAGACCCGTAAAGGACAGCGTCCATGGATTTAGCATAATGGTTGCTGACATTATTAAATCTATCAACTATGGCTGTCGGATTCACATCGTGGGGCAGTCTACAGGTGGCAACATGACCCCAGGGATCTAGGAATGGCCACGCATCCTTCAGAATCCTTCATGTGTTTGAAAACAGAGTCCGGCTGCCGTAGGACTCTTACGTTGGACCACCGTTTGAGCATCGTTGACTGCGGATTTCCTTGATGAATCCAGCTGAACCAATAGGACCTGATCCATGTCCAGGTCATTTCCAACTTGCCCATGTGGCTTGTTTTGCCTAATGACACCTGCAACCTAGAGTTTAACAAAAACAACTGCGGAAAGTTGAACCAGCTGCAGAAAGTGGCTGCATTCCGCAGCTAATGAGAAAAATCTAATTCAAACAAAAGACACAAAAACATAGTTAGAAAACCACTTAAATGCTCTTTTAGAATCAATATGCAATGGCCTTTGATAGCTGGTGAGGTATTGGTGAGGGAAAAAGGTCTAGGAAAATGTGTAGGAGAGATGTAGTTTCAGAGCTCAATAATCTCGGGAGTTTATATTTTCAGAAGGTCTTTAACTGCTTCAGCTTTCGCAAGGTTCCCCAAGCCTTTGCAATTCCAAGAGACTAATCTCATTATTTAACGGGAGTGGAGTGGGTTGGGCCCCCCTTAGGGGGCCTTTCTCTGGTGTTTCTCCTGATGAACATTTCAATGATGGATTGGCTGCCTTGCATTTTTTGCATCTCTGCTTCTTCTTCCCTAGCTTCCTTATGAGATTTCCTCCCAAATCTTTTCGAGGGTCTCTCGAATGTCTCATCTTCCGATGACCCGGAGGTTTCCGGAGGTTTTTTCCTTGCCATTTCTGCATAGGTAGGTGAGGAGGAGGTTCCTGCTGGGGAGTCAAGATGGGTTACTTCTACGTTATCCTTTTCTACTTTAGGTGGAGGAACTTGGTGTTCAATCTCCTCTATCGCTGATTCTGGAATTTCTGTTGATGTGCTGAGGGTTTCGAATGGGTTTATTTAAGCTGTTGTCCTTGGTTGTTCTCCTCTTCCTTTCGCTTGTACCATTCCTGTTAAGGGAGCACCAGACTCCGACGGTACCTATTTCCCTTTATTTATGTTACTTTCCTTGGCCGGGATTGCTTTCTGTACCTCGGTCCATTTTTCTCCTTTCGACTTCTCTAGGTCTTCCTCTGCCTTTTTTTTTGTAGTATCTTGCGAAATGCCAGTAGTCATGGCAATGTCTGCATTTGAATGGAAGTTGCTCGTAGTCTAACTCTTGAATATAAGACCAGTCTGTTATTGTTAACTTTATGGCTTCATGTAACCCTATTTCCAAGTCGACTTTGACCCATATTCTTGCACATGAGTACTAATCCCTTCTCTCTGCTTGGTCTATGTATTTTCCCCAGGTGTTGCCAATCGATTCTGGCGACATTGGGTTCTAGCAGTGCAGTGGTAGATGTGGGAGGCGCATCCACACTAGAACTGCTGACGACACATCTTGTGTCGGATCGAAGTTTGGTGACCGTGAGTTTAAATACAGACCTTGAGGGCCCATGAAATATGGTCCATTCCTAAAAATGAGATTTATGTCTTCTATCGAATAAAAAACAAAGACAAGAAAGCCCTTACCAACCAGAAAACTTCTGATGCCTTCCTTGACTAATGGTCACCAGTTCCTTTATACCCACGCCTCGACAGCCTTGGGGAAAGGCCATAGGCTTGTAAATTGACCGATTAGGCCTCTTTTAGCTAAGTTCATAGTAGATCTACAAGAATATTCAGCCTGAAGGGTGACTGTGGGGATGTTATCAAGTTTCTTTACAAACTTGCGCTGAGTTTCCCTTGCTGGGCATTTACTGCTGGAGTCGATCAGCTTCCTAAAGGCAAGGATCTCTAGTGGAGGAGGCAAAGAAAGAGGGGCCTCGAGGCCCCCTCTTAGGGCCATGGCTAAGGAGGCAGAGACTTAGGTCGCACCAGAGCTATGTGCGCGCGAAGAAGCAGTTCTGCTAGGTCACCTCTTCACTCTTGTTAAGTTTTGCGTTATACTACCTCTACGTTTTAATATTGTTATTGGAATAATGGTTTTCTTAGGGGGTTTGGGTGATTTTTGTGGTTTTGAGTTAAAATTGTGTAGTGAGTTTTATGTTAGCCTTTGGGAAGAAATATAAACTTACCCTTTAGAATTGTAGGACAGTATATATATTTGATTGGAAATGTAAGATTTATTTAACGCCTTTTTTTATTGGAGATTTTGAGAGGCAATATGGAGCATGCCTTAAAATAATGTGTACTATTTATTAAAAACTTGTTGTTATGGTATACGATTTTATTTACATAATCAATTATAATTTACTATATAAATGTAAATATACTTAATACAATTTATTCCTATTTTCTTGAAACATGAAGAGGCTAAGCGTTTAAAATAAATCAATCGAAAAAATATTATGTTAAATAACATAAGTACAATATCCCCGACAAGTGATGAGGAAATGAAGGATGCACACAACTCAAGGGATGACTGCAGTTCAAATGATAAATGACAATCAATAAAATTGAATATTACTACAAGTTGTATGTTTTGGAATATTTTTTTGTCAAACTTAGGGATTTTGTTTAATGTACTTGACATATTATTCCAATTACATGAGGACATGTTATCAATAAGTGTAAGAATTACACACTAACATTTTTTAATGTATTGAACATAGTATCCCAACTGCATAGATTACCAATAAATGTAACCATTACTTATTGCTTGCCTTCCGATTATTGTTGACCGTTATGTTTTCTCATTTTGAATGACAATGGGTCTCTTATTAATATATAATAAAATTGAATTCTTATTTTATTTCATTGTCAAATGTTCTAAATCAACATATAAAATCAATATTATTATTAAAAATATTTGATTTTGAACTTATCAAAAAATAAAATATATATATATATATATATATATATATATATATATATATATATATATATAGAGAGAGAGAGAGAGAGAGAGAGAGAGAGAGAGAGAGAGAGTTAATCCATGCATTATATTCCTTTGGATGCACTAAATGGTGTGGATGATAAATTGGAAAACACTGCATCTGTTTGAATCGTATGCACTAGTGCTTATTCATTACATTATCACACTAGCCATGTAATGCAAGTATATTTATAATTTTAAAATATTATAGTGTGTGTGATTAAAATATTTGTCAACGCTAATTGGGTTTATCTAGAGTGGTTGGGAGAAATGATTATTATCCTTCCCACTTAGGTTCAATTTTTGCAAGTGGCATGTTGAGGTCAAGTTGATTATATTGTTATAATGGCTTTGAGGCTTGTTGTTGTACAACCTTGATCCATTAAGAATATCTTGCCCTTACCTACAATCTTAAGGGTTGGGTGCTTGGTTACATGGTGTGTATATGTGTGTGTGTGTGTTTGTCTATATATATAAGCACCAATGAATGCGTTAAATACAATATATATACCAGTGATTTAAATATAATATACACACTAGTGCTTAGTAACAAAAAATGAAGCTAATATCTCAATTTAAATGTGAAAAATTTCATGTCCCTATGGTGCACATAGTAATAAAGGTAATAATTCGATTATATGTACAATAGGAAACTCAATATCCACTAGTGCTTTACTTAGGTGTATGAGAATTAGAAATTTTAAAACAAAATGAATGGACTAATGTGTAAAACTGTTAATTTTGGTATGTTCTATGCTAGAGCAGTTTATTTAAATTTTCACAGTTAGCAATCACATCAGCATTATGATAAACTGCAGATAGAACATAAATATAAAACACAGAAAACAAGCCAAGGCAAGAGGACACAAGATATGGTGCGAGCCAGGGACAAACCCCACAATGTGTGGGGAAACCCTTTGATCAAATCTTCTTTTATCTTCAAAGTTCAGCAGAGAAAGAGAGAGAGAGAGAGAGAGTACAATTACAACAGAAGTCAACACTTTGACTTGTCTAGATCTAAGCATAGATCATCTCCTATAACGACGAGATCAGTTGAAGACATTCTGCTTCAACTGATACCTATCATCGCTGCATCTCGTCCTCTAGTTTCACTACTGCATATTTCTCCATGCTGCTGTCCAGGTCCATGATCTTTCTCAGACTAATGTGCATCATTATCATGCTACTGCCCCTGCTAATGTATCATTGGGCTGCCCATGCACATGATTTCATAGTGTTGCCCATCATGTTGCTGCCCAAGACTGCATTATATATATGTGCCCAGATCATACAACGTTATTGTCCAGATCATAGATGCTGCTCATAGATATACTGAGATCATCATTCATCACTGCTTTGATGAGAGGTAAGATTATGATCCTGTCTCTTACCTTCGATGAGACTGACACTCTTTGCAGAGTGATCACTATCACTGCATATAGGAACATCATCTAATACTTCAAGTTACCGCTGTACAAGATGTATGTCACCGAGATTTTCTTTATCCAACCAAAACCAAAATCTGTTGTGATCATAGCACATCGAGACTGCTACAAGTAGGCCGAGGGTCATGTAGACTACCAACGTGAAGATAGATGTGCCCAGATCACATACATTCTTCTCTGCTACACAGGTATGCTGAGTCTGCGGCTATGCTTGAGTGCAGTTATGACTGCATATAAATATCTCTATATTCTGCGTATAAATGTCTTTATGAACAAAGTATAAAGGCAACCATGACTGCGTATGATTACAATGTTTAGGGCCACGTAGCTGTAGTTTAGGGTTGTGTAATGGTGACACCTTCACACTGCGTTTGGAAGCTACAGGTCTCCTTTTAACTGTGGCTAGATCTCCTTGACATTATAATGACTGCAGCTTCTTCCATGCTTGACTGTTGTTATGTCTGCGGCTCTTTTATGACAACGGAGCAGATTAGGGCATCACACTGACGGTGAATGAATGTCTTCAAGATTCAATACTACATGAGTGATGTTACGGAAGAGCAAAGGAGATCAAATCATTGAGCCATAAATCGAACGCCATTTATAATGTGTATACTTATTATTAATCAACACATAGTAATGTGCCATGGATGTAGTGTCGGTGCGATGCCCTTAATGCAATGACCTGATGCCCAGAGATCTATGTAATCTGAGACTGTAGTTGTTACAGACGTATAAGATCAATCTGAGACTTAACTTTTGTGGAATACAGAGAGGAACCTTCCGAAAAGTCTCAGTTCCACCTATTCGAGATCATGTTCAGATCAGGTATGCGAGAGGAGTCCTGTGGATTGAGCAAGCGAGTCTTGTGGAGTAAAAGTCCTGTAGACAGAGCATAGTAGTCCCAAATCTCAGAACCGAAAAAGAGCCATGCGGATTGCTTCCATGCCAACGTTCAACATTCATTGTTGTGCGTATAAGAGTTGTGTTGTTGGATTCATTATAGATTAGGGCCTGTGTGCCTCGTATCCAACTTTGTCTGCTGCTCATCCTCATATGCCTGCGGCTTCCTGCGGTTAGGGCATCAACCTTGGGCAAGTGTATCTTTTGGTTCTCTCCTTCCAAAAACCCAGACGTGGAGAGGAGATCACCTCAAGAATACATGTCCAAAATGACTTTGAATCCTCACCAATTTATACTAAAAATGTAGAGGTTGAATAGACACGTCGGTTGGGCTTCTAGAGCCTACATAAGTGCTGGTCGGCTTGATAATAATTACATTAAAAAAATAAATTCATATCTCCATAAATACTTATCGGAATCGGATGATCTTTGGATCAATCCTACACCTGTCGACGAGAGGGATCCAATAAAAATATCAGCTGCCATAAATAAGCTGACCCACATGGAGTTTGGCCCTAGTTGCCAATTTAACAAAAACTTATATGAACACTGGTGTATCATATAATAAAAAAGAATGACATGGTGCATAATATTTATACGAGCACCAATGGATCTTATAATAGAAAAGGATGTTGCCAATGCATAATAATTATATGAGTAATGATGCATTTTTTTATGTACCTACTGGAGCATATCAATTGGAAATACACTAGTGGGTGTTACCAATAAAAATACCTTAAAAAAAAACCTTTCTTGAAACCACGACTTGCCCTAAATTTTTTAGTTATATTGAACATTTGTTAAGCCTCTACTAAAGCCTCCATTATGAATGGAGGAGGTTTTAGTAGAAGGTTTTTTGAATTTTTTTATCAATATTGTAACACTAAAAACATCTACAAAAACCTCTATTACAAGGTGTCTTCCTTATAATGCAATACTTTTGGTAGGCATACCACTCCTCTTCCATACTGAGTCTTTAGTTTAATGACTCAATTTTCCCAATATTGTGGTGTTGACTACATCCTAGCTTGACTATCACCAATGTTATGGGTGGAATCACCCTAGGTTCTTGGGTTGAGAACCCTAATAGAGCCGAGGGCATACATCATAAAGAGACACACAAACAAGCAATCCTAATACTTAAACTACTGAAGTAGGAAGAAGTATTACCCGGAGGTTGTACATTTGAGGTCATTCCTGTAGGGTCCAAATCCTCTAATTCTTCCAATGCCTTAAAACTTGTAACTCATTCAAGCAAAGCATATACAACAACAGTTATAGAAAGCATGCTAATGATATAAGTGTTAGGTCATATAAGCATGTAAGCAAATAAGCATTAACATAAGATTTTATAAGAAAATCATAACATAAATTAATGCATAAAGACCATAATCATCAGGAACAAGACATCGCCTCTTTATTGATTTAAGATAAAGAAAATACAGAAGAAATACAACCTGAGCCGTCTGTCGGCTCCAAGCGAAACCGTCCTCCGGATCCGTCCTACCTAGGCCTCAACAATCCTCCTCCATAAGTATACACAAGGATGTCATGAAGGGATGATTTACATCTCAAGAAGCAAACAAAGGTTTCCAATGACTTGGGAGTGAAGAAGGCACAGGGATATCTTCAAACTTGATCACGGATGTAATCAACTATAATATCAATATCTAATCTTTTCTCCTCCTTTAGGCCTTCCCATGGAGGTTTATTTATACTTCTCCAAATTAATTTTTTCAGTTGGGAAACAGTTGGGCCACGGGCTATAATAGGTGAGTATTAGGTAAAACCCATAAACTCTGCCCGAATTAAGGGAGATTATATATTTTTAAATGTTTTAACAGATATACGCAGGTTGGGTATATACTTACCCGTGTGTACACGCGCTTTATATAGGGAAAAATCGTGTATGGGATTTAAAACATTGTTCTTTAGAATTTGCACCAAGTCTGGTAGGGAAGGGTTGCCCTAGGCCATATCACAGAGAATCAAATATACCAAGGGTGGTAAATGGTGCTATAATAGATGCCCCCTAATATATGAGGTCAGAAGGGGTACATGATGGCCGAAATGTATTAAGTGTATAGAAGGAATCATGCAAAGACCTGAGAGGAGTTCACCAGATTTTAGCCTGCCAAGCCAATGGAAGAGATCAGAAAGAAAGTTGTTGTCTAAGGTGGGCATACCCATGCTCAGAGATAATAAATCATGTCTGCATATCAAATACAAAAGTGGATCCAATATGTATACAAATATAAAAGGAATGAAAGTACATAGAGGATCATCTGATCATATCCATAGAAGTACATGTCACAATATCACATATAAAGAACTGATCAATGATGTTGAAGTAGAAATTCGACCACTGAAGTCATAAAACGGATCCAAAAAGTACCAAGTCAAATAGTTGAATAAATGGCACTGCACGCAACTCGGGTGCCAACATATAGGATGTCGTTGTGATGAACTGCAACATATAAGGTAGATGTTCTCACTAGCACAAATAGGAGGAATTGGAAAGTGATCCAAAAAATGCTGATGCAAACCCAAGGTCTTCACTGACCACCGTGGTACATTTCTACACAATGGGAATAAATGATCTAAAGTCAACCATGTGAGAAATCGTTTGATTACCGATCATTGATGTATACCATTAACAAATGCGATACTACTCACCGATAATGATGATGAGAGCCAAGGTACCTAGTACAATCTAACAAATGCAAATAAATGAGCTGAATTCAAACACTTGGAAGAATCTATAAATCAAGAGACAATGATGTATTCCCACTGTCAATAGCAGAGGAATCTGCCACTGATGATTGCAAACCCTAAGGTACTGCCAAATGGAATCTAGACCTTGTTTCCAAGTAAATGAGTTGAAGTTGATGGGAAAATATCTGCTGGAAGGAAGGAATTAAGGCATCCTTCATCAATCCAGCACTAGTGTAACCCGTAGGCCAATAATGTGGAAGGAATCAGGCGAAGAAAGATGTAGTAACCAAACCGAAGCACGTTTTCGGCGTACACAAGATGTGGCTAGTGCATGACAAAAAACCTATGAACCAACCAATAATGAAATCTGACACAGAGGTGAGGAATCCACCAATAGGGTCAAATGGAACCAAGGTACTGCATGAATTCCAATGTGTGATAATGAAAGCTAACACCGAACATAAAGGTAACCACTCACTCAAATACCCATGATATTGATCGATGTTGAGCACAAGGTGACCTATCAGTAATGAAAATAGGGCTAGGGTGAGGCTCTAGCTAGGTTTCCTCTTAGAGGAATATTTCGTAGTCGATAAGAGCAAGACCCACTAGCAAGAAGTCAATGGAGACCTTCTCAAACCAGCATGAGCAAATGACCAAATATATGATGTGATAGTTAACATGACTCTAACAACCAGGGATGGCTGACTAAAAATAATTCAAGGGACACCACAGAAAGGTCGACTCAGGTTTACTTCCCTTGAAAAAGCGCACGACTCAAATGTGACAATATGGCAACATATGATAACTTTGTATAAGTCTCTCATGTAAGAGGTACAAACAAAATCTCCATATGATTGGAAGAGATAACCAACTAGAGGAGTACTAACTCAATAACAAGGTTAAGCCTTTCCTAAGTCAAACTAAAGGCCATCCCAATGGAGGAAAGACTTAATTTTGAGTGCTTTGTTCAAGGGCGACACCACTGACTCTAGTTGTCATCAATTATGGAAGTAATTTCTTGTTCCCGCTCTTTTTGGAATGTTTAATTTTTGTTTTTTTGTATTTTTCATATTTAGAAAGCCTGAAAAAGAATAAAATGATGCCTACAGTACAAATGAAAGAACACGTGTCCAAATACAATTGTGCTAGTTTTAGGGAGGGGAACATTCCTATGCTCAATGCAAAGTGACGAAACTGGTCAATGACACTCAAAAGAATGTCCTTTCCATGGGTAAAAGGTATCAAGTTGCAGAGGCTAAGTGATTTCAAGGTTGATTTTGCAAAAAGACATGGTCAAAAAGTGGTTTAAACACGAGTCCAAGTGAAATCGAATTAAGGCCAAAAGGTACAAATAGTCAACATGCAATGCAACAATACAACTCAACATGTGGGAGCCTTTGGGGTATAAAGCCAAAAAGGTAGTGAAGAAGAAGGAGAATGAAGCTTCATCGCAAAAGTCATGGTGGGACTAAAGAAGAATCCTGAGCCTGAGAACAAAAGTTCAGCATGGGTTCCAAGTGACAACAAGGTACTATCTAGGGCGCTCATGATAAGGTAGGCTCTACCACACAAGTCATGACACTTCTAAGCAATGAGAATGTTCTATGTCATATCTTGGTGGGGTCAATCCTAAGGCCAAAATGGGAAAGGAAACTGATAAATGAACAATGCAGGTGAAAACCCTAACTTATATGCCAATTTCGAGAACCAATACCTGTCAGAGCGGATCAACCATAAAAATGTCCAAAGGAGAAGTCTTCCAAGTTCTGTAGACAAAATTAGGAACACTAGGAAAGAAGTTAATACATATGATATATAAACTTCAGATAAAATCTTGTGTTATAGAATACAAAACTTGAAAATGTGTACCTTATTTGTACAATATGGTACAAGGAACCATGCAGCGTTGTGTCTTATGCATAATAGTTCTTTAGGACAAGCCACTTATGGGGTTCAGGCCAAGGACTCCTTTGGTAGTTAGAATTCATGGCTTTAAAAAGTTCCTCATGTGAAGGCAAATCAACTTCCAAGAAATCATGAGAACTAGAAGGGTCAAAAGAGGGAATTAAGAGGTCCCATATACCCATAGAAGAAATCACTCAGTCAACTGTCGAGACCAAGTCTCGAGAAGGAAAATAATAGTTCAAAGGATCCTTCTTAGAAGAAATTGAACATTGAGGATACAATGCCACATAATTCACCCATGGCCGGGTAGAGTCTACTTGAACACTTGGAACATACCAAGGGGTATTTTGTAGTAAATTTGAATTAGGGTGGTGATTATCAGATGCAAGCTGATCAATAGTGACAATATTTATGTTATGAGGAAAATACATCACTCGAAAGAGTGAAGACACCACAACATTCATAGCATAGACAAAATCACACCAAAGTAGCATATTAAAGTCTAAATGGTGATCAACCACCATCATATCGATTAAGACAGTCTTCCCACCTAAAGTAATAGGCAATTGAGGAAGAACACCCATAGATTCACTAGGTCTTCTATCATAGGCTAACAATTGACTATCAGCTGCCAAAAACTTTGGAGAATCCAAAGCTTTCCAAGTCAAGGAGGATATAATACTTGTAGATGACCCTTCATCCACCATACATCGATAGATGTTTGTGGGGTTAACTCTCACCCTTATTTGAAAAGGTGCATCAGAAGGAAGATGAGGCTCAACAAGATTATCCTAATCAAAGGAGACACTCCTAGAACTTGGAGGGGGTACATTTGAAGAGACCGTAAATCCCCATAGAACATAAGGCTTTGTACTAGAAATCAAGAAGACTTTGTTGTTAGGCACTTCACCCCCCAAAAGAGGAGTGGAATTGCCCAGAGATTGCACTCGCTTGACCACTTCATCACCCAATGATTTATAAGAATGTTGAGAAACCATAACAGATTCAGGAGTAGAAGAACCTTCAGACTCAGACCATATCCTTTGTACCACTAGAATACCGGGGAACAAATGAGTAAGATGGTCTCCCTTACATATCTTACAAGGGAAATTAGGTTTAGATCTTATACGCCTTGATTTCTCTTCAACATGCATTCCACCAACATGACTCACACTGGTTAGTGGAGAGTCCCCAAGATGACTCGTAGAGGTTAGTGACTCTTTCCCAAAAGAGATAGGACTTGTGCCCCTAGCCCTACTCATAGAAGCAGGTGAGTCAATAGAAATATGACTCACAATGTTAGGTGACCCATTGCTAATATGACTTGCAGTGGTTGAAAGCTCATCTCCAACATGACTAGCAGAGGTTGGTGATGATTCATTGCTAGTATGACTTGCAGTGACTAGACTTATGCCCCCAGCATGACTTGCAGTGACTAAAAGCTCATCTCCAACATGACTAGCATAGGTTGGTGATGATTCATGGATAGAACTATTCTTATTCTTCTTCTTCCTCTTTCTCTTCTTTTTAGATCTCTTATGACAAGAGGGAGGAGAAAGAGGAATCCTAGGTTTCTCTTTTGAAGAAGATGAACAATTAACACCCATTTGATTCCCTTGAAATAGAGCATTCATCTAAGAAGCTTCAAGAACATTTGGAATATTTAGAGTGGACCACAATGAAACTGGTAGTCCAACATTCAATCCAGGAATATTCAAAGTGGCCAATAAGGGGGTACCAACGTTTCCAACGAAATGAAAAGTACAAGGATCCCGTTTTGGAAGGGTTCCTTGGTTGGCCTCCACAGGAATATTGGCCATACCAAAATTATTCGCAGATCCTTCCCTTACAAGAATGTACCAATGACTTTCCAAGGAAGAGAGATGCACAATCAAAAAATTTGCCCTTAAGGAGGCAACTCCACAACTTTCAAAAATAAAGATAAAAAGCCTTTCAAGATTGGTGGAGTGGTAGGTCAGACACTCAGAATCTAAGGTCCAAAAGTGACAAGACAAATCCACCTAAAGCCAACTAAATACAAAGAGCAAAGAGCACTTGACTATAAAGTCCCTAAATACGCAACCAATCAAGAAACTTCCAAGTATTTCCACTCTAGGTGATGAGGAACCAACACCAAAATACAAGAAAACGAAGTAAGGGACCTTCCAAAGAAGTTTGGGATAATTATGGCCCAAGCCTACCAGTGAAGGTAACAAAAACTGTTATGCTGACCCCCAGAAAAAATCCTTTTTCGGTGCAAGTACCCAAGCTTCGCAAGGATACCCTCTAGAAGTACTAATGAATGTGATGCAACGTCTACCTCAGATGTTATGGGATTCCCCTCCGCAGCGACCTTTATGGTCCCTAGGAATAGAAAATATGGTCACCAGTTCTTATCAAAATCTTTGCGGGACAGTCTCAGGGCAGGATCCAACAAGTAGGAGAGGGAGTATCTCTCTTTCCTTGTTTTCACTCTCCCTCGTGCTTGACTCCCAGTCACAGAGCTTTCCCGGTCTTTCTAACGACATTGGATTTCACTCATTATTCAACATCTATGTTTAACAATTTGAGTGGCCTTGGAGGGTTAACTCTCCACTCACCTATTCCAAGGCCCTAAAGAGCTATACTTTTGATGTAATTAATGACAAATAAAAAAAAATGTTCTAGTTATTTTTAATTAAGCGCTTGATTTTAAAGGGTTGTTCTTTAGGTCATGGGTAAAATGAGAGTGAAACTTACGGTGTCTTGACGCAAAATAAATCAATAGAAACTTAGCTATATGCAAATGCAACTATTTCTCTTTGATGAAAAGAGATTTCTATGAAGTTCTATGAATAAACTTATAAAAGGAAAAAAAAATAATCAAAAACACGCTCCACACACTCAAAATATAACAAAAAGACTAAATTGTTTACAATGCAAACTAACTTAATGTAAACTATAATGATGATGCAATATTCTATGAATGCTCATATTATAAGAAAATGTATTCCTTTACAAGATCAATAGGCCAAATTGACTACAAAGAGAGTACAAATTCAATGACAAACATCCCTCGAAACCAAGCAAAACCAATCGAAAAAAGTTCACAATTGATAAAAAATAACGAAGAATCCAAAAGGAAAGAATAAAAAGAAAAAGAAAGGCAAGAACTATATTTTTGTCTTTTTCTTTTTTAAAGAACCCAAAGAAGTTTTTGAGAACAAAAAGACTACTAAACTTCAAAGACCAAAAACAAGCATAAAGAATCCCAAAATTCGCAAGTTATGCACATCATTAATATAATGAAACTTGGAACGACAAAGGAATACAAACTTGCATAGATTGATATGAACAACAATATAAAGGACTTTATAAAATCAAAAGAACATCAAAAAATACTTTCAATATTGCTAAAGAGGCACTCGAAAAACCATGAAAAGCAAAATATGTCAACCAAACAAGGAAAGAAAAACAAAGCAATCTGAAATTGGGTTATAAACAAAACTGCAACCAGTTTCTTGTTCCGCAAAGTCAGAACAACCAAGAACTTCCACAAGAAGCCTTCAACCCAAAGCCAAAACTGAAACTTACTCAAAAATCAAACCCTAGGTTAACTAGGTTTTTCAACAAGAAGAAGATTAGAAATTGAAAACTTGCAAGAAAGCAGAGTTTAACTCACAGTGAATGACCAGAAAATAGAAAAACCACTAGGCAACAATCTTAACTGGCCAAATATTTTGAAAAATTAATTCAAAATAAGGTATACGTGACTGTGTGAAGACACAGAAGCGTGTATACGCAACTAAAACAGAGGAAGCCCGCGTATACACGAGTCTATTTGAAGAAAATAGCGCGTATATGCTACTATATCCTCTAAGAAGTGCATATATAAAGCTCAATCAAGACAAACAAAAAATACAAGCCTAATCCAAAAGATCAGACTTGATGCCCAGGAGGAAAACAGGTCACAGACACTTTAAAATCAAGAAATCAATCAAGCAGGCCTTGATTAAGAAGAAACAACCAAATCTAGGAAAAATAATAATGCTTCCCCAATGGAGTTGATTCTGTTACAGGTGAAATCACCCTAGGGTCTTGGGTTGAGAACCCTACAGAGCGGAGGGAATACAACATAAAGAGACACATGAACAGGTAATCCTAATACTTAAACTATTGTAGTAGGAAGAAGAAGTATTACCCATAGGTCCTACGTTTGAGGTTATTCTCGTAGGGTCCAAACCCTCTACTTCTTCCAATGCCTTAAAACTTGCAACTCATTCAAGAAAAGAATATACAACAACAATAATAGAAAGCATGTTCATGATATAATTGTTAGGTCATATAAGCAAGTAAGCAAATAAACATTAACATAATATTTTATAAGCAAATCATAACATAAATTAATGCATAAAGACCATGGAGAAGTGACTAATCTTAAGAGAGGCTTGAATTAATTTTGTTGATCTTTGTACTCTTCGTCCCCAAGGAACAAAGCTTGAATTTGAGTGAGGGTTTATGGGTTTGTGACTTATGGTTTTTATGGGATTCACTGGTTTCTTTCAAGGTCTCTTTTTGCAGGTGGATTTTGAATTGTGTTCAAGGATTACTTATGGAGGAAACATTGCTCATGTAATGAAGTAATTAGTGCCAAGATTTTCACTCCAGCTGTAATTTCACCCTCTATCAGGGCAATATTCTTAGCATAATTATGAGCAAAAGTTTGATCTCGTAGGGAAATTATATCTCAGATCTATGGAAAAGAAATATGTTGATCATTTATGAGTGGCAAAGAAATCCATTGATCAATAATGAGATTAAATGTGAGACTTTTTTTAGTGTTTTATTGGATACTATAGTCATCTTTGGGCATTCATTTATGGATACTTGTGGAATGGTTTCGGTATTGTTAGATAAAAAACCTATGACACATTTCTCCATGGACAATCCACAAGGCAGACTTTAGCATTTATTTCTAGATCTGGCTAAAAATCAACAATCTCCTAAAGATTGAATTAAAGTGGAAATTATGTCGATCATGTTCAACAACACTCTTCTACAAGGTTCATTATGGTGCCCTAAATTGGTATGCATTGTCTGAAGTGATACTGAAGGCATAAAACCCTAAAATTAATTCTTGTAGCCTTCCTTAGGATACACTTGAATAAAGGTTGATCCAGATCTGTAAGTGTTATTCCAATGACTCAAGTCTCAGATCACATAATTATCGGTGATTGTGTTAACAAAGGCAGTAAAGGAAACTTGTATTAACACTCTATCTCGCATTAATATATATTTGGAAGATCTCAACTAGTTGGTGTTATAGTGACAAAGACCATCTCAAGGATGAAGACATCACCAAAGGGTAGATCGTTATAACAATCAGAGTTTGGTAGTGTAATTGAGGTATGATGTGTATTGATTGTTTTGAAATTAAGCGTTACTATACATTCATCAACAATTGAAGAATGTTGGTTGTTTAGTGCTACATTGTTCTTATCTTGAAGGGGTCTAGCAATATTCTATTTCATTGTCACATCTTTGCAATTGTTGAAGAAGTTTGGCTTACTCAGCAATAGGGGTTGTAGTGTAGCAGTATGACAATATGGGCTTATGTGTCACATTTGATGAAGTTTGTTCTAACTCCAGCGATAAGGGTTTTATCATTAACAGTTTCAATATCATGCAATAGTAAGAGTTTTTGTCATTATTGAAGAAGTAGTAAGGGTTTGTGTGTCATTCTGTAGTAGTTGAAGAAATCCAATTCTCATTGTCATATCATTTTGGAGCAGTCTGGTTTGTTTGGAAGTAAGGACTCCATTGGATATTCATGTAAGTGGACCATTGTCCCTGGTATGGGAGCCCACAATAGTTGGTCTATTTTATTATCATTTTCAGTGTGGTTGGGTGGTGCAAGACAGGTGATTGAAGTCACCTTCAAGTTGTAGCCTAAAAACATTTCAGGGTGGCAGGGTAGTGCTAGGGAAATTTGGAGCTTGCAAGGGTATTTGAGCATCATATCAGTAGCATATGATAAAACCAGGGTGTTGGAGCATCCTTCCAATTGGAGCTAGAAAATTGAATGATTTTCTAGAGTAATGGGGAGTTTAGGCTTCCCTTTTTAGTTGGAGCTTAAGCATATTATGTACTCATAAAATTATTAGAAAAGCATTCAATGGTTTTTCTCCTAGAAGAGTTTCCACCTAAAAATATTTGGTGCACTATTCTTTACTCTGTTGATGTTTTATGCTTATTATTAATGTTTTGAAAAATTTAGAATTGCTAATTAATAAGAAATACTAATTCACCCCCTGTAAGTATTTCCAACAATTGGTATAAGTGCAGGTTCCTTCACAAGCAATGTTAACCACTAGAAGGGAGATCATGGAGTGAGCAAAGATTGGAGTTCTAGTACTTAATGGACACAACTATGCGCTTTGGAATGGAAGGATGAAAGAATATATGCGAGCAAAAGGATTTGATGTTTGGTAATCTATAGTGACTGGATATACAAAACCTCCAACACCTCCAACAAATGATGCAGGTAAAAAGCTTTATGATAGTAATGCGAAAGCTAGGAGCACTATTTTAGATGGTTTAAAAGATTCAATGTATTTTAAGGTTATGCATTGACAATCAACAAAAGAAGATTGAGACAAGCTCCAAAATATATATGAAGGGGACAAAAAGGTCAAGGAGGCAAAGCTTCAAACATACCAAGGAAAATTTGAGTTGTTGAGAATGAATGAAGATGAAAATATTGCAGCTTGTTTTTTGTGTGTTTATGAAGTAGTAAATGACATCAAAGGACTGGAAGAGCTAATGGAGAACAAGGTAGTTGTTTGAAAAATTTTGAGATCACTTCCAATGAGATTCACTACTAAATTATCTATCCTAGAAGAAAGAGAGGACTTAGAAAAGGTCGGCATGGACAAGTTGCATGGAATACTTACAACTTACAAGATGAGAATGGAACAAGAAATTCCATCCAACAGAGAAGAAAGATCCACAACATCCAACGAGCCCAAGAAAAAGCAAACAACAATAAAATCCAAGCTCTAGTTATTGTGATGACAAAATCTCAGATGAGGAAGTTGCTAACTTTGTGAGAAAGTTGAAAAGAGGAATAGGTCAATTCAAAGGTAAGCTCCCCTTAATATGTTTCAATTGTGGTGAGATTGAACACTTAGCTATTGAGTGTCCTCATAAGAATTTTGATGATGAGGAAGAAGCTCCGTGGAAAGCAAAGAAGAACCAAATAAGATTCAACAAGAAGGGTAAAAAGAAATGCTTTAAGAAAAACTTCTACTCAAAATAAGACAACTCCTCATCTAAAGAAGAAGGTGACAGTGACGAAGAGAATGACACATGAAGAGTGTTATTCATGGTTAGAGACAACAGGAAGGAAGCTCCTAAAGAGGAAGAAGATGATGAAGAAGGGGAAGATGAGGTCAATTTTGAAAAGGAGATTGTCAGAGTTATAAAGGATCTCAAGGTTGAAAGAGGAAATGCCAAATCACTAGAAGCTAAACTAAAAGAAGTAAAATAACATGCCATAAGTCTCAATAAGAAGACTGAAGAATCATAAAATATGATCATCAATCTTAAGGTATAGCTAGAAGAAGCCAGAAAAATTGAAGAATCGCTCAAAAGAGAACTGGAAGAAAGTAACAAAGCAAGGAAACATTTAGAAGAAAAGACAGTCTCTCTACGAAAATAAGCATAGAAAAGAAATGTCCAGGAGATCTTTGCAAGAATATCTAAAGCATTGGATGATATCGTCACCAGTCAGAGGCCATGTAGTGACAAGGCATGGGTAGGTTACAGGGAAACATTCATGAAAGGTTCAAGTTCTTCGACTGTTGAATATCAAAATTATGCATAAATTATTAAAGGGTCCATCGAGAAGGATGAATGCTTTCCAACATAATAGAAGGCATAAGATCAACAACCCACACTGAAGAAATCTAAAGAAGAAGGTTTTTGGATAACAACATCACAAAGAATATCTCCCACTCTTAGGTATCAAACCATCTTTCTTGGTATTTGCTATTCTTGCAAATTTTTTAGATATAAAGCAATAAATTGCAAGGTCTTTGATAAGAATATAAGTAACTTTAGAAATTACTCCAGGAAGACTTATCCAATAAATTCTTGAGAATATTACAAGAAAAATTATAACAAGTTTGGATACTTGAGAAATGAAGTGGATTGTTATAAATGCAACAATTTTTGACATTTGGCTAAAGATTGTAGGTTAACCGATCCCCAAGGGAGTCATAAAAAAATAAAAATGTCCCTCCAAAGGTTTTGAAAAGGAAAAATGAAATTTCTGCACTTGCTCTAAAATATCAAAGCAAGAAGAATGTATGGTATGTTGATAGTGTCTGCTCAACACATATGACCAGAGATAGAAACAAATTTATATCTCTAAAGGAAGGGAATGATGGAACATTTTCTTTCGGAAATGATGGATTTGAAAATTTTATAGGGAACGGCACAATTAATCTTGGAGGCAATGATGCTACAATAAAAGATGTGCTACTCATAGAAAACATGAACCATAGTTTGCTAACCATAAGTCAAATGTGTGATCAACGACACACTCTACTATTTGACTCAAAGAAATGTGAAATAAGGAGAGAAAAATATGGGAAGCCAGTGGCAACTGCAACTAGGACTCCAAATGAAATATACGCATTGGATGAGATTATAAACAGAGAATGTTTCTTGGAAACAAAGGATGAAAGTTGACTTTAACATAGAATAACAAGACACATAAACTTTGAAAACCATGTTAGAATCATGAAAAAGGAAGTTGTGAGAGAAATGCCGCAAATTTCAAAACTAATAAACACCTCATGTAAGAATTGCAAGCATGGAAAACACACAAGAGTTGAATTTAATACCAAGGAACACTCCTCATCAAAACCACTAGAGCTGGTGCACACTTATTTATGTGGACCATTGAAGACTAGGGCACTGAATGGTGAATAGTACTTCATGTTGAGTATTGATGATTATAATAGGACGATAACAATCAATTTTATGAAGAATAAGTCTGAAGCTTTTGAATGTTTCAGAATCTACAAGAAAATGGTTGAGAGTGAAACTGATTTGAAGATCAAATGTTTGAGATCTATTAATGGAGGGGAATTCACATCTAAAGGATTTCAACACTTCTGTGAGGAACACAAAATAAAGAGATAGTTTGTAGTAGCCATGACACAACATAAAAATGGGGTCAATGAAAGGAAGAATATAACTCTAGAAAAAATGGCTAGAACTATGTTGAATGATTCAAAATTAAGCAATGGATTTTGGGTCCAAGAAGTAGATACAACAATGTACATTTTAAACATAGGGTTTCTTAGAAGTAATTGTGATAAGACTCCATGTGAACAATGGAAGGTGGGACTAGAAAATGACAAACAATTCAGAATCTTTGGAAGCAAATGCTACATTAAAAGGGAAGACCGGAAGATTGGAAAATTTGACTGTCGGGGAGACAAAGTCATTTTTGTTGCGTACTCATTCAAAATTAAATCATACATATGATACAATCTGAGAGTCAACCATATAGTTGAAATCATCAATGTAAATCTTGATGAAGTCCATGGATCAAATTCCAAAAATGGAAATTCATCCTCAACCGGACTAGAAACTAAAGAAGAAGAACAACAAAAGATTGAAGAGAAAACCTCGATTGAAGAACAACGAAATGAGGAAAAAACTAATGAGATAGGAAATTATCAAAATACACCTTCTAAGACTCCCAAAATATGGTATCAAAAGAACAATCCTTTAGACTAGATCATTGGGGACATCATTGAATATATAAGAGCTAGAAGAAATCAATAGATGTGCATGCCAGAATAAGCACATCTTGTGCTCTTATCCACATTTGAGCCTAACAACTTTGAAGAATCCATTCATAATTAACATTGGATAGCAGGCATGCATGAAGAATTAGATTAGATTGAAAAGAATGACACATGGGAATTGGTACCACGACCAAAAGAAAAAAAAATTCATTGGCATAAAATGGGTTTTCAGGAAAAATTTGAATGAGGATGAGAAGGTCAACAAAACAAGGCAAGATTTGTTTGTAAAGGTTGTGAGCAGGTTGAGGGAATAGACTTTCAAGAGACATATTTACCCGTCACTAGAATGGAAGTCATTTGGATGTTCTTGGCCTATGTTTGTTTGAGAAGAATCAAGGTGTATTAGATGGACATAAAGTCAACATTCCTTAACGAAGAATTGGAAGAAGAAGTCTACATACAACAAACTAAAGGATTTCTACTTGCTAACAAGAAGGATTATTTTTGCAATTTAAAGAAGGATTTATACAGTCTCAAACCAACTCCTATAGCTTGGTATGTCTATCTAAATAGGTACTTGCAAAATAGGGGTTCAAAAGAGGAAATGTCGATAAAAATGTTTACGTAAAGGTTGAAAAAGATAGTTTGACTATCGTCAAAGTGCATGTGGATTAGATCATCTTTAGAAGTGATGATGATATGCTAAGCAATATTTTTGCATCAGATATGTAGAGTGAGTTTGAAATTTAATTACTTTGTGAGTTAAATTTCTTCTTGGGGCTTCAAATATCCTTGTAAGACCAATGGGATATTCATTTGTGAAACTAAGTACGTTAAAGACATGTTGAAGAGGTTTTAGATGGAAGACAAAAAACCGATTATTACTCCAATGGTGAGTGGTTGCAAGTTAAGGAAAGATGATATATCCAAGGATGCAAACCAAAGAATGTATAGATCAATGATTGGAATTCTACTATATGTGATAGCTTCCAAGCTAGATGTGATGCAGGAAATCATATAGGTAACATGTTTTCAAGCAACACCAAAAGAATCCCATGTTGTTGCAGTCAAGAGGATTTTTTGATACCTCAAGGGAACAAAAAATTTTGGTCTATGGTATCCTAAAGAAAATGATTTGATGATCATAAAAGCACCAGTGTAGAAACCTTCTACTTAGGTTATTGTCTTGTATCATGGGTAAGCAAGAAGTAGTCTTTAGTCGCCATGTCCACAGAAGAAACATAATGCATAGTAGTAGCAACATGTTGTACTCAGGTCCTCTGGATGAAACAAACATTGGAGGATATTTAGGTACGTTTTGATGAGACCATTTTGATATTATGCGATAATTCCAATGCCATAATCATATCCAAGAATCCTATCATGCATTTAAAAATGAAACACATTCCTATCAAATATCACTTTTTGCGAGAATAGGTTGCAAAAAAGAAAATAAAGGCAGAGTACATCAGGAAAAAGGAGAAAATAGATAACATCTTCACAAAACCTCTACCACTTGAGACTTTTGAGTATTTTCAACGAAATCTTGGGATTCTACCAGGGTCACATTGATATACTTTTCATTGATCTAAGTAGACAGTGTGAACATAGGTATCATGATACAGGAACAAAGAAGCAAACAATTTATCAGGGGGAGTCAACCTTTTCCATTAATGTCAAAGGGGGAGAGAAAATAGGTTAGGATGATCAAAGGAATGGAGTCAAGGGATCATTGATCGTAGGGGGAGTACATTTGTTTCCATCAATGAAAAAGGGGGAGATTGTTGAAATATGGTTGTCATTGATCTCAACCCAAACAACACTATAAGATGCACTACCTTTGTTGATAAAAAAATACTTGGAAAATATTGGTTTATATATTTAAGACCATGTTTATTGGATTCTCCTCATCATTTTGATTCCGACAGTATGTGGCATGTCCTGAGATTCTTCACGGTTTGGGAGATATGCTCCGTCAAAGTTAAAAGCCCCCATAATGTGGTCAAAACCCCAAAATGAGGTGATGTGGAAAATTATCATTTGTTCATGGGCTTAGAAGAAATTAATTAAGCTTGGAGGGCTAATTATTAAAAGATAAATTAATTAGTACATTAATTTTGGCTCCAAGTAATGAAATTTGAAATTCAAATTTCATCTTCCCTTCATTAAAGTTGGGCTCATTTATTTTGGCTCAAAACAAAAATTTTGAATTCCATTTCCCTCCTTTGTTGCAAGTTATCCACCCTTTATTAATGCCTCTTGGACTCTATAAATTGAAGGCCCATTACTCTCCATTGATACATATCTTTGGCACAAATCAAAATGGTTTAGCTCTGACATAGTTTCTTCCCTGTGGAGAAGCAACTAATCTTAAGAGAGGCTTGAATTATTTTTGTTGATCTCTATACTCTTCAACCCTAAGGAACAATGTTTGAATTTGAGTAAGGATTTATAGGTTGGTGACCTATGGTTTTTATGGGATTCATTGGGTTCTTCCAAGTTCTCTTTTTGCGGGTGGATTATGTATTGTGTTGAAGGATTACTTATGGAGAAAACACTGCTCATGTACTGAAGTAATCTGTGCCAATATTTTTGCTCCAATTGTAATTTTGACCCTCTATTAGGGTAGCCTTCTAAGCATAATTCCGAGAAAAAGTTTTATTTCATAAAGAAATTATATCTGAGATATGTGACAAATAAATCCATTGATTAGTTATGAGATTGAATGTGAGATGTTTTTGAGGGTTTCATTGGATACTACAATCATCTTTGTACATTCACTTAAGGCTACTTGTGGAATGGTTTCGGTATTGTCAGATAACAGACTTGTGACAAAGTACTTTGTGGACAATATGCAAGGCATACATTAGCATTTATTTCCAGATCTGGCCAAAACTCAATAGTCTCTTAAAGATTGATTCAAAGTGGAAATTCTGTGGTGAAATTTGATTGTTTCAGTCCTATTCAAAAACACTTTTTTGTAAGGGTCGTTATGGTGCCCTAAATTGGTCTTTGCTATTTGAAGTGATACTGAAGGCATAAAACCCTAAAAATATTTCTTGTAGCCTTCCTTGGCATACACTTGAAAAGGGTTGATCAAGATCTGTAAGTGTTCTTCCTGTGACTCAAGTCCCATATCACATAATTATTAGGGACTGTGTTAACAAAGGCAATAAAGGAAACTTGTATTGGCACTCTGTCTCACATTAAAATGTATTTGGAATATCTCAAGAAACTAGCATTATAGTGACAAAGACCATCTCAAGGACGAAGACATCACCAAAGGGTACATCATTATAATCGTCAAATTTTGGCAGTGTAATTGAGGTATGATATGTGTTGATTGTTTTGAAATAGAGAATATTGTGCATTCATCAACAACTGAAGAATGTTGGTTGTCTAATGATACATTTTTCTAATCTTGAGGGAGTCTAGCAGTAAGTTATTTCATTGTCGCATATTTGCAATTGTTGAAGAAGTATGGCTTACTTGGCAGTAAGGGTTGTAGTATAGCAGTTTGAAAGTAAGGACGTCTATGTCACATTTGATGAAGTTTGTTGTATCTCCCAAAGTAAGGGTTTTATTATTAGTAGTTTCATTATCATGCATCAGTAAGGCTTTTTTTCATTATTGAAGAATTAGTAAGAGTTTGTGTGTCCTTATGTAACATTTGAAGAAATCCAAATCTCATTGTCATACCATTTCATAGCAAACTTGTTTGTATTGGGTAAGGGTTTCATTGGATACTCATGTAAGTGGGTTATTGTCCCTGCTATGAGAGCCCAAAATAGTTCGTCTATTTCATCGTCATTTTCAGGGTGGTTTGATGGTGCAAGGCAGGTGATTGAATTCACCTTCAGGTTGTAGCCTAAAAGCACTTCAGGGTGGGAGGGTGTTGTTAGGGTAAGTTGGAGCTTGCAAGGGTGTTGGGGCATCCTATTAGTAGCAAATGATAAAACTAGGGCATTGGAGCGTCCTTCCAATCGGAGCTAGAAAATTGAATGTTTTTCTAGAGTAATAGGGAGTCGAGGATTCCCCTTTTAGTTGGAGTTGAAGCATATTATGTAATCATAAAATTATTAAAAAACTTTCAATGATTTTTCTCCGAGAGGAATTTACACCTAAAAATATTTGGTGCATTTTTCTTTAATGTGTTGATGTTTTATGCTTATTAATTATTAATTCTCTAAAAATTTAATAATTGCTAATTGATAATAAATATTGATTGACTCCCCTATCAGTATTTCCAACACTATTGAATTTTCCTAACTAAAGTCAATTCTCCACTTTGCTACACACCTCTGAAATGTTCAAATCTACAATTAACATAAACTCAATCGGTTCCCTTGCCTACTCTATCAAACCTCAATTACAATCATTTTTCAAGTGTCTTAGCTCTTCATAGACTCTAGAATGGCCACTTCTTTTTCTCTAGTCTTGACCTTGCATTTAGGTTCAAGCTAATGGGTGTTGTAGAGAAGTGAAATATATATTGTTCACACATGAGGAAATACAATGTTGCAAATAAGATTATTTCATTGAGAAAGGCACCAACACTCCTGGAAACATACCCACACTAGGGGAATAAGGATCATAGGATATACACACTCTCTTGATAGAATTGTTGTTAGGAATAATCGAAAAATGAATTGATTGTTGGGAGGTTAGAAATTGATTGTTCTAGAATTAGTTAGAGGTCACCTAAGTTTGGAGTGAGTGTTTTATTATGTCCATAATTTTAGGAGTAGGTTGATGTTTGAATTTTCCTTATAAAGTGTAATTCATTTCCAAGTAATGAATGATCAATTAATTTGTTTCAGTAAGACAATTTTGTCTCTAGTTGTGGTTTCTCTAATTTGGTATTAGAGTAGAGAGGGCGAGTGAACCCAAGATATGTGATGTGTGTTGTGTGAATTAGCTATTGAGTAATGTTGTGTGAATTTGTTTTTTGTGTTAGAGTGTGACAATAATTTAAAAAATGTAAAAACTAAATATACTTTAGTAAATTTTTGTTACAACTACTATTATGATGTTGGTTTATGAAACCAAATGATGGTTATGTTTTTTTCAAAGAAACGTGTATGAGAGTTTTGTTAAAAAAGGAAGTTGGGATCTTCCCTACAACCATTACATTTCTTCAAAATTACCAATAATTATTGCAGGTTTGAGATTGAGCATGGAGGCTCAATCCAATCCATCAAGTGATTGCCCCATGATACAAAAAATTCAGTTATGTTCTGGCTAATTTTTTCTAAAAGAATCCTAAGGTCCAAAAACATTTACATTCCATTTTTCACTACATTTTGTTTAATTTTGATTGCCTTCTAGTTTTCCCCTGCAATTTTTTTTTTTCCATTGTCCCCCACATGAATCCAACCCACATTTTCTATTTTATCTAATGTATCACACTTTGATGAGTGAGAACTGTTGCCTTCTTTTTCTTCCTTATTTTCTTGATTTTCCCAAGAAGTTGTTTTTCCAGTTGTTTTCCTTGAGGATTCAGAGTGAGGTCCTACTTTCACTAGGGTGTATTGCATTCTTGTTATAGCTAAATTTGGAGGATCCTCATACACATCTTCCTAATTGGTTTGTGTTTTTTCAATGGATCTTCTTTGTCAATACATTCTTCTTATTTTCCTTTGCATCTCTCTTACCCTGAGTCTCTTATTCTTTATATACTATATAATGTTTTCTCTGAGTGCCTCCCACTATTTGGGCATGCGGTTATTTTTTCGGACTCTATTGTTTGACAAACGCTTTGGATAATTTTTTATTACATGCCTTATTTCACAATATTTTTGGAATCAAAATCAAACATTTTTGGAATCGAGCTTCTGAACCCACACATAGTTTGGAAATGTCTGATTAATCTAAGTAGGATAGCCTTTGTTGAAATCCACTCAACACATATTCGAGTATAAGTGGTTTTATAAAATTAATAGATTTTGGTTTGCAACATTAAAACTTCCTTAATGCATTACCAGTGGAACATAACATTGGAAGTTTCCAAAGATTTATGGAAAGGTTCAAGAGCCTTACCAAAACATTATTTTTGGAGATTGATGTCATAATCAGATCAAAGGTGGGAGACTAGGGCTGCATGAAAAGGCCAACACTGCCCCAAAACTAGGGCCTAGATTCACAAATATTCTGCTCACCCTTATTTTTATCAAAAACCCTTAGCCAAAGAGTAAATATTCAAATCATCATCCAAGAGGGGTTTCCATGTATCATAAATCCACTTGTGGAGATCAGTTAGTCATTGTGAAAACCCATTAAATCTATAGACGAACCCCTCTTCTAAAAAATAATTCCAGTGCTAAAGGCATCCTCTTTCAAAGGAACATTAATGGTCAATGCTTCTTAGACAACCAGAAGAACAAATCTAGATTTTAGCATGCCACTATACGAAACTGAGGCTTGAGATACCATTCCTTTAACAAATTTCTTCTTTGATTCACTAGAATTCA
This sequence comes from Pinus tabuliformis, assembly GCA_031772625.1. Classification (NCBI taxonomy): domain Eukaryota; kingdom Viridiplantae; phylum Streptophyta; class Pinopsida; order Pinales; family Pinaceae; genus Pinus; species Pinus tabuliformis. The sequence continues at coordinate 552,473,506 of CM062812.1, forward strand.
CCATTGATCAGATAGCTTCAAAAACCTTAGTAGTTGCTACTCTATTAAAACCAAATGATCATTATCAAAGCCAACGTGATATGTTTACTTCTTTTATGAAGGTTGGGAGATTGAAGAGGCTATAATTCTAATTGCAAATTTTCTCTTGATAATAAATCCTTGTCTTACTCATGAATGTTTCCTTGAGAAATCGCCATGGTGTTACGACATAAAATCTTATGTATATTATATGTTTCTATCATTATTTCTTTATCTTGAATGTTAGAACATACTCTGAAAATGAACAAGTGGTATCAAAGCATGGTTACAAATACAAATGAAAAGAAGTTATTGAACCCTATCATTGTGATTTGGAAAAGTTTCACTCAAGATTGTAGAAAGAGACATAGGAGGTCCGCGAAGTTGCAGTTGATTCTCGTGAGTCAAAGTAAGAGTTTCTCAATTCTACGTCAAAATGATGGTTTTTGGAACTGAAATTAAGATGAAACTTCAAACTTTGTTGGACGATAGTACTGTTGAAAGCTATGTCAAGCATACAAGCAATAGAAAAGGTCGCAATGACTACCAAAAGTCCAACCCCAAAAATTTATAGCATCCACAATCTAGTTTCTTAGTCGTTGGGCATGTTAAGAATAAACCTGTGTAAAAAATTCACAGAGGAGACCAAGAGGGGACAGGTTCAAGCCACACCACAAAACCAAGCCATGTGCAAAGGGGTCTGAGCTAAGCCATATGGATTCAGGGTAGAGAAATGAGTTCACTAAGAGCTGAGCCACAACAATGAGAGGCTCGTGAAATATAGGTCAGGCCATTAGAGCAATGGTGAATGCACATATCCTTTAGTGGCCAAGGCCACATGTGGAGAAGCCAAGTTCAAGAATCATAATTGCAACTAAAACCCTAGCCAACTAAAAGGATATCAGATACACAAAAGTATTTTTTTTTCTTTAAATTAATGACAGTGGTTCAAAGTTAATATTTCAAAATTAACTCAAAGTTTATATTTCAAAGTTAATTCTTTGGTGGAAATATGTGTGTGTGTGTGTGTTGGTTCTCAGATTGTTCCCTGTAACTTAGTAACAATCTAAGAAGACATTCGTCGAGGGTTAAAAACCCTCCCACTTCAGGCTAAAGGGTTGGCCTCCCTTTACCTCAGGGGGTATTCCCTGTGTTTACTGTATAATCACAAAGATTTTCTATTTCAACAAATAAATAAGCCTAGGTTAATGATATGAAATCATATTATTAAAAGAAAGAGTGGTTAAGCTTTGGGGAAGGGAACTTATAATAATTAAAAGATAAAAAATTACAATTAAAACCTTAAGTATGCAATGAGAAAATGACAGAACACAAATTAGAAATGAATATGACAAAATAAAAAAGAAAAAGAAAAATAAATGAAGTGTTAGTTGTACTTGGATCCTTATTTACTGACCACTCATCATGATGAAAAATAATGAAATAATTTAATATCATGTATTATTACATTCCATTCTCCCTCAAAATACCAGCATCCACAACATATTCATTTATTGATAATAAGAATACCTGAAAACGAATAAATCCTCTAACTATTGTGACAAAATAGTGCTAATCCACAAATTATTTAAATATAGCAACATAAGATAAGAAAACAAAGCATACACTAGTGTGATATATATCTTTGTGAAGTATTGTAATAAAATTATTAACAACAAGTGTTCTTTACTCTATTAAATAAAACGAAGCATGCACTAGTGTAATATATATCTGTGTGAAATATTGTAATAAAACTATTAACAACAAGTGTTCCTTAGTCCATTAAACAATACATCGTGCAAATATCCCAATCCTGATACCTCTGATAATATTGATATTTTAGAGTATCATGATTTAGGTAAAGTAATGCAATACAAACAAGCGATCAGGTCTATTTATAAACTGCAATCTAAATCAATGTATACACACAAAATATAATAGAGTGTATACGCATACAAAACATAATGGAAATGAAAAGGAAAACTAAAGAAGTATGATTTTGAATTACATAACAATATATTATAAAAGCACAAATGAGAGGTCTATGCGAAAAGTGCAGTTAGATTGTCCAAAGTCATATTTTTTTGTAACATAACTATTTCATGCACCTTCATTTCTGAAATAACTTTTAATGTTTTAAATAAAATGATATAAACTTTTAAATAAATAATTGTACGCTCTTCATACTGGTTCAAGAGTGTTGTAAAATCCCGACGTAAATATTTAGAGGTTTTTGATGATTAAATCTGCATTATTTACCTGCCTTATACAATTTGATCACGTAGAACTTTCAATTCAAACCTAATCTTAAATTTTGGAATACATCTTTACGTGAGTAAATTTCATTTCAAATAATCTATAAAACTTAAATAATAAATTTTCACCTTAAATTTTGGAATACATTTTTACGTGAGTAAATTTCATTTCATTAATTTATAAAACTTAAAAAATAAATGGTCACGAGGACTCGAAAACACTTATTAATTAAGGCTTCGCAGTTTATAATCAGATAAAAAAAGAAGACCTTTAAGTTCCAAAACCAATGCATGAGGATATTCAATGGATGATGATAATTATACTGGGATGGAAATGATTTTACAAATTACCTTCATTTTTTCTTTACGCATCTCAAATAAACAATACTTTATAAAATGATTCAAATCAATATTCATATTGATAAATGAAATTTTTATTTATGAGGAATGAAGGTTTTTATTGGTTAAGACTTGCTGTTAAAGTTTTAAAATGTATTCTCACATTTTATCTATATTTACTTTTGTTATATATATATATATATACTTTCTTAAATATATCGGCATTAAAATGTTTATATAACAAGCAATTCATAAACATGTGCTAGTAAATGATGTTAATATTTGATTTGTTTTATGTTTTTATGAATATATGATTAATAAAATTGAAAAAATAATATACACACTTTTTAATGGATATGTCATATTTTTCAACAACGTTATTTATGTTATTAATTCTATTTTTCATACTTAAAGTTTTGGTCTAATTTATTTCATTGATTTGCTTTCTTTTGTATTACTCGGAGTAAGCTATAAAGAGTCAAATATGATTCTAGGAAGAGGAATAAGGCGGATAGAAAATAGGAATAACTTTGTGATAGAAAGAAAAGCCCAGTTTCTTTTTTAAGAGGGCCAGATTTGGGAACAACATTGTGTATAAAAATATAACAATATATTATTATGTAATAAATAAATGTTTAAATCTTTGAAGAGGAACGATCAACAATCATGATTCCTTGTTAAAAGACACCCAAAATTATGTTTAAGCCGCATTCGTAAGTGTGAAAATCAACATCATTCATTCAAATTATATATATATATAGAGAGAGCCCTTGACCCAAGGGTGTCAAGATAACTGAAACCGTGACCTCTTAATAGAAAAAGTGTTCTAATAGTGGAGACTCAACTAATTGAGCTAACACATGACTTATTTATACGCAATATACATACGGTATAAAGCTCACGATTTCAAAATCCATGGTATTTTCCCATGGTATTGGAGGAATAAGATTAAAAAAAGGAAGAAAGAGTGGTTTTGATTTTATGGTTGGTGGTTTGCTGGCCCATGGTTTTATTAAACCATTTTCTCATGGTATATTTTATCATATACTAAAGATATATATATATATATATATATATATATATATATATATATATATATGTTTTTTAGAGAGGGAAATCTAGATAATTTTGTAAGCAACTTTAAAAAAAATATAAAAGTAATTAGTAAAGTAAAAATAATTAAAAACTAGTATAAAGTATAGTTAATAATTAAAGTTAGTGTAGTAATAATTAATACTTAATATAGTAAAGTACTATGGTTAGTAATTAATAATTAATATATATTATTAATTGAATAATTAATAGTAATATTAGTTAATAATTTATATATTTAATTAATATATTCAATTATTGTAATATAGTTATAATAATATTAATACATAAATTAAGACCTAAAAAATAAAATAAGGAAATTAATACTTGAAAGTAAAGTCAAAATATATCCAAAAAATGTTGTAGGTCAGGTCCAAGATAATGACAATGAGCTAATTGTTTAAGAAGTTGGTCTAGATGGATGAATAACATGGTGCACTTGAGAAGGAATTAAGGGAGAATCATGTATAGTTAGAAGTAAACATCAATCAAAATCACAATGTTATACAACATGATCAAGTAGATTTGAAGACATTGGTTGGCAAAATCATGTTGAATTACAACAAAAATTTTCCTTATTAGAAAATATCCTACTTAGTTTTTCTTCATTGAAAAACATCTAGTCCAAAACGAAATGTTTTTGAAACCTCCAATTCACCTATGGAACCTCACATGTCAAAGCCCCAACTAAATGTACCCCAGACTCTGCCTAATATTCCAAACCCATCGCTAAATATAACTACTCCTAGGATCATGATCTAGAGCCAATACCAACAATATAGCCAACCAATTTTTCTTTTCCATCGTGAATTTCTCTCTCAACCTTTATTTAATATAGCCTACCTAGGAGGAAGGAGGTTTATCTAATGCCAATCCCAATTCTGAGACAAAAGCCTTAAAATTAAATTTCGATCTAAGTAAGTAACTAGATGATGGGGGAAAGCTCCTATCATTTTGAGATGCACATTAAGTTGAGCCTTCATAGGCAAGGAAGAGGACCTCCACTTATCGATCGAGACTGCGAGAGGGATGAGGAAACTTGGTGCGAAATAAGGGAATAGATGGAAAAGCCTAAGCAGTAGGAGGGTGAATAAAAATGAAAGAATCCGAAAGAAAATATTCACCACATCCCTTATTTGTAATCAAGATTAAGCTATCCACCAAAACTGAGTAAAAAAAGGCAAAAGAGAAAAAATATTACCCAAACTTAATGAAGAAATTGAAATAAGAGGATCAATTTGTATAATAGTTCATTCCCTAGTCATTGAAAGAGAGTTTGAGCCCCTATTAGGATGATCCATTTTCTTTTCAAAATAATCATCATAGTCATATCCTTGTGAATTTGGATGCTATGACTTGTTTGACGAATTAATCTAAAAGAATTTGCAATGAGCCAAAATGTGTCCTATAGTATGACATGTAAAACAAAAAAATGACATTGTCCAATAGTTTACTCTTCGAGTCCATATCCTATCATCGAAAGCAATTTTCATTTCGTCATCCAAATGCCAACCAACATCCAAATCCACTTATCCACTTATGATCGACCTTAGTATCCCCGTCTTTTTCCACACGAATGAACCTCCCAAGTCGATTACAAATGACTTTAAAGAAACTTCGGGACCAAAAATTGTATTGGTTATTTTTAGTTTTTCTTTCAGAAATTTATTAATAATTTTCTTAATAATTTTATTTACTTACTTATTTTTAAATATGTATTTTTATGTTTATCTATTTATTTATAAGTTTTAGTTTATTCTTTTTAAAATTTGTAGGGTTGTTTAAGGATTTTTTTTTTTTGTATTAAGGGTCCTTTTCCATCAACTTTTTTTTATTAGTCGTATTTTGCAATTTTTTTTTATTAGTTGCATTTTGCAATTTTTTTTTAAATAAAGTGATGTTTTATAATTGATTTTTCCTTCTTAAATAATTATTTACATATTTTTCTCTCAATATATTTGTTTTCAATGTAAATTATTAATAAAATATTAATAAAATAATAAAATATTTCAAGTAATATTATTTTTTGTTTTAGGACTTGATTTTATGTTTTTAAGTTTTGAGGGTACCAATTTGTAAGGCCATGTAACAACCTTCGACAGACATAATTACCAACCTTTAAGCAGATATAATTACAGTAAAGCAACAATAATTACTGTGACATTCTTTAAGCAGGTATAATTATAGTAAAGGAAATTTCTTTGACAGAATTGACTAACTGAACTACTGAGGGTACTTACCTGTGCCTCCAGCAGGTTGATGATACCTCTAGCAGATTGATGATGCCTCTAGCACGTTGATGATGCCCCAGCTGATTGCTTCAGTTACTAAAAGACCGAATCCACCCAGCCAAACTAAGCAGAACCTACCTGCTCAGTCCAGCAAGCTTCTTAATAGAAGTCGACTGTTCCCCTCTGCCTGGAGCCTCAAAACAACTAAAGCTCTTCCTGTGGATAATTTCCTCCTTCAGAATTTCTTGCCATGTTCTTTTCCTCCCCCTCTGTAACCTTCTGCTCGGTGGTTTTATTAGGTTTCTTGGCGGTGGCCGCCCTTCCATCAGCAGCCCACCGCTTAATCTGCGAGTGACACCTTCCATGTCCCGCCTCCTCTCTTATACTGTTATGGTCACGTATATAATTATTTCAAATTTAATTAAGGATATCACTTTATGATTTATTAAAATATTATTAAGATTATAACTTTATATTAATTTCTTATATATATTTATATGTATTTTAACTCATTTTATTAATTAATGTAATTTATTTTTATTAAGAGATAGGTCGTTACATACACTCCCCCTTCACAAAACTTCGTCCCGAAGTTAGGGTTTTATCTTATATGATTACTTATGATAGCAATTAGTACATTCTTCTTAGGATTGTAAACCGAGGTTTAAAATTCTTATTTTAGTACAAGGAGACTATAAAATTAGTGTTTTAGGTTTATGATTTTAATGGTCATGCCTTGCCCTATCCAGGTTCCCAAGCTATTCTAAAATCATCCTATCCTTCTTAATCTCTTTCGCTCCCATCCTATCCGTCCTCTACTGAAGTATGCCATGGCGTCAATTTTACTAACCTAACCATTCATAAACTCTAAGGTGACAACGTCGATTATATCGACCTGATTCCTAGTAGGCATCCAACAATCATCATCACACATCCAGGGGAGCGTGATTCACACAGTACTCCCATGACTCCAGGGTTCAGAGGATAAACGGTGGGCAACACCTCCACCCCTCCCAGTAGAATTAGGGTTAATACCCTATCATAGAATCTCTTTGAGCTTTAATTGTTCTGAGGTTTTGTCATCATGTGGTCATTCTGGTAACTATTTATTATCTGAAATCATACACTTATCCATGCATTTGTAAAATGTGCATTAGCATATTCAAAATAAATCATGTATAATTCACATATGTCAACTACAGTATAACATATTTTTCCATATTCTATGCATGTCATTGACTTTCATTTAAAATGTAATTATTCCTTGATTTCTATGCCATTGATCATATTGACATGTATAAATAAAACAGATTTATAATATCTTAATTCCTATCAGAAAAAAGAAAATCATTTAACTATCTTAAACTTTACTTTGACAACTATAATTTAGTAAGATCAACCACATATATCGTTTTAGTATCCATGTACCAGCAGAATTTAAACATATATTATGTCACAACATTTTACGTTTATATATAATCATTCAAAGTGGTTCTGAGTCTCTGATTTGCAATGAAGTAAATATATACTAAACATAGCCTAAAGTTCTTCAAAATTGACGTAGATTAGGGTATCTTTGACATATGTCCTCTATATCTTCCCAAGTAGCTGATCCAGGACTATACTTGTCCCATTAGACCTTAACTTGGTCCACCAGGCGATTCCTGAGCTGTCAAACCCTACGTTCCAGTATACGTAATGGTTCGTGTTAGGGTCCCACCCTAACCCCCTTATTTATGTCATGGGATCACGTCATAGTCAAGAGTCAATAAAGCCCATATTAATATTTGTAAGTGGTTAACCCGCAATTAATGACGGGACCACAATTAGTTGCAAATGGGCGGTAGTATTAGATAGATGGTAAATGGGCGGTAGTATTAGACAGATGGTATTAATAAAACCTACGGTGTTGGCCCGTGGTATTGCATGTATGAGTCATATATAAAGGATAGAGACTCCCTGCGAGGAGTATCGTGTCTTGTTTTTGTGATCGAGCTCTGCTCTATTGGAGGTTGCCCCCTCGAAGAGGCCTGTGAACATTTCTCTCTGAATAATAAAATCATTGCTATTCTGTGTTTTGGGTATATTTTCTTCGCATATTCTGTGTTCTCGGTATCTTTTCTTCGCAAATTCTATGTTTGGGTATTGCTTTGCAGGTTAAGAGCATAACAAGTGGTATCAAAGCACTTTCTAGGGCTCGGTGGGATCTCCAAATTTTAGCAAATTTTTTTTTAGCTAGAGACATGTTCCGGCGTCTTTAAACCACGGGATCTGGCATTAAGCGCATAAACCTGTGGATTTGGGGAGGCATGCACGCAGGAAATACAAGAGGTGGTCACGTCTGTTGGACTCCCTTGTAACCCCTGTGGGTACCCCTTCAAGTAGTAGCGCATTAGACAGAACCGCGCACGGACTGTCTTCCACGTACCCTCTGGGTATATAGGAAGCCCCCTAGCTACCTTGAAGCCTCACCATAGATAAACCTTTGGCCGTCTTGTGGCTACAGTACACCGAGAACAGCACTCGGAGAGATTACTCGCACGTACGATAGGGTAGTCGGGTTATACGGCTAAGGGTACGGTCGATCCTCCTTAGTTAGAGCCCTGAAACATTGGGCCGAGTACTACTGTCAGACCCTTATGTATATTGCGATCTGTAGCACCTGACACTCCCCAAGACCATAGTTCCCTTTCTATCGGGGGATCACACATCATCTATTCCAGAGCAGCAGCAGCAGTTGTTCCACCATTCAGATCTCTCAGATCCACTAGATCGGATATTCCAGATCAGCAGCAACAGTTGTTCCACCATTCAGATCTCTCAGATCCACTAGATCGGATATTCCAGATAAGCAGCAGCAGTTGTTCCACCATTCAGATCTCTCAGATCCACCAGATCGGAGTAGCTGTGAAGGGTTCCTGTACCTAGATATAATTTTCGCAGGACTTTTGGCGGCATTGACGTTTTGAGGATTTGGCGACTGCAGTATTGATCAGGAAGGAGTAAAACTCCGTTAGGAGTTTTCCAAAAAAAAAAAAAAGAGTCTGAGATCTTCCGAAGTGCTTATTTGTGATCTAGCCCATCAGCATCAGGACAACGAGCTGAGCACGGTGGTACCATTCAATTCCTTAGAAAAAAAAATAATTTGGTGATCCCAATTTTTCATCAAGTTGGTGTATGGTAGAAACTAGAACCCAAGCAATGGCCAATGAAAGACTAGACAAACTTGAAACAGATATGAATGAGCTCAAAAATATGCTTGATGGACTATCAAGCATGGTACGGCAAGAACTCGATAAGGGCAAGGAGCCAGCTCTTGAGGAACCCTATAATGACCATATACACCATGAGGGTGAGTCTAGCCACTCTCCTCACGTCTGGCACACCCATCCACCACCTCCCAAGTTGGATAGTCAGCGACCTCCCAAGTTGGATATGCAGAAATTTGATGGTTCTAACCCGTCCGCATGGCTAGCACAAATGAACCAGTATTCACATTGAATCGTCTCCAAGATGATTGGACTAAGATTGGAGTGGCAACCATGTACTTGGACAATGAACGATGGCAATGGGCGGAATGGCATCAACGTCGCAATGCACCTTTTTCGAGTTGGGCCCAATTTGCCAAAGCTCTTCAAGATCGCTTTGAACAGGGAGACTCCTTTTTGGGCCGTCTCACTAAGCTCCGACAGACGGGTACAGTGGATGAATATATCATCGCTTTTGAAGCCTTAGCCTTCCGCACTCAACATCTCTCAGATGAGTTCTACACGGAATGTTTTATCAGTGGTCTTAAAGAAGCCATCAAAGCTCAAGTTCTACTCCACCACCCTCCCACATGGACGGAGGCTTGCCAGGTAGCCCGTAAGGTGGAACGTGCCATAACAGCCCAATACAGCCGCCCCAATTTCCCCACTAAAGGTCGTGCCCCACAAGCTCACACCACGACTCAGACACTTAAGGTCCAAAAGGTGTCACCTCAGGAAATGGCCGAAAGAAGGAAGCAAGGACTATGTTACTACTGTGATGAAAAATATTCCCCTGGTCATAAATGCAAGGAGCCCAAGTTTTTTCAAATAGATGCCACTGACTACAGCTCCACCGAGGAAGATCCACCTCTTGAGGAACCGGAGGCGATCGAAGAAGACAGCCAAAAGGAGATTGTATCTGACGACCCAGTTATTTCGCTCAATGCGTTGGCAGGAATCTCTTCCCCGCAAACTCTCAAAATCAGGGGTTTTCTTAAACATCGCCCAGTAATAGTCCTGATTGATAGTGGAAGTACCCATAATTTCATCCATCAAAAAATCACCGAAGCAGCACACTGTTTTGTAAGGGCAGTTTCTAACTTCCAAGTCCAAATTGCAGATGGGGGCACAATGAAATGTGAAGGCCGCTGTGAAAATGTCAAACTTCAAATGGGGGATTATCAGTTGAAAACCCACATGTTTGCCATCCACATGGGGGGATGTGACATTGTCCTCGGTGCTGAATGGCTCCGCACCCTTGGGCCAATCACAATGGATTTCCAGGAGTTATATATGAGTTTTAAGTAGAACAACTCCACACATACCCTCCGTGGCCTCCAGGCGGGAGCCCCCTCGGTCATCAGCTCGCATCGGATGGAAAAATTGTTAAAAAAGGGCCATCATGGAGTGGTAGCGCAATTTAATGCCATCCAGGTAGTCGAAACCAGACCTCTGCCAATTCATCCTGAGATGCAGTAGATTTTAAATACCCATCGGACGATCTTTGACAAGCCTCATGAGCTTCCACCCTCGCGAGGGGAACATGATCATAGCATCACCTTGGTTCCAGGGGCTCAACCCCCAAATGTGCGGCCATACCGATATCCGTTCACTCAAAAGAATGAAATAGAAAAAATCATCAAGGAATTGTTGGAAGCAGGTGTCATTCGTCCCAGCATTAGTCCTTATTCATCCCCAGTAGTCATGGTCCTCAAGAAAGATGGGGAGTGGAGGATGTGTCCCGACTTCAAGGCCCTCAACAAGTTGACAGTCAAAGATAAATTTCCCATTCCGGTGGTTGACGATTTGCTGGACGAACTCAATGGGGCTCAATTCTTCACCAAGTTGGATCTTCACTCCGGCTACCACCAAATTCGCATGAAGGAAGTCGACATTCCCAAGACGGCTTTCAGAACTCATGAAGGCCATTATGAGTTCCTGGTCATGCCATTTGGTCTCTGTAATGCCCCTTCTACTTTTCAGAGTCTTATGAATCACATCCTCAAACCATATCTCAGAAAATTTGTTCTTGTCTTCTTCGATGACATTCTCATCTATAGTGGCACCTGGGCGGCACATCTTCAGCATGTAGATCTACTCTTGCAACTGCTCCGCAAGCACAAATTATTTGTCAAAATGTCTAAGGGTGCGTTTGGCATGGAAGAAGTTGAGTATTTGGGCCACATTGTGGGGCGTGAAGGTGTCAAGGTGGACCCCAAAAAGATCCAGGCAATGCAAGAATGGCCGCAACCTAAGACTTTGAAGAGCCTGAGAGGATTTTTGGGTCTCACAGGCTATTATCGTAAATTTGTCCGCAACTGTGGCCGCATAGCGAAGCCCCTCACTCAACTCCTAAAGAAAAATTCCTTCTTCTGGACCGAGGAAGCACAACAGGCATTTACCGCGCTCAAAAACGCCATGTGTACCACTCCAGTCTTAGCACTACCTGACTTCACCAAATCCTTTGTCATTGAAAGTGATGCTTCGGGTACAGGTATTGGGGCGGTCTTAATGCAGGAAGGGCGACCATTGGCCTTCACAAGCCAACAACTCAGTGGGAGGAATCTGGGCCAATCTACCTACGAGAAGGAAATGATGGCCATCTTACATGCAGTCGAGACCTGGCGACCTTACTTATTGGGGCGACGTTTCCAAATCCGTACAGATCATCACAGTCTTAAATATTTTTTGGAGCAACGCCTATCCTCCCCACAACAAAACAAATGGTTAGCCAAAATGCTGGGATATGATTATGAGATCATTTACAAGAAAGGGAAAGACAACAGGGTAGCAGATGCATTATCGTGCCAATTTGAGGAGGAAAGTACTCTGCTCGCAATTTCCCTTCCCATTCTAGACTGGATTGAAGAGGCTCGCAGGGAATGGTTTTCACACCCAGGGCTCTCCCAACTCATTTCTCAATTGCAGGTAGATCCTAATTCCAGCACGGGCTACTCGTGGCAGAATGATATTCTTCGCTACAGGGACAGAGTCGTCATATCACCAACATCTACCCTCAAAAGTCACCTTTTGGCAGAATTGCACTCATCTCCCATTGCAGGACATTCGGGCTTTCAGAAGACGTATGCTCGCACCAGAAGATCATTCTTTTGGACAGGCATGAAAAAGGACGTCCTTACTTTCGTAGTCGAATGTGATGTCTGTCAACGCCACAAAGGGGAAACCGTCAACACACCAGGCACCTTACAACCATTGCCCATTCCGGCCTCAATTTGGACGGAGGTTTCTATGGATTTCATTACAGGTCTTCCAAAGTCAGGGAACAAGTCAGTCATCATGGTGGTTGTGGACCGACTCTCGAAGTATGCTCATTTCTGCGCCCTACCCCACCCGTTTACACCCACCTTGGTTGCTCAAACTTTCATGGATCAGATCTTCAAATTACATGGCATGCCCACTTCAATAGTGTCCGACCGCGACCCGATCTTCACCAGCAATTTTTGGCAGGAACTCTTCAGATTACAAGGCACTCAACTCAAACTCAGTACTTCATATCATCCGCAAACAGATGGTCAAACCGAAGCTGTCAACAAATGTCTAGAAACCTACCTTAGATGTTTCACTTCAAAGAAGCAACACCTTTGGGCACAATGGTTACCTCTGGCTGAATGGTGGTATAACACCAACTATCATGCTACCACCAAAATGACTCCCTATGAAGCAGTATATGGTCAACTTCCGCCTTCCCCTACTTCTTATCTCAAGGGATGCTCCAAAGTACAAGCAGTGGATCAACTCCTACAACACCGCGCAACCATGCTCGCCCATCTTCGCGAGAATCTTCATCAAGCTCAGAATCGCATGAAGCAACAGGCCGACCAACATCGCTCAGAGCGCCAATTTCAAGAAGGGGATCAGGTCTTTTTGAGGCTGCAACCATATAAGCAAACATCACTCAAAGATAAGGGTTGTCAAAAGCTCGCTCCAAAATTCTACGGACCATACCAAGTACTTCAGCGCATTGGAGAAGTAGCTTACAAGTTGGCTTTGCCACCTACGGCAAAAATCCATCCAGTTTTCCATGTATCGTGCCTCAAGAAAGTGATTGGGAACAATTGCCGAGTTCAAACCAGTCTACCTGAGTTAGACGAAGAAGGGTCAATCTGGCTTCAACCTGAACAGGTTCTAGACACCCGAGACAAGCACCTGCGCGGTCGCATGATTAAGGAGGTCCTCGTCAAATGGAAAGACACCTCTTAGGAAGATGCAACTTGGGAACCAGCCACTATTCTTCAGCAGTTTCCGCAGCTTCAGCCTTGAGGACAAGGCTAGTCTTAAGGGGGAGGGCATGTTAGGGTCCCACCCTAACCCCCTTATTTATGTCATGGGATCACGTCATAGTCAAGAGTCAATAAAGCCCATATTAATATTTGTAAGTGGTTAACCCGCAATTAATGGCGGGACCACAGTTAGTTGCAAATGGGCGGTAGTATTAGATAGATGGTAAATGGGCGGTAGTATTAGACCGATGGTATTAATAAAACCTACGGTGTTGGCCCGTGGTATTGCATGTATGAGTCATATATAAAGGATAGAGACTCCTTGCGAGGAGTATCGTGTCTTGTTTTTGTGATCGAGCTCTGCTCTATTGGAGGTTGCCCCCTCGAAGAGGCCTGTGAACATTTCTCTCTGAATAATAAAATCATTGCTATTCTGTGTTTTGGGTATATTTTCTTCGCATATTCTGTGTTCTCGGTATCTTTTCTTCGCAAATTCTATGTTTGGGTATTGCTTTGCAGGTTAAGAGCATAACAGTTCGATCGATACGACTCCCTCGTTCGATACCTGCAATTCCTTCCATTGAAGGTTATGAGATTGATCAGCTATATAATGTCTTAATATAGATACATGAAAGACATTATGAATTCTATGCAGGTGAGGTGGCAGGGCAAGACGATAGGCAACAGGTCCAACTCTTTCCAGGACTTTAAATGGTCCAATAAATCAAGGAGACAACTTTGTCCCTTTTCCGAATCGAATAGTACTTTTATTTGGTTTGATGCGGATGAAAACCTGATCCCCTACTTCATATCTCCTATCAGTTCTGTGAGCATCAACATAACTCTTTTGTCTATCCTGTGCTTCCTTTAATCATTATCTAATTTGTCTTACCTGCTCTTCCATTTCTTGGATTAATTCTGGTCTTATCATCACTCGATCTTCTAACCTGTCCCAACTTAACAGTGTTCTGCAAGGTTTGCCGTATAATGCTTCAAATGGAGGCATTCCAATCAAACTGTGGTAACTGTTATTGTATGCGAATTCGACTAAAGGTATGTACTTTTCCCATTGTGATTTCTGATCCATAACATACATTCTCAACATATCTTCAAGTACTTGATTTACCCTTTCTATTTGCCCATCAGTCTCAGGATGGTAAGCAGTGCTTAAATTTAGTTGAGTTCCTAAGGCTGACTGCATGCAAGTCCAGAATCTTGAAGTGAATCGTGAATCTCTATCAGATATAATCTTCTTAGGTACTCCATGAAATCTGATAATTTCATTTATGAATACTCGAGCTACGTCAGCAACTTCGTAAGTATCTCTTATGGGAATGAAATGTGCGCTTTTCGTTAACTTATCCACTACTACCAGAATGGCATTGTGTCTCTGAGAAGTAAGAGGTAGTCCCGTGATGAAATCCATAGAAATGATCTCCCATTTATACATAGGAATGTCGTGAGGTTGTAAGAGACCCGCTGGGTGACAATGATCTACTTTTACTTGTTGACATTCCAAACATTTTGCAACAAATTGAAAAATATCACGTTTCATGCCTAACCAGAAGAAGAGTTTCTTAGTATCTGAATACATTTTCTTTACTTTAGGATGTGCACAATACACTGCTCTGTGGGCTTCCCTAAGGATAGTGTCTCGAAGATCCTTATTATCAGGAATATACATCCTTCCATGGAATTGTAAGATTCCATCATTTTCTAGTTCATATCCTTCAAACTTAGAATATTTTGGCTTTTTACCCTCAAGACCAGATTTCACCTTTAAATACTAGCTATCTTTTATGGGATGTTCCAGTACTCGTTGTCTTAAGTCTACTTTAATGGGTATGAGAGAAAATACCCGAGGTATTCTGCTTAAAGCATCTGCTACCACATTTTCTTTTCCCTTAATGTATGATATTCCAAAGTCATATTCACTTAGGAATTCACTCCATCGCCTTTGTCTGGCATTTAAGTCTCTTTGGGTGAACAAATATTGTAGACTTTGATGGCCGCTTTTAAGTGTAAAACTTCGTCCCACTATATAGTGTCTCCAAATCTTTAAAGCTAGCACTACAACGGCTAATTCTAAATCATGAGTAGCATAGAGTTCTTCATGAGGTTTTAAATTTCTGGAAGTATATGCTATCACCCTCTATCCTGCATCAATACTGCACCTAGCCCTTGTTTTGATGCATCAGTACATACTGTAAAATCTTTGTCCATATCTGGGACTCTTAGGATTGGTGCACTGGTGAGTAGTCTTTTGAGTTCAGAGAATTCTTTATTACATTCCTCAGTCCATTCATACTTAACACCTTTACACTGAAGGGTTGTAATCGGCTTTGCGATTTTGGAGAATCCCTCCACAAATCTTCGGTAGTAACCGGTTAAACCCATAAAGCTTTGTATCTCATGTGCGTTTTTTGGTATTGGCCATTCGATGATTGCTTTTACCTTCTCAGGATCTACTGAAATCCCTTCACCTGATATCATATGACCTAAATAATGAATCCTTTCCTGAAAGAATGAACACTTGGATAGTTTTCCACACAACTGACATTCTCTAAGGCAGGACAATACTATCCGTAAATGATCTTCATGGTCTTTCTTATTCTTGGAATAGATGAGAATATCATCTAAAAAGACTTGTGAAAATTGATCAAGATATTCACGAAAAACATTGTTCATAAGATTCATGAATACTGCAGGAGCATTTGTTAATCCAAATGGTACCATAGTAAATTCATAATGTCCAAAACGTGTTCGGAATGGAGTCTTAGAAATATCATTTTCAGAAATCCTTAGCTGATGATAGCCTGATCGAAGATCAATTTTTGAAAAGACAGTAGCTCCTTTCATTTGATCGAAAAGATCATCAATTTGAGGCATAGGATATTGATTCTTTACTGTAGCTCGATTCAAGTCTCGATAATCTATGCATAATCTTAAAGATCCATCTTTCTTCTTCACAAAAATTATAGGAGTGCCCCAAGGTGATAAAATGGGCTGAATATGCCCTATATCCAGTAGTTCCTTCAATTGAATTTGCAATTCTTGAAGTTCTGGGGCTGTCATTCTATAAGGAGTTTTAGAGATCGGTTGGGTACCAGGTTTTAATTCAATAGTGAGATCCAGCTCTCTTACAGGGGGTAATCCTGGTTGTTCTTTTGGAAATACATCCGGAAATTCGGCTAACACTGAATATTGTCCTAAGGATGGTCCTTTTCCTTCGCTTACTTCTTGAATTACATAAGCCTAACAACCTTTCCTTAAACAACGCTTCATTTTCATTGCTGATATGTAGCGTAAAGATACCTTTCTCTTGATTCCTTGAATTTGGATTGCTTCTCCTTCATCATTTATACCTAGAATTCCTTTCCCATAACAGTCTACCCAAGCTTGATGAGCTGCTAGCCAATCCATACCTATGATAAGATCATAAGTTCCTAAGGCTGTGACATAAACTTTCAGTTTAGTCGTACAGACCCCTAAGTGAATTTTGCATTGATCCACACTTAAGCCCATGGATTGGAGTTCCCCTGCGGCCATTTCCACTTGTTTGAAATTATTTTGTCTGCGAGTTGCCAACCCACATTTGTTTAATGCATATGACAAAATGAAAATATCTGTGGCACCAGTATCAAATAAGATTTTGAGTTTTATACCATTAATAATACCTGAAGATTCCATTACAGTGGATTGATGTGCTGCTTGGTCGTTGTTGAGTACTGCATGGATTCTATGATTACCTTGATTATTTGATATTGGTCCCTTTTTAGTCCTATGCAATATATTTGACGAAGCTTCTGGACAATCACGTTGAAAATGCGGTCCTCCGCATCCCCAACAATTAAGCTGCGCTGGTCCTCTTGCTTCAGGACGTGAATTTCTAGATAAAGAGCTTCGTCCTCTCATGTTGATTCCTCTCGAATTTCTTCCTCTACTGGCAGTTCCTCTAGATGTCCATGGACTGGTGTTTGATGATTCTAAAACTATAGTGTTTACTGCCATGGGAGCTCTTGTTCCTATATTTCTTGTGGTAAACCTGTTACCATAAGGTGGCCTTGAGCTACCTCCTCTGAAGAAGTTTCAGGGAGTCTTTCCTAGAAATACTGATTGTAAAGGTTCTGCTGGCCCTATATCCTTTTTGATTCCAATGTGTTCTTCTACATAATGACCACATTCAACCGCCTCAACTACTAATGATGGTTTCCACATGCTTACCAAGGCTCTGATGTGAGGATTTAACCCAAATATGAAGCGTTCAGCTTGATGTTCATCAGAATCTAAGTAGTGAATGTATTTTACAAGCTCCATAAACCTTATCTCGTATTCTTCCACTGTTTTATTACCCTATACGCAAGCATAATAGCAGGTATACGGTACATGCATATAATAGCTACATATGCATGTGTCGCATACATCGCACTAGTATTTTATACTAAATTAATTATAAGTGCTAAATACCATGACACTTATTGGAATAGAAGTTCTACTCATCCATCAATATTTCTTAATGTATGGGTAGATCTTAAAAGAGGACTATATATCTTATATGTTCCAAATTATTGATAAAATTATATTAATAGATTAATAAAATAAATGTTAAATATTAATATAAGTAAATAATTAAAAAAGGGGATCCAAGTATAAAGTTTATAATGTTATATTTAAAACAAATATATATAAAACAATGTGATATGTTAAAAAAAAAATAACGTTATAATATTTTAATGATACATGGTATATTCAATGTATTGGTTATACTAAAGAATAATTAATAAAATACCATATGGTTTAAAAACATAAAGGGGTATTCATTCACGACTTGAAACAAGACCAGGAAGGGATACTTAAGCGTGGGCGTGTCATCAGCAGGGTGAGCAGTGGCTGCAGATGGAAAGGCAACCACCGCTAGACCAGAGAATAAAAACCACGGGACATGGATTGAGAAAACGCACAAAAAAAAACCAGAGGGAAGAATTTGAAAGGAGGAGGGAATCAGCCATAGGAAGAGCTTGAGAGTTCTGAGGTTCTGGGCATGGGGGAACAGTCAGCTTCTGTTGAGAAGCTTACTGGATTGAGCAGCCAGACTCTGCTCAGTCTGGCTGGGTGGATTCGGTCTCTCGGTAACTGTAGCAGCGCAGCCGGAGGCATCTTCAATTGTAGGAGTACAGGTAGGTATCTCAATAGTCCCGTTAATTGATTTTGTCAGGTTTCTGTTGAAAATGTTATAGGCTCATGATAAACCCCTTACTATTTTCTTTGCATCGTTTCACGGCTCTTACATTGACAAATTTACCAACCTTTAAGCAGATATAATTACAGTAAACCAACAATAATTACTGTGACATTCTTTAAGCAGGTATAATTATAGTAAAGGAATTTTCTTTGACAGAATTGACTAACTAAACTACTGAGGGTACTTACTTGTGCCTCCAGCAGGTTGATGATACCTCTAGTAGATTTATGATTCCTCTAGCAGGTTGATGATGCCCCAGCTGATTGCTTTGGTTACCAAAAGACCGAATCCACCCAGCCAAACTGAGCAAAACCTGGCTGCTCAATCCAACAAGCTTCTTAATAGAAGCCGACTGTTCCCCCGTGCCCAGAGCCTCAGAACAACTAAAGCTCTTCCTATGGATAATTTCCTCCTTCAGAATTTCTTGCCCTATTCTTTTCCTCCCCCTCCGTAACCTTCTGCTCGGTGGTTTTATTAGGTTTCTTGGCGGTGGCCGCCCTTCCATCAGCAACCCACCGCTTAATCTGCAGGTGACACCTTCCATGTCCCGTCTCCTCTCTCATACTGTTATGGTCATGTATATAAGTATTTCAAATTTAATTAAAGATATCACTTTATGATTTATTAAAATATTATTAAGACTATAACTTTATATTAATTTCTTATATATATGTTTATGTATTTTAACTCATTTTATTAATTAATGTAATTTATTTTTATTCAAAGATAGGTCATTACAGGCCATAATTTCAATTAATTCACAATTTTAAATCCAAAAATAAAAATGGTGCTATCGGTAGCATCACTTTTCAATTTTGGGGTCAATTTTAATGTTTGGTATTAGTTTAAGCAAACAATTTCAATTAATTTGTAAGTTTAACTCCAAAAATATAAAAAGCATGGGTAAACATAGCCATTAAATGTGACATCTAAAAAAATGAGAACTCTTGAGAGTTCTCATTAAGTTTGTAACTTTGTTCCTAGTATTCAAGATGCTCCAAAAGTTCCAAGAAACACTAGTGCCTACAATATAAGAGACCAATAAAAAATGTGTGTGTGTGTGTGTGTGTGAGAGAGAGAGAGAGAGAGAGAGAGAGAGAGAGAGAGATGCTTCTTCTTACATATTTAAGACAAGATGATGAACTGATAATCTTATGATCATCATCCCCAATTTCTTCTTAAAAAGAGTGAACCTTAGTATGTCACAAGAATCCTTCAACAATAACATCCTACCTCTTCATCCTAATTACTCCTAGGTTTCCTCATGAATAGTAGTGCCTTACTCCAATAAGACAAGTAAAAAGAAAGAGTGCAATTATAATGATTAAATATAATATATTTCTCCTTCCTAATACATACAAGTACATGACAGAGGCTAACACAAAATAAGGACAAAGTAACCAACTCGAAAACCCCACATTGAGAACTCTATAATACAAGGATGCACACTTATCAAAGTATGGTTTATCTAAGCCCAAAAATGAAATTCCCTCCAACTCATAAGATTGGGTACAATGCTCCTCCTCCAAGATAGTGCTCTCTCCAACAGGATGTTAGTCTAATGCTCTCTCTTCCATAGTGGTGTGCTATCCAAGCATCCTCGTGAAATGTGGTACGCTTCTATGTTATGCATGCCTTCTCATGTGCCTAATTCTCCTCCCATATATGCCAATGTGCTCACAGAGCTCCAAGGCGCCTCCTCAACATATATGCTTGGGACCATCACCAACCTCCATGAAGTATGATCCTCAACCTAAGCGTCCTCATGGAAAGTGTCCAAACTCAAACATGTGTATCACATGGTGCAAGATCTATGTGCTAAGTACCTAGTGCTACTCCTTCTAAATAGGTCATCTTCTAAAGAAAGTGATCAATATACCTATGGCCAACATGAAGAATGTCCTAAGTTGTTTGAAGATATCCAATGCTCCAAGGAAAAATTGCATGCAAGTATCCAACTAAGGTCAATAAATATTAAGTAAGCCACATCCAATGTCAAAATCCTCCATGGACTATCTTGGATATAATTATACATAATGTACCCTAAATATCATAAAGCACCCCCAAACAAAATGTAAACACTTTTGAAGTAATCACATAAGCTAATAGATAATTGGCTAGCCTAAAAAGATAATACATCTTTTACTTCTCAAGTGAATTATCCCATAATATTGTTTAGGGGATATTTTGTTATTCCTCTTAGACATTCCAATGTGGGGTGAGAAGGAGTTAATAGGTTTTTGAAATTAATGTTAGACAACTGGAGTTTCCTGGATGGCTAGTGGCAGAGAGGGTGTTGGCATTGATGTCAACACCCATGGGGGAGATGTGTTGGATAATTGGAATTGTCTGACAGTTGGAAAGTGAGTTGGAATTGATGTTAACGACCATGAGGGAGTCCCATGGTTGTTGTAGTATTTTGTAGAGAATCATCATAGTAGCATGCTTATTGAAGAATTTATAATACTATGAATATGATGGTTGGGAGACCTAGGCCTTAGAGGCATTTCTTCCTCAAGAGATCAGTTTAGATGCTCATGGAAGTGGCATAGTTGGATTTTTCTTGGGAAGATCTTTCCAACGGTATGTAGAAGTCAAAGATGGTCTTCTGGATCACAACTTATTTCTTGTCAAAATAAAGACAATCAAAGTCATAGTTACAGTGCTCGGAAGCCCGGATGCCTAAAAGCCCGGATTGCTTGGAAGGTCGGATGCCTAGAAGCTCATAAGTTTATCTATAAGTGACACCAGATAATCTTGAGTTGAGGTAGTGAAAATAATGCCAAAAAGCCCAAGAATTTATTAGCAAGTGGCACAGGTATTGAAAGAGCCAGGGAGCTAGGCGAAATCCGTCACGAGAAAGACGACAACTGGCGGTAATATTTTCCATTACCAGGAACAAAAATTGATCAAAAGTTCTTTAAATTGGGAACCAAGCATAAGTGGGCCAACCCAAAGGTCTTCATTACAAGATGCATGACATGGAGTTTTAACGTGGAAAAGGTGGGTCATTCCTGGAGACTTTTCGGGTTCGATTTTTGTGTTGTGATATGTGGCACTACAGTGGGGCACAATGAGTGATAATCGATACAAGGTGATGCATGTAACAAAATACCAAGGGAAAAAAGAAGGTTATAAAGGAAATTTATGTACTCGTAGGCTAGAAAAGAGGTTAACACTTAGATTCTTAATCGAAGGTCACAACACTTGGTCCTATGGAGAAAATAGGTAAAGGTGCCAAGGGAAAGGTGTTAAGGCACATAAGTGGGCTAGATCGGAAGCTCGAGAGCCCGTAAGTATTAAGAAATTTTATTTAAGAAAAAGATACGGGCACCAAGGCATACAGGCTCCAACTCAGCGGCGACATATATAGACACACACACACATGAGTGGGGTCCAATGAATGTTTAAGTGACAACTTTTTTTGTTATTAGTGACCAAGGGCCTACTATAGTAATTGCTATCAACCATAAAGATTACAACCTTTTATGATTATCATGTAACATTGTAGGCGTATGTTCAAAGACATGGAGTTTGAATGATTTAATAGCGCTTGGCATTGTGTGTCATATTTGGCATATATGATAGCTTGGGTATGTGTATGTAGGCATGTATGAGTCAACAACTGGTTAAATAGTTTAGCGCCTCTAAGCATGAAGGACCACATTTAAAAAATATATTAAATGGGTCTACCTTGAATATAAGCAATCCATCTGATCTTCCTTGCATGCTAAGGAGAATTAAATGGAAAAGATAGCTAGGTGAAAAAGCTTTGATCATAGTCCAGGAGAGTCATGACTGAATGTACAATATAAAGTCTATGGAATCTAATGGTATATTGGAGATGCAGTTTCCATATAGCATATGCTACAACAGGTAGGATACTGAGATGAGAAAATGAATAGAGTGTTTGTCCTAAGCGCTGAAGAGACATACTCCCAATACAAACTGAACTCAATGGAGGAGCTCTTTGAGTTCACAGTTTGACTGTGAATTAATTCTCATTATGTGAAACACTCATGTGACCATCCTCATGTTTAATGCAACAACATTTTTCAAGCAACTTGATGCAATTGACAGCATGGACATCGATGCGTTAGAGTACACTCAGGAAATGTGAATAACAGGGTGATGGATGACACATACAGCATTGATCACTATGTTTTAGTGAAACAAAACCTAAGTTTGTAGTTGAGAAAAAGCGGGGATGAAGCATTGTTGAGAGATTTGTGTGGAAGAGATCTATGTGTGATTTTTTATGATGTAGAGAGAGGCTGAGAGTGCCTATGTAGAGGAAAGAGGCCCAAAGTGTGCATGCGCTTCCAAGAGACGTCGAGAGATCCATTAAAATAGGAGTTGAGAGTTGAGTTTATGCTATTGAGAGCAGAGGGCCAAGAACAATGTGATGTTTCAGAGTGAGCAGAGGACAAAGTGCTAAATGAGCTTAATGAAGTGAAGGTTGCTCGAGAACATGGATAATATCAAGAAGAGTGAGGGCCAATTGAGTGGGCCAAGTTGATGAACAAAAATTTGAAACAAGGTATAATGAGTGCCAAGGATAGTGAACATGAGTCCTACAGAGTGGGGGTTGGAGCCTACAAAACAAGGAATTTGTGCTTCCATTTGAGTGGATATCTGAAGAAAGCTTGGGGCTTGGTGCCCCTTGCAAGTTGGTCCGTGCATAAATCTAAGGATCTGTAATTTGGTTCTTGCAACAAATCTATGAAGTTGGTGTTTAAATTGGTGCTTCTGGTAAGATAATTAGGTGCCTGCAGAAGGAGGGAGTTGGTGCTTCCTATTAGTGGGTGCTAGAAAATAATCAAATGGAGTTGGTGCTTCCTGTGAGTGGTGGCTCCCAAAAAAAAATGATGTAATAGAGTAGGAGCTCATATTTACATCAAATAATAAACAAGATTTGGTGGTTTTTCTCCCGGAAGGGTTTCCATGTTAAACCTCTATGTCTCATGTGTTTGTTGCTCATTATGTTAATGCTTGTGTTGGTTGATATGGTTGCTGATATGTTTTGTTAATGGTTGCGCACAAAATGAATTCAAAGTTTCAATGTGAAGAGATAATTTTGCGTAAAAGTCTAAATTAGCCTTAATACTGATTCACTCCCCACCCTCTCAGTATTGACATTATTCCCAACAATTGGTATTAGAGCCATGTTCCTTCGGGAAAAAATTAACTGCTCGAAGGTATATTAAAGGGAAACAATGGCTAATCAAGTTTGGTTAACTCTAGAGGGCATTCCATTCTTGAATGGATCATACCTTGAGCTCTGGAGGACTATAATGGAATCCTATATGATGGTAATCAATGAAGACATTTGGTTGTCTATGGTATATGGAGAGAGGAACGAGTTCAATATATATGTCAAGGAGATTATAATGAAAGGGGTAGAAAATCAAAATGTTTATAAAGTAAGGCATTGTGAGACAACAAAGGAAATGTTGGGAAGACTGCAATGTCTATACGAAGGAGAAATCTACGTAGGAATAGGGGAGGTCGATGAACCTTGCTTCTCAAGTAGTGAACCATAACATGTAGATGTTGGTGATAAGAAGAGAAGGAAGAAGAAGAAGAAGGAATCTCATAGGAAAGATGCTCAATATATTGAAAATATTTCTTCCAATAAGCAAGTTGTTTCTCATCACTCTTAAGAGGATGATGAAGAATTAGATGAGAGGCCATGTTGCTCATAAGGTAATCTATTTATTTGTGATAAATGAAAGTAAATAGGTCAAGCATTAAATATATGTTCATGTGATTCCCTTAAAGATAGAGATTGTCATATATCTAGTAGTTGTGAAGATAGACCTACATTTGTAGCAATAACAAATGAGGGATCCTATGGAGAAGAAGAAAGTATATCCCATGAAGAGAATAGGAGTACCCATGATGGTGATGAAGATGGAATACTCCTCACCCCTATGGAATTTTCCACAGACAAAGAGAGGAATGTAGATCTTTGTGGTGGGTCAACTAGCACCTCTAACAATGAAGAAAATGATCTAGATGAAAGGATCCAATTTAGAAATAATTTGATCTATACTCTAAAAGATATAAAGGATATGTCAAATTCTAATCTCAATCAAAATGAATAGTTGCAAGAATATGAGCTTGAGAATGAAAAGTTAAGAAAAACAATAGTTGATTTAAATGATCAACAAAGAGAGGCTAGCAGGCTGAATGGGATGATAACCAATCATTTGAATGAAAGAGAATATCTTTGTGAGAGACTACAAGTTGAATTATTCTCATTCAGAAATGATTTAGAAGAGGTTGATAATTAGTTGTCTTAATATCAAAATCTTGAAGAGAGTATAAAGGCTTTGAATGAGATGCTTTTTAAGCAATGATCTCCTCTCATCAAGGATGGTTTGGGTTTCAAAGAAGAACCAACCCCCAAGAATGAAAAGGTTGAAGGGTCAACCAAACATGTAAGGGCATTTGGAAATTCCAACAACAAGGGAAAATAAATTGTTGGACAACAACAACAAAAAGGAAAGCAACAACAACAAGAGAAGAAAAAGAAGCATCAAAAGAAGAGAGCTAAGCAACAACAAGAAAGAGTGCAAGGCAACAATCCAAATTTCCATGGAAGGCACATGAAGAACCAATAGAGGTCCTTTCCCTCTCAAGGAAAAGGAAAATGTATCTTTAGCCCTTAGAGGTCCTTTTATGGGTATTCTTTTTCTTGTAGTAATTTTGGACATAAATCCATAGACTGTAGATGGCATGCAAGAAAACAAGATGTGTTGGGTAGAAACAACCCAAGAATGCACAAAGTGGTCAGGAGAAGACATTTTGGAAGCATTCGAGGCCTTGACAAGAATGTTGAGAAATATGGAATTTCTTCTGCCCCATTCTTAGGCCATGTTGAATGCTACATCTGACATGGCAATTTTTGGCACAAGGTAGTGGACTGTGAATATAAAAAAAGATAGGCACTTCTCAAATGACGCAACAAAATGAAGCAATTCAGACATTGAGGATGAGAATAAATAGAAGAGCAGAGGATTGCAAGTATGTCCTCAGTGATCTGTGCAAAGGGGGCAAGTTGAACAATGGAAGGAGAAATCATCAAGGAGTCAATTTTTCTCTGAAGAAGAACCAGAGAAAAACTATTACTAAAAGGGATGATCCTCATATTCTGGTGGTAAACCCCTTTGTAAATACCAACTACAATGTGCACAGACTTCTGGAAAGAAAGAGAAACAATAGGCCAGTTAATGTATCCTTGAAAGTAAGGCAGAAAAGTTGTAAGAGGATTTGGGTGAAGAAAGAGGAGGTAAAGGAGAGGTGGTCTCTAACCATGCACAACCAAGAAAAGGCTCAAATGTGGGCAAAGAAGAGGCAGGAAAGAAATTCTCCTATCAAGAGTTGGCTAGTGAAGATGTGGAAGAAGAAAGGGGGCAATCTACTCAAGGAGAGTATATCCTCTAATTCTCTTCAGTAAAGGAAGAGAATGGCCTCAAGGGAGGTCAAATAAGTCAAATGCGGGCATAATAAAGCCTATGCAAAGATTCATATGAACATTGGAGGTGTGACTGAGTTCCCTTGCTGATTATAGTAATGAATTTGATTATTTTGAATGTATCAACATTGCAAGAGAAAGGAAGATACAACCAACATGGTTTCAGGGGGAGTACTGTTACATATCCATTTGGGCACATCAACCCCAAATTATAGATCGGTACTATTAGGGCCCATCAACCCCTAGTGTGGTTGTTACATGCCCTAAATAAATTAGTCATCAGAATGCCTTACTCCCAAAGAAGTTTCATCACTAAAAACATCAAAAAAACACCTCTAAGAATATTAGCGCAGGTAGGCCTTCATTAGGGTGTGTTGTAATGCAAACCATGCATTGACAAGGTGCTATGCAACACACTTGGTCCCTCTTTGGCCTGTGCTGGGTGAACTTGAGCAAAGTTTTGTGAGGGTTTGAAGATTCCTTATCCATTGGAAGCCTCTAGAAGTTTCTCAATGCCACCTGCTGCTTTGGGTTCTCCTTTGGATGAGAAAGGGAATTAGGAAATATCAATCCCCTATCCCTTCTTCCATGGAACTAATTTCTAAATTTAGAAAGGCATTCATTACCTCCATTGATAGCATAACCTCCTTCACTCACGTATAAATAGATCACTCATCTAAGAGATTTGGGCTGAAAAATATTGAGTTGTAAGGAGATGCTGGTGCTTTGAGATTAGAATTGAGTGCAAGTATTGTCATTGTGTTAGAGTGTCTTTCTTTTCATGAGGCTGATGAAGGATTGAATTGGAAGGATGAAACTGGATCGAACTCGCATTGGTTGTAATCTTTCCTCTTATCAATAAAGTTTTCAAGATTTTTTCCCTTTTCTTGTGTTATATGTTAATGCATTTATATGTGTATCATGTTTTTGATTCCATGTTATTTATAAGCAATAGATCATTATGCTTTGATGGGTTTTTGTTTCTATAGTTGTGCAGGTACTTCTCAAGCGACTTAAGTAGGGGGAGTAACAAAACCGGTCAAGGGAGATAAATAAAAAGCAGAAGCTACAAGTAGGTTCTATGTTCTCTTATTTTATCTGTTGTTTATAGGAAAAGTTAAGATTACTTTGTATGTTGTTTCTAGATCAGCTACTAGATCTAAAGGGTTAGGCGTTTGTCCAAAAACACTAAATATTCCCAAAAGAAATTGGCGACTCCACTGGGGAGAACAAATTGACCATCTTAGTAGCTTATCAGCCTCTTAAGGCATTCCTACATACTGTACTTGTGGTCGTTTATTGATTTCAGTCCTCCTTCATTGAAAATTGAGCCAAAATTGTTCCACAATCACTTTCAGAATTGCCCACTGTTATCAGTGCACTGTCTCTAACTGTTGCCTGTGCTGCAGTGCACTTCCCACATAGGTACAAAGCGATTCAGCGCATTGTCTTTAACTATAGCCTGCGCTGATCTCTTGAGGATCAATTTGCCATCTAGGAACTGAAAGTTTTTGCCAATTTTCTCCTATTTGAATTAGTTGTTGAATGACCATGATGTTTTGTCTCTAAAAATCAGTGTTCATCTCCTTAGTTTGGCCCTACTTAGACTTGGATTGGTGAATTTTTTTGATTTATCATTTGCAATCCATTGTCGAAAGATAGTTTTTGATTGGTTGTTTTGCCAATAGAAAAGTGTCATAAAATTGTTATTTTCTTCAAAAAACTAAAATGTCGTAAAATATTCTTTCATAAATAATCGATTGATTTATTTGTGCATTTGATTTGTATTTTCATTCAAAATGTCAAAAATATTTATTTCTTTAAAATTGAAAGTGTCGCACAATCCTCCTTTCCCTTTTAACAATAAATTGTCATAAATCACCATTTTTTATGAAAAAGTTATGAATCGTTTGTGCATTAGTTTTTCTTATTGCATCATTCACATTAAGAGAAACTAAAAAGAAATACATGCAATTTGCATTTTAGGGTTTGATTTTGTGTCCTAAAAGGAATGGTTTAGGGAATTGCATTAGTTTGTGCTCTTTGTTGTTTGTTCAAAAAGTACTTCCATGCTCTATCCCTCATAGTTAAGATTTTCATTGTTGAAATTAAACGGAAAGAGTGCTTATCATTCTAGTTGCATTCTTAGGAATTTCAGAACACATCTCAAGGTGAACCTTCAAAGGAAAATTTCTAAGCAAGATCAACTTAAAATAAACATCAATTAATCTAACAATGCTTTGAAACTTAACGAAAAACATTTAGAGGTCTAGGCTAGAGACATGTTCCGGCGTCTTTAAACCTAGTGGCTGTCGTTTTCATTGTAGGTTGGGTGATTCCTCCTCTTTGATCCGATAAGTGCTAGTATGGACTTGTGCTCCCTATACTGTCGAGTATATAGTGGGATACCCCAATAGGTTGAAATCCTTTATCCATAGGAAGCCAAATCTGCCACCTTACCAATCACAACGTACCGAATACAACATTCAGGAAGATTGATTGTCGTACGTAAAGTCCTTGGTAATTTCTCTTTCATTTATCACCAAGGTGTATATTGCAGTTTTGCGATTTGTCTGGTAAACCCTCTTGTATAGAATCTCCAGAGTAATCACTTTTGCTCCTTTTCAACTCTTTAAAAGTAAAAGGATCATCTGAGCACTTGTCCTTTCAGGTTCATTAAAAATCGAAGGCAACTAGAGTCATCTTTTGTTTTTTTTCAACTCTTTAAAACTAAAAAAGCAAAGTTGTGTTCCAGTGTCATAAAAATTAATTGACCATGAATAACATCCTTATTCCTTAGTTGAGTTTAAGTTGATAAAGTTAGTCAGCAATTGTGGAGGAAAATCAACCCAAACCCTATCGTTTGCGGAGAACAACAAGCCAACCGCCTTTGCCTCCCAAAGCAACACCATTTCGGACAAAGCGGTCTTGTTTAACTGAGTCTAGTACATCGAGAACTCCTAGTTCTTCATCTGAGTTACTTGAAACATTTGTTTCAATAGCTACAAAGACTCCAATTAGTCCAATTATTTCTGGTACATCCGTTCCTAAAGAGGAAGTTTCACAGTTAACTGAGGACATTAGCACTGATCCTAGTGTAACAGTAACCGAGGTTGTCCAACAACAAGTTGATACTCAAGTTGTAACTGCTCAAGCAGAAAGTTCTTCTGAACTTGAAACAACTCAACCACGAGTTGGTCCAGAATAAATCCCAGTTCAAATAGAAGTTACATCTGAACCAGAAGTTGTTTAGGAACCTCCCTTTGAAACTGTTGTTCATTTACCTAAACATTTGGACTTTGAATTTCAGCATTCAGAAGTTGTTACCCCTCCGACATTAGTCACTGTTGAAACTACACTTTCATCAAGACCAAAAATATTTTACGGACCTAACGGTCAACCTCTTCCACTAGATTTGATTGCTATAGAGGAGGAAATAGTAGAGGATTCCACACCTGGAACCCCGTTTCACTTTGGAACTAGGATTAATATTTATCCTACTACTCCTTATTACTTTGATTCATCTGATCATTCTTCCTTGCAAGTTCCCATCGAATCTTTAGGACAGCTTTTGGGCCAGTTAACTATAGCTGAACAACCGTCAACATCCAAGACTGTATCATTTGATGCAGCTACAATAGAATATTCTGTTGTAACTCCTTCGATGTTTTCTACCACACCTGAGTCGCACCTTTATGGTGAATCGCCCATCCCGGTTGGTTACTAATCATTGTCTAGAACCCACTCAAGGGTTGCTTCTGCACCATGGTCAACAACCATGTACTCATTCAGAATTCTACTTGGTTTTTCTCAAATGGGAACTCAACAGTTTGATCCTGCACATCAGTATCAGACTGTGCAATCTAGTCATCAAAGACCTGTGTATCCATTAAATACTGGATTACCACCATATGGAGAGAAATATGCTTATTCATCGTATCCTCCCTATTCCGGAGGAAAACCATATGGTAATTTTCCACAATATTCAAGTCCACCTGGCATTAGAGTTTGTCAATGGAAACCAATAATGCCAGATCAACCAAGACTTATGTATCCAACACACTCAATGCAAACTGTGTCAAATATTCCTACTACACCTATAGTTACTATTGTGCCACAATCACAAGCCCAAACTGGTGTATCTCAACAGGTACAAACTGACCCTTCCTCCTTGCAACCACAAGGTTCAAGTCAAGAGGTTTAAGTTTCTCAAGTTGTTTTACAACAGCCACTTGTTTCTAGAGCCCAGCAACAACCTTGGGTTATTATACCTTCATCTGGATTGACTCAGATTTACACTGCTATAGTTGATCCACAATTTGGTCAATCTTTCATTACTGGGCAACAACAGTTGTCTCAACAACTGTGGTTGCCACAATTCCAACAACCCCAATTCCAATAGTTCCAATCTCAGTTTGGACTTGGTTCCCAAGCTCAACCTGGTTTTGGTCAATATCGAGCTTACCAAGGACCTAGGCAACAAAGCTTTGCAGGTTATGGACAACCTCAATTTCAATCTAGTCATCAACAACCACCTTATATTGATTTTGTCCAACAACCTTACCAAGGTTACCAAATGAAAATGCCTTACGATGTTCTGCAAAGACCTATTGCACAGGGAATTCCATCATATCCTGGGTATGCTCAACCTGACTTAAATCAACAGTTGCCATTCATAACAACTTTAGAATTACCAAATTTAAACCGGCTCACCAATGATCCAATTGCATATGTACCTTGGTGGCCGATAATTCCGCACAAGTTACCATCTAATATTCCAAAGTTTAACAGAAATCCTGGAGAAGACCAGTCGAATCATGTTATGACATTTCATTTATGGTGTTCATCAACCACCTTGAATGATGATTCGATCAGAATTTGTCTTTTCCAAAGAACGCTTACTGGTCCAACTGCTAAATGGTACATTGAATTACCAAGAGCTTCTTTTAATAACTTCACCACTTTGGCCACAACCTTTTTGACCCACTTCCAGTTACTTATTGGGTACGAGATTGGAATGGAACTCTTGACCAAATTTAAACAGACTACCTCTACTCATATATCAAATCATATTCATGAGTGGTGGCGTCATTGTCGAATGGTTAAGGCATATGTTCTTGATCATCTTTTAGCTGAGTGGTCCATAAAGTCCTTGTTGCCATCTATCACCAAGGATGTGGCAAAAGGTGGAGTTGTCACAGAAGAGCAAGTTATCACTCGTGCCCAATACTTGGATTTGATATACACACAATCTGGCATGCTCTATGATAAAATCCCACATGCACCTAGACCAGCTTACACTGTTCCAACACCCCCAATATCAAGTAAGGACTCTCATGCCAGTGATAGTGTGATCGGTTCTTCAAGCACATAGTCAACAGGAAGACCATCTGGTCAAACTCTTGCCATTTCCAACCACGCTGCAAATGCATTAGAAAACAATCTTGCCTCAGAGATTAATGCCATGTCATCTGAAAAAGGAAAAAATCCAAAGAAACCAGGAGGTAAGAAAAAGGGGAAGAATAACAAAAAAGAAACAGGAAAATTCCACTCCCGAGAAATCGTCTGATTCCCTTACCGCGGCCAGGAAACTTCATTATCCATGTCTAATATGTAATGAGGAGCATTATACAAGAGATTGTCCACATCACTCTGAGGTCTCTAAACTTTTAAAGACTTAAAACACATCAACAGTGTTGACAAATCCGTTTCCTACCCCGGAGACACATTTGGTTGCAACTGATAATGCTTCCACATCCCAAGTACTCATGTTATCCATTGCAAACACGCAAAATGATGTTTTAGTGTCAAAAAGGAATAGAGATTATGGAAATCCGTCATCATCGAATAACCAGGCTACTGATCAACCTAGTACTTCGACCTTGACTTCATCAGAAGTTGTTCCACCAATTATACCTGAATTAACGATAAAGCCACCGAAGGGAGTCGTTCACAAGCCGAATTTCAATCCTCGTGCTCGAGTAGCTCAAAACTATAATATAGTGGAAGATCTGGCTCAATCACCTTCTGCTATGTCGACACTTGAGGTGTTGTAAAATTGTCGCTCCTAGAAACAAGCTTCATTGTCAGCAATTGGTGGAATAGATCCTGCAGATTCAAATCTTGTGGTTTTTAACCATGCAAGATATTCACCATAGTTACTGGCGCAATAAGCTTTCCTAATACAAGTAAAAGCTCTCAATAAAAATTTTCACCGAACTATTATTGACGAGGGGGCATCTACTTGCATTATGTCCATGAGCTGCTGGAAAACTCTTGGTTCACCGTCCTTGTCACGATCACCAACTACATTAAAAGCATTCGATGGAAGAACATACACTCCGTATGGGACTTTGAGTAACCTACAAATTGAACTAGGGGGAAAAACAGTAAATGTTGAGGTCGAGGTAGTTGACGAACTCCTTGACTACAATATTTTACTAGGAAGGCCTTGGGTATATGCTATGGCTACTATCATTTCCACGTACTTTAGTACGATTGCATTTCCTTTCAAGGATGGAATCATAGTCATTGATCAGTTAGCCTTCTTTGCCAATAGTTCACAGGCTACGATAAGTATTTCGTTGACACACGAAAATCCACCATCACTTCAAAATGTTGGAGTAGGTCTCCTTAAAGATCCTTCCCTGATGGGCACTTTTACCCTCCCGTCATCATCTAATTTCGTGGAAGTGGCAAGAGTGGAGACTTGCAACATGATTTCTTCTACATCATTTGATTTTATGAATATTTCCAACTACTTTGAAACTGATGATCATAGTGAGGCGATGCCGCCAAGCCCCATTGAATCGTCATCGCAATTAATTTTTTGGGCTTGTGCGGAAAACCCTAATCCGCACTCAACAATTGTCTGGGTAGATAGATCATCAGAATATGGTACCTCTTCAGATCCTTTTTCACATATACATTCTACGGATGAAGGAATTGTCCAATCAATGATGAAAGGAGAGATGTCGTGGGAACATTATCATCATCGTTCCCATCTTCTAGATGACAATGAAGATTATTAAAATGAACTAAATCACCCAATGATCGTTGATTTTTTGTCAAATTCTATAAATACTGTAGATTCTAAGCGTAGTTTGTCTAACATAGAAGAAACAATTTCTATAAACATTTCGACCAAGCCTAACATTGTAGAAGACATTCATGTCAGCAAATCTTGTTCTCCATTGGAACTTGATAATTACTGTGCTCTTTTTCATGAATTTCGAAATGTATTTGCATGGTCTTATGAGGAGATGCCAGGAATTGACTCAAGCATTGTTGAACATGAGATTAAAATGTACCCTGATGTCAAACCAGTATGACAACGGCTTCGACCTATTCATGCTAAGAAAGTTGCTGCCATTAAAGTAGAGGTTGAAAAACTTTTGTGTGTTGGCTTCATTTTCCTTGTACCTCTTATTGATTGGGTAACTAATATTGTTCCAGTGATGAAAAAACAAGGGACAATTCGAGTGTGCATCGATTATAGGAATGTAAACCAGGCATGTCCAAAGGACAATTATCCTACACCTTTTATCAACCAGATTATTGACGAATGTGCTTGATGTGAAATCTTTTCATTCATGGATGGATTTTCTGGCTATAATCAAATCAATATCCGCCCGCAGGACCAATCGAAAATTGCTTTTATATGTTCGTGGGGCACATTTGCTTATCGAAAGCTACCTTTTGGTTTGAAGAATGCAGGGGATACATTTTAGAGGGAAATGAATTATGCCTTCCATGACATCAAACACATTGTTCAACCTTATTTTGATGATTTTCCTGCTCATTCGCGAAAACAGACTAATCACCCGCAACATTTGAGAGAAATATTTTTACGATTTCGACACTATAAGATAAGACTTAATCCACACAAATGTGTGTTTTGTGTTCGATTTGGTCGATTTCTTGGATTTGTAGTTTCGAAAGACGGAATTCAACTTGATCTGATCAAGGTTCAGGCAATCCTTGACTTGCCTCCACCTTCAAATTTGTTACAGATACAGAGACTTCAAGGGAAGGCAAACTTTCTGAGGAGGTTCATTCAAAACTTTGCTGAATTAGCTAAAGGTTATACACGTCTATTGAAGAAAGGGGTACCCTTCCATTGGGACCAGGTTGCGCAAGATTCTTTTGATGCTCTCAAAGATTCCCTGATTAGAGCATCATGAATGTATGCCCCAAACTGTCAAAAATACTTTTAGATGTATCTCGCCACTGCAGATACAACCATTGGTATGGTTTTAGTTCAAGAAGAAAGTGGAACTAAACATCCTATTTATTATTTGAGTCGTAATGTCAATGATACAGAAAGAAAGTATTCATATGTCGAAAAATTAGCCTTAACAGCCGTCCAAGCTGTGTAGAGATTTCGTCATGACATCCTCCTTCGCAAAACTACCATTGTATCAGATTGCAACTCTATGACATACATTTTGTCACGTCAATTACTGGGGGGAGAATATTCTAAATCGATAGTTATCTTGCAGGAGTTTGATTTGGAATTCATCAAATCTAAATCAAAGAACTCTCTTGTCTTTGCTGAGTTACTTTGCAATCTTCCCTTGTCCTCCAATGATTTAACATCAAAAGCATCAATCTTGGATGAGTCTCTGTTTATGATTTCATCAAGTGATCCATGGTATGGAGATATACTGGTCTATCTCTAGACCTAATCTTTTTGGCCTAATACCTCTCGCTCTGAACAACGACGTACTCGATACCAAGCCGAAGATTATCTGATCATTGGTGATACACGTCATCGTCGTGGTGTCCATACGATATTACGTAGGTGCCTTACTCATGGGGAGGCCGAAAAAGCTTTGATTGAGTGTCATTCAGGTGCTTGTGGGGGGCATTTATCTGATTACGCAACTGCATAGAAAATTCTATGAGCTGGTTACTTCTGGCCATCCATATTCAAAGATTGCATTCTTGCTGTCAGAAGTTACCATGCTTGCCAGATTTTTGATTGTAAAACCAGATTACCACCTGCACCACTGCATCCAGTCGTTGTTGTTGGCCCATTTGCAAAATGGGGCATTGATTTTATGACATGTAACCCCACCTCGGCCGGGGGGCATGGGTATATTATAGTCGCTGTTGACTATTTTACCAAATGGGTTGAGGCGATGCCTACATTGAACAACAATGGAGAAACGATTGCTATGTTTTTTTTAACCATGTGGTTGCCAGGTTTGGTGTACCACAAGCTATAGTTACAGATCATGGGTCGCATGTTCACAATCACATGATGGTCGAATTAACTTCCAAATTAGGACTCTCACATGATAGTTCTACTCCATACTACCCTCAAGCTAACGGACAATTTGATGCTATCAACAAAGTCCTTAAGCGCATGTTGCAAAGGATGATTGGAGTCCATAAACCGAATTGGAATTTAATCCTATACTCGACTTTGTGGGAATATCGAACCTTGGTGAGAAATGCGACCGAATTTACGCCTTTTGAATTGGTGTATGGTTTGGAAGTAGTCTTACCAATCCAATGTGAAATCTCGTCTCTCAAACTTGCGATTGACCTGCTACCTGACACTTTTGAAGAAGAAGCACGTTTTTTGGAATTAATCCATCTGGATGAAACCCATCGTGATGTCGCATTGGCTAACGAAGCGCATAAGAAATGCATCAAGGCACAATATGAAAAAAATGTTAAGCCTCGTGTCTTCTCAGAAGGTGACCTAATATTGCTTTACGATCAGGATGCTGACAAACTTGGAGTGGGAAAATTTGAACTATTATGGATTGACCCTTATATTGTTAAATGTGTGTTGATGAAAGGTGCCTATGAGTTAGTGGACTATGATGAGATTCCATTGTCGCAGCCCCAGAACGGGTTGTAGCTTAAATGTTACTATGCTTAGTTAAGTGTAGTAAAACTCACTGTATATATGCTTTGATTGCATTTTTGTGTGTTATTTTTCTTTTAGATTTTTTATTTGGTTAGTTAATCCACTTCACATTTGTTGCAAATGTCGAACTTTTCGGAACCATTTGTTGGGTATGCCAATGGAGCTAGACTTAGTACGTAGAATTTATCTTCTGCAGCATGGGCCATTTTCGCTCCGAGTAGAGAGTTAGTGAGTTTTAGAGGGATATGTATTGGTCGATCGACAAACAATATCACTAAGTATAGCGCTTTGATTGAACTTCTCTTTGATGTCCTTTCACTTGGCATACGCCGAATCATCATTAGGCTAGACTCACAACTTGTCGTCCTACAGCTTTCTGGCGTCTATACCGTCTGAAACCCAACAATCCATCGCATGTTCCTTAGATTTCGTATTTTGGAAAGGTATTTTTAATTTATTCAATATCAACATATTTCCAGAAGTTTAAACACATTAACTGACTCTCTAGCAAATTATGTGTTGAATAGAAATTTGCAACATATGTAAAGTAAATATTTTTCAAACATCATTTGAATAGGATTGCATCACTTAACCATAATAAAACTCTGAAAGTCAAATAGATAGTTGTAGATAAGTTTTTACAAATAGTTTGTGTCCAAGACAAAAATTGGTCATCTGACCTAAAAAAGTCAAAAATATATGCAGAAAATATCCCAATAGACTAGTGCTGTTGATGATAATAGGTCACAGCCTGTGCTATCATACGCAGGAGTCTCATCCAATGACTTGGCATGCCAATGGTATGGCGCTGCAATCGCATAGGTAACTCCTCAATCCGGACATCCGGAATACCAAGGGTCAAACCCTCTATGTGATCCTGTAGCTCGGCCAAGGTCTCTGCTAAATCCAAGTCTCTGAGAACTGCCCTCCCAACAGCTCTCTGTACTGGCACACCTGCCTCCCGTTGGCGTACCACAGGTCAAACGGATCCAACATCTGCATACATATAAAAGTTTTTTTAGTCTTGGTAACCATTCAAAAATACAAAAAAAGTAAAAACTTCGAAAAGGAAAAAAACCATTGTGGTCAAACAATTTACCAATAACACTCCACTGCACTCCAGCTTGCAACACCAGATCTGGATCACCACGGAAATCCATCCCTGAATATGGATATTCTGAGAAGGCCATCTCCTGACGGTTGAACCACTTGAAGAAAGCAGAGGAAAATGAGATCAGTGACTGGGCAACATGCCTAGCCATAAGATCCACCCATCTCCGCATCCGTGGGTCTCTAGGTCCAGGATCTCCCAATGAGATGCGTTGTGGCTGCTTGAGTGGGATTCTCACCAAGGCAAAGGAAATCAAGATAGACCCATAACAAAAAAAATTTGTCTTTCCATTCTTTACCTTGGTCAGTTGTTCTCTCATAGATGGAAGAATTGCCTCACACCAGTTGAATACCTTTGGCTCCAAGCACTCTAAAGCATACTACATATAAGACTTGTTTTCCAAATGTAAAGTTGTGCTGCCAACCAATTTGGCGAGAGTAAAAAGGATTGTTCTCAATGGTAGATCACTAACATCTCAGATATTGATATTTTCGTCTCTACTGGGTTGAGATCCTTCCTGGCATAATTGTTGAATATAATCTCTCACTGATTCACCTCCTATGGTGAATCTTGATAATGAGATGGGGACACCTCGCCTCGATAGTCCCGTCAGAAAGTAAATATCCTCGGTGGTAAAGAGGATCACCTTGCCCTAATATGAAAAACCTGATCGGTAGGATCCTAAGAACCAACAAGATACTATAGCAGTTTAATTTGTTTTCGCATGCTGGATAAGCGAAAATAATTCAGCAACCCACAGTTCCTTAGGGCATCAACTGTTCCCTGATCATTTAAGGAAATCATGTCTTGTTCTCTCCATATAATGACCATTTTGATTCGATGAATGTCTGAAATGAAACCATTAGACAAATTAGGACCCAACTTTTGCAAAAACCAGTTGAAAATTTGGGAGAAAACAGCGTTCAAAATTTGGTTTTTGTGCCCATCGCGCCCCTCCATTAGATACAATGCGCTACAATGCATACTGCCTTCTAGGTGTATGCAATGCATCACACCTTTCGATATAGAAAGGGTGCGCTGATCGAGAGAGCGCAAAATGAAACCCCAGAGGCCTCAAAAACCAAAAAATTTTGCTCAAAATTGAAAATGAATGGAATGAAATGGAAGAGAACAGGGATAGCTCCTACCTGGTCCAGACGACACGAGAAATGATCCACAGAATCCTCCGTAATCAGCTGGTGAAGTTTGGGGTAAAAAACTGCTCCAAAACTCCAAAATCAAAGGGTAAAAGTGAAATGGTAAAAATGAATTACAAAACTTGTTTTTATGTTAATTTTTTGCATATTAATCCAAGTAAATGTTGGTTTTTATAAATTCTATCCATGAACATGTATTTTTAATCCTCTTTTTTTTTAGCACGATTAACAACTGCAAGCATAATCTGATGTGCTAAAGGTAAATTGGACATCTTTGACCACAAAACAAACTTTTGTTTCTTTTTTAGCTTTGTCAAAAATAAAAGCAAACCCCCATAGAGTCCTCTTTAAACTCTTTTCAGAATCTCTAAATAAGAAAAGATTGTCAAGTGCTTGTTTATTCCAGCTCATTAAGGGAATGGAAATGACATCTCTGTTGTATTATTTTACGCCTTTTTCAGACTTGAGATACTATTTTACGTAAAATAACTTATGGACTTTCCTTTTCGTCCCTTTTCAAACTCTCTAAACATGAAAAGGACCAAGTTATCTTTGTCTTTAAACTCGTTAAAAACATCAAATAGCGACAAACTTGTCCATCTAGACAAGGCTGAGTTTCACCTTTGCTAGACATGTTAAACATCAATAGCGATGGGTTCACCCAATGGGTGAATTATAGAATAAGCATATGTTATCCTCCTCAAGCTTGATAAAAATAAAGAGGTATTGGTCAGCAATGACTAGGGAAAATGGGAAAAGTCGAGAAATTTTTATGGTAGCAAGTCGCTCTTGAACATGACACTTTCACTTCATCTCCATGACTATTTGGGTTGGGTCATTCAGCTTGATGGTTATCACACCGTTGGTCTATCACACCATCCATCAATTTTGTTTTGGGTCAACGCTACCAATTCATCTCAGTGTCGTCGATATGTTCAAGAGAAGTCATCCAATTCAGACTTCATCCATTACAATACTGTAAACCTTCATTTTCATGATCACCATTCCTGAACCTTGTGTCGTCAATCGATTCTCATCTCCAAAAATCAATTACCTCGTTTCGTGTCTTAGATGTGGGATACATCAAGGCCCTCCTACAACGGGTCGCTTCTTGTCGACATCAGCTCATCATCCAAGAAGTTGACTTAGAAACACCCGTTCAGTGCCTTGAAGCTTGCATACATCAATGGCAGGTTTCTCGCTTCCGGCGATACATTGACATCAATGGCCTTCGACCGAAAGAATTTGTATGGTGTTCGACATCAAATCATTTATTCACACCATGCGAAATGTACTATGGTACCTTGAGGGTCATCATCATTATCGGTGATTCCTCTCGCGTCTGTTAACGACTTACATCATTGGCTGGTAATCAGACAATGTCTTTCCATGTTCGACTTCAGAACATCTATTCACATGGTTAGACTTGTACATTGAGTGAAGATTGAATGAGATTGAAGACCCCAGATCTAGTTTCATCCATCCAGGTTGCGATATATTCAGGAGTACCAAATCAAATGTACAATGGCCTTACACAGATGGTCATCCTAATCATGGGTCTATATCTGTAGAAACATGAATCTATATCTGTAGACAACTATCTGATTTATGTACATGTAATGAAAGTTTATAAGCTGAGCATGGGTATGCCTCCCTCAGCTAGTTCATGAGAAAAATCAAATTATCATGATATATGTATTGTAATTGATGCAGGTCACCTTCCGTTCGAAACCTCCTCTCCTTGTGATAAAGAATTTCACCCGACATATATATTTATGACTTCATGCTTTAGGGGGAAACTGTTATAGATCCATTTGGGCACATCAACCCAAAATTACAGATCGGTACTATTAAGGCCCGTCAACCCCTAGTGTAGTTGTTACATGCCCTAAAGAAATTAGTCATCAGAATGCCTTACTCGCAAAGAAGTTCCATCACTGAAAACATCCAAAAAAACACCTCTAAGAAGATCAGCACAGGTAGGCCTTCATTAGGGTGTGCTGCAATGCAAACCATGCATTGACAGGGTGCTATGCAGTGCACTTGGTCCCTCTTTGGCATGCACTGGGCGAACTTGAGCAAAGTTCCGTGAGGGTTTGAAGATTCCTTATCCATTGGAAGACTCTAGAAGTTTCTCAATGCCATCTGCTCCTTTGGGTTCGCCTTTAGATGAGAAAGGGAATTAGGAAACATCAATCCCCTATCCCTTCTTCCATGGAACTAATTTCTAAATTTAGAAAGGCATTCATTACCTCCATTGATAGCATAAACTCCTTCACTCACCTATAAATAGATCACTCATCTAAGAGATTCGGGCTGAAAAATATCGAGTTGTAAGGAGATGATGGTGCTTTGAGATTAGAATTGAGTGCAAGTATCGTCATTTTGTTAGAGTGTCCTGCTTTTCATGAGGCTAATGAAGGATTGAATTGGAAGCATGACACTGGATCGAACTCACATTGGTTGTAATATTTCCTCTTATCAATAAAGTTTTCAAGATTTTTTCCCTTATGCTTGTGTTATATGTTAATGCATTTATATGTGTATCATGTTTTCGATTCCATGTTATTTATAAGCAATAGATCATTATGCTTTGATGGGTTTTTGTTTCTGTAGTTGTGCAAGTACTTCTCAAGTGAATTAAGTACAAGAAGGAGTAACGGAACTGGTCAAGGGAGATAAAGAACAAGCGGAAGCTACAAGTAAGTTCTCTGTTCTCTTATTTTATCTATTGTTTATAGGAAAAGTTAAGATTACTTTGTTTGTTGTTTCTAGATCAGCTACTAGATCTAGAGGGTTAGGCGTTTGTCCAAAAACACTAAATTTTCCCAAAACAAGTACACAACAAAATTTTATGTTGTGAAAATAAGATGAGATGCAACTGAAATGTGGAATGACAAGAGGCCAACAGTTACAAATCTATTTGGGCACATCACTCTTGTCATCCAGATTAGTACTATTAGGGCTCATCAAAACCTAATTCAGTTGCTACATGCCCTATACAAGTCACCTCTTTGAATGCCTCCTTCCCTGAGAGTTCTTTGGCTTGAATCC
Organism: Pinus tabuliformis; assembly: GCA_031772625.1. NCBI lineage: Eukaryota > Viridiplantae > Streptophyta > Pinopsida > Pinales > Pinaceae > Pinus > Pinus tabuliformis. The sequence continues at coordinate 552,514,857 of CM062812.1, forward strand.
CTCCAAAATTGCCTCCTTGAGGGACAAGCACAACCTTGGATAGGGGTAAGTGTGGTTCAGTGCAGGTAGGCCCATGTCAGGGTGCTCTGCAGAGAACCTAGGCCCACTTTAACCTACGTTGGGCGAGATTGAGTGAAATTCACATAGGGTTCTAGGAATATTCTCATCTTTTGGAGCCATATAGAAGATTCCCACACTTGTCATCTCCTATGAGATCGAAATTGAATAGGGAATGAGTTAAGTAACCTCCTATCCTCTCATCCCTTCCTCCATGGAAACTAACTCTAAGTTTTGAAGGCCATTCAATACCCTCATTTATGAATAAACCTTCTCCATTTGCCTATAAATTGAGTGCTTATCTAAGTGATCAAGGGCTAGACTTTGAGAATTTGTAAAGAGATACTGTTGGAGTGAGAATTGAGATTGTAAGTGACTAGTGTTATGTTGCCGGAGTGTTGTGCTATTGATGTGATGTTGGTTGGAACCCAAGCTGGAAGAGTGGCAATGGATCATAATTCATGGTTGTAATTCTTCCTTCTATCTAATAAAGTAGTTTACACCTTTTTCCATATGCTTATCTTGATATATGATGTTTATATTTGTGAATGTATCTGATTCCATTTAATTGTATTCAATAGATCTTTTGCTTTGATTGGTTCTCTGTCTTCTATTTATGTTTGTAGGTACTTTTTGAGCAAGTTAAGTTCGAGAAAGAGCGACGGGAGTCAAAAAAAGGAGACAAAAGGAAAGCGAGAAGAACAAGTAGGTTCTTTGATTCCTTTTTCTTATTTATTGTTTATAGAAAAAGGATAAGCACTTTAAATCTATTGTTCTAGGTATAACTACCTACTTAGGGAATTAATATTTATCCATAGATACCAAATTCCTCATAACAAATTGGCAACTCCACTCGAGAGCGATCATCGTTCTGGGTAGTTTACCATCATCCTAATACACTATAGTAGACTTTACTTGCTTCCATTGATCTTGTTTTAGATTTTTGAAGTGTTTTTTGGTGAAATTTGTGCTTGTAAGCCCCTAGGATGGCCTCTTTGGCAACAACGCAGGCTTAGTCTAGAGACAGAGAACTGCAGAGCACCCCTGGCTTCTAAACAGTTCTCTGAAGCGCAACGTCTCCCATTCAAGGCCGGATTTGATCCCTCTTAGGAGAAAAATCCCTCCTATGAGTTGATTTTTTGCAAAATTTTCTTTTGTTTCTACTTGTTGAATGATCAATGAATGTTATGTCTCTGAAATCAACATTGTATTTCCTTTGCTAGACCTACTTTGGCTTTAATTTATTAATGTTTCTTAAATGATTTCTTTGTCATTATCGATTCATTGTCAAAGTTATATTATAGCCGATTAATCTTTGTTCAAAAGAAAGTGTCGTAAAAGTCTTCATTTCTTTCAAAAAGAACTGTCGCAAAGTCTTCGTTCTTGTAAAAAGATTGATTGATTGTATGTGCATTATCTTCCTTTTTTGTTCATCATAACATTAAGGGAATCGAAAATAAAAACTTGCATTGTGCATTAAAAGAGTTTGTGTGTGCTCATTGGAATAGTTTAGGGAAATTGCATTAGATGTGTTCTTTGGTCTTTGATTACAAGAATCTGATTGCTCTATCCCTGTTAGTTAGTGGTTTCATTGTTAAATTGAATAGAAATAATGCTTATCATATTAGTTGCATTATAGGAATTTCAAACATGCATCACGTGGTGAACCTTGAAAGGAAAACTGTTAAGAATATCAACTTAAAATTCATCTGAATTAACCTAATGGAGCATTGTCACCTAACGCAAAACATTTAGAGGTTCTAGGCTAGAGATGTGTTCGAGCATCGTAAAACATAACAGTTGTCACTAACTTGTCTGTGATACATTCTGAGTGTGATACCTCATTCCACATTCGTGAGTATGTCGTAGCTCGTCCACATACCTTCAGGTATATAGGGTGGTGTTACAGTACATAAAGTATATGGGAATGCTCTCACTGTGCAGTTTTGCATTAGACAACGCTAATATGGATTGGGCCTCCATGTACTTTCGGGTATATATGGTAGGACAACACTAGGTTTCAATCCATCCTTAGGTAACCGAGTCGGCCGCCTTGTACACTGTGATACATCGAACACAACATTCGAGGAGATTGCCTACCTGTACTTCTCGGTTTGCCGGGAGGTATTCTGCAGTTTAATTGATCGCGGATAACATCATCCACGCTCACTCCTTAGTTGATCTTAGGTTGAGGCATATGGCGAAAAATCCAGAGTCCACCGATCAAGGAATTCCTTTTGATGGGAATCCTAGTCCTTTTCCTCCTTTCGGAAATATTGGTACTCCTTATATGGCTACATTGTCCCTTCCCGGACTTACCATTGGCTTGCGAGTATGGTTGTTTTCAACCTCCTTGGTTCAAAATATCATGATTTCTCCGCAGTTGAGTACTCCTCCAACTAAACAAAATCAACCTCTAGTTGATTCTAAAGTTGACCCTTTGCCTTCTTCCTCCGCTTTTTCTTCCTCCCCTTCTTCCTCTTTGCCTAGTGAAAGTATTGACACTAGTAACCAGGTGGTTAAGAAGAAGAAGAAAGGGAAAAAGAAGAAGAAGAAAATTCAGTAGGGGGGCAACCAAGCAACTATTGCTTTGAATGCAACTTCTGATGAAAAACTGTTCGAATAAGCCTCACAAAGTTCGATATCCATGCAAACTTTGTACAGAGACCATCTTCTTCGAAATTGTCCTGATATTCCTTAGATCTCAGAAGAATGGTCTTCTCATTCACATCACCCTGTGTCATCAACCTCTGGAGATCATGCTGGTGACACACCATCAACTAGTCGTAGTGAAGTTCATGGAAAGAAGGGTAAAGTTAAGTTTCCCTATAGGCTATGTGAAGGGAATCATCCAATTCACCTTTTTCCATATCTGGATGAAGCCAAAAAAGTGTTGGATAACTGTCCTGCTTCACTGTAGCGACTTCCATATGGTTATAGGAGACTATCCCTTAATCCTTCACTAGTTGATAAATTGACTGACCCAAATCAATTGTCGGTCAAACCCACTCTCTCTGAATGTGAATCCCATGAGTCTATACCTGACCAATCACAGGTCGATGAAACAATTGACTTGATTTCACCTTCAGTTAATTGTACCTTTCCTGAAGAGAGTGAATATGATACCACTCAGGTTATTTTTGTTTCTTCATATTCCAATGAGATTGGGGGAAACCCTCCTATTCCATCAAGATAGGAGGAAAATCCTCCAGTTCTTGTAACTCAAGGAGGTGATTCTCCCGTTCCTACTGTACCCCCTCCAAGTAGTCTGGTCAATTCCTTTGATTGGAATTGACTAGTAGGATGTCTTCTTCCTTCTTATGTGCCTTTGTAGATCATAGTACAGGTTTGTAATATGATTGTACCTAGCACTATTATAAGTGAAGGTGCATAAGTGAGTATCCTTTCCTCCACTACTTGGCAAGCACTCGGTTCGCCGCCACTTGTGCCTGTTACCCAGAATCTGTTGGATTTTAACAGAGGAACCAATCAACCATTAGGGATCCTTCCTTAGTTGCCTATTACTTTGGGAGGAAAAATTGTTTATCTCAATGTGATGGTAGTCCCAGGCCCTTTAGATTACAATTTACTTCTTGGGTGCGACTATGTTTATGACATGGGAGTTATTGTTTCAACACTTTTTCGAGTGATGTGTTTCCTGCATGAAGGCAGAATTGTCACCGTTGACCAGCTTTCATTTCCTGGTCTAAATATGGCTTCCAGTCAACCATCTTGCCTAAATGGTCCTTTTGTACCAATGATATATTCCCCGCCACGGTTCAATCCCATTCCATAATATTTTGATTCATTCTAAAGATTTCTTCTTTAAGATCATGATCTTTATATTTTTTCTAGGAATATCTTTTGCATATCATTCCATGATCTTATTGAATTAGTCCCTAAACTCATGAACCATTTAAGAGTTCTATCCTTTAATGTTTTCGGAAACAATCTCAATTTTTGAGTTTTTAATAAGTAACCATAAGATCTACAAACAATCTCAAATTCAAAGAGAAAGGTTTTCGGATCCTGTAACCTTAGACCATGAAATTTTGGAAGAAAGGATGGAGGAATGTTCTTCATGTGCACATTTCCATCATTATCTTGAATGGGAAATTCGATATGGTCTTCCTCATTGTCATCGTCGCCATCAATTTATTCTACATTCTTTGTCATCTTTTTCTTCTACCTGTAGAAGTGAATGGTGATATGATTCTTACTGCACCATGTGATCAAATAGGGGGCAGGTTAGTGTTGGAGAATTTTGTTTTTGTTTTTATGATTGAATGAAAACTATAATGCAATGCAATTTTATACTCTTTAAATTAAATATTCCTAATGAATTTTTTTGTTTTTGTTTTGTTTTTGCAAAAATTAAAAAGAAATTAATCAACTAGGGAAGAAAACAATGCATACTTTGATGCCTTCCCAACAACAGTGCCAAAAAGTGATGCACCTTGGTATTGCAACAAGAATGCTGCAACTCCCAAGGCTACCGAATTTAATTATCAACCTAGGGTTCATACAAACTTAAGAGGTGTCGACACTATATGTGCGGCATACAATGTGTCCTTCCTTTACTGTCATGATGTAATGGAGTGCATGTACTGAAGTCAAATCCTAAACTAATTGCAGAAAATGAAATGTTCGAAATGGAACCTTAACCTATTGCAAGAAAGAAAGTACAGGGAAAGAGACAAAAATTCAATGCTAAATCACACCATTTCCTAATTAACTGCCAAGAAACTATGCGTTGCAATAATGCTAAATTATCATGAACCAAGTGTTGATATTTAAGCATGGAAGTAAGAAGCATAAAACATCACTAATGTGCAAGTAAAGGGACTAAAATAATTTTTTTCTTTGTCTTTTTTTCTTTTCATGCAAAATCAAGTATGAAAACTTATTTCCTTTGGTGATGTGGCAGGTGAGTTAAGGATTTTGGAGGTTGGATGGAAGGGTTAGGAGATGGTTAGATGGTGTGGCAGACCCTTGGGATGATTTTGGCGACTTCCTAGAGGTTTTCCATCAATTCGGCCTTAAGATAGGCCATTTCAGGAAAACCTACAGGATGATCCCGTAGGAATTATAGTGAACCTACAAGACACAGCCGAGAGCAAAATGTGAGAATTTGGAGGTGATGGGAAGCCTAGAAAAGGTGTGTGATGGGTGGAATGGAGTGGGAAAATTCCTAGCATCACTCAGAACTCAAAACCAAAGTCGGGAGATGGATGGATTCACTCAAAAAGCTTGGAGAAGTTTCCTTGTGAAATGATGAAATTGGTGAGGGTTTAATGACCAAGAAAATCAAATCCAAATTAGATGGGATAATTTTTTTTATTAACTAGGATGTCTTAGGTCCCTATTCCAAGTGAAATCACTCAAAAATACCTATGTTAACCCATGAAAAAAAAAAAGAAACATTACTAGTCGAAAATATATAATTTTGAGAACTAGTGAGCTAGTAAATCTAAGAAATTCCTAACCAAATCAAATGAAAATGCAATGGGGTAATTTTTGTTATGAACTATATTTTTTTTTTGATCTAATGCAAGTGGAATCAATTCGATTGAAGTTCATTAGGATGCTCTAAAAAATAGAAAAAATTTACTTTTCATTGCTAAAAAGGAGGTCCAACAATCTAGATTTGGGAATAAGAAGACTAATACAAGCAATTGAATGATTATTATGAACTTCCAAAGCTTTTCCAAGGATTAAATAATGCTTTTGATCATGAAAAATAACTTACGTCAACCATTTAAATCAATCCTACAACAAAAAATCATTAATACTAAATGCAGAAATAGAAAGAAATAAAAACTAGAGATGCATGCGAATAAGCAATGAAAAGAAGGAAAGAAAATGATATAAAAGGGCTCTGAGGTTCCTGGGATGGCCAAGCCCAAGGAAACTCACAGACCTATGGAAGAGAACAAGAATTAGAAGCTGAACATGACACCAATCTTCATTATTCCATCAATATGATTACATCCCTACAAGAAAATACAATGGAGTTGCAGAAATACAAGCTCTCTCCACAATAAAACTAATGAAAATCTCCCCCTAGAGAAAAATTCGACTTGGTACTTATACAAAATGATTAGGAATCATTCCCCATAAATAGAGGAAGATTTCCCCACAAAAATCCCTTGATTAGTGGATCTAGTCCCCAATATTAGGAATTTTCATTAAATGGCAGGGAACACATTCCTAGATTTTCTCAATCATTCCCTAGAGGAAAATTCGACTTCGTACTTATAACAAATGATTAAGAATCATTCCCCATGGATGGAGGAAGCTTTCCCCACTAAAATCCCTTGATTAGTGGATCTGCTCCCTTGATTGGTGGATCTGCTCCCTTGATTAGTGGAACACATTCCTAGATTTTCTAAATCATTGGAGTTCCACAATTTGTGCTATAATTTCATAATATCTTGTTGACTTATTATTTATTATTGATCCTCCAGTAGTAGGGAACAAGTCCCTAAATTATCTCCTCCTCAACCTCTTCATAATCTGCCCAATATTCTCAAAATATTCCACAAAAAAATATTAGGCACAAATATTCAATTATTCATAAACCTTCCTAATGAATATATTAAAGTTAAAAATAAATGATATAATTCAAAAAGAGAGGTTTAATGTGCTGAAGGATGGTCATAGGCCTTAATTTATGTTTTAAATTAGAGACATGGGCCTCAATTTATGTCTAATTTAGAAGCCTATCAAGTACATGGAAAAATACATCATTATACATCCATTCTTAGAAGTGACTTGTAATTTGGCTACTCAAATTGTAGAAATCATAACACCAGTAGATCTGTCTCGTCCTCTTGAGACTTTTGACTGTAAACATGACCTAATTATGACAGGTGCATTATTGTCTCAAATTTTGTGCCCAACAATTAATGATGAAAGCAAGTTTCTGCCACGACCCCTTAATTCTAATGCCTAGATGCAAAAGGTAACCATACCATTATTATCCTTGTGAAATTATGGTTAAAATGAGTATAAACTTTTCCTCATGATTTGGATCTCTCAGCTATCGGAATTAACCAAGATATTTTACTTATGTGATGTTAACAGAATTGCATGCGAAAGAGTATGAAAAACCATATGTGCATACTTTTAAAGAAGAGGAAACATAATGACGATCATCAAATCAAAGCACACACACATTGATAGCAAAGTTCACCCAGTGTGGGTTACGTCTTCGGGCCCGATGTCAAGAGTGGGGAGGCCACTTCATTAAATGCTACAAGATGATGATGAGTGCATGGTACATTCTTTTTTCATTACAAGGATAAAATCCATCGACAAGAGTGGCATGTCTCTCCACGAGACGTTTTCTTATAGGAAATCTCACTCGTATGGGTCTCCTTCAGTATGACAAGATGATAAATTCTCACATGATGTGGCAAAGAAGTATCCTTCAACATAATGTTCACAAGAATCTCAACAACAAAACATGATCTCACCAAATCAAAAGAAAAACATGGCAACACCACATCATATACCTCCACTTCTAGGGATGACTTGAAAATGCACAGCTTTGTTGATGAAATGGATTGCACCGTTGAATTCATGGCGTGAAATCTTGTCGAATGACTATAAACTCGACCCCTTTTTGACATCGTCAAAATCTAGACCCTTGGGAATCTCAAATATTCCTTTATAGAGATGGATGAAATTTTTTTTGCTCAGATGAAAATTTTGAGCACCCCACTGCGCTCCTTGCAAAATTATGAGAAAAGTGATTATAAAGTCGGCATCATTCTACCTATGTCAAAAATCAACCTCCAAGGGAATCTTTTAGATTCCTCAAGATTCTACAAAGATTCATCCCTATTGACTAGCTGAAATTCTACTACTCAGATGAGGAAACATACCACACCATCACATTCCCTACGAAATTCTGGTTCATTTGAGTATAAACTTGGCATGAATATTACACAATGTAAAATCACCCTCTAGGTAATCTTTTAGATTCCTCATTGATTCTACATGGAATATTCTCACTTCGGTAACCACGTGCACATGGTTCTGGCTCTAGGTTTTGCGGAGTGGTTCTGCCCTCCTCCTCTCTCCTCTAGACCTCCATTCGACGCTCCCCATTCCATGCAAATGAATTGAAGTTTAAATATTATGGAGCAGACAAAATTTACAAAGGCAAGGTTGTTGGGTTGTTGGAAAATGGTGCAAATGGGAGGGGGCGGGTCCTGGGGTCAAGCCCGCGGGCATCCCCATTTAACTCTTCATTGCCATTTATTTGGCGAGTTGTGTTTTTAAAATGGCATGTTTTTAAAAATGGTTGGTGGTCGGTCATGGGGCCGCTTGTGGGTGGGCCAACCAATGGCTCGGCAAGTTCAAATCCTGCTAGCCCCAATTTACATTGAGTTCAACCATTTGAATTGGTCTTCAACCAAATTCAACATAACGTTATATATATATATATATATATATATATATATATATATATATATATATATATCTATATATATATATATAGATATAGATATAGATATAGATATATATATATATATATATATATATATATATATATATATATATATACATGCAGTTGAGGAGGGGTTGCAGCGTGCCACCCAATTGTTTTTAAATTTTTTTATTTTTATATTAAACAAACTATTTAATATTTTTCTGTTGATTTTTATGGGTCACCGAAAAATTAAAGGGGCGACAAATTCTCCCGTTTTGGCGGCCAAATCCGTCTGCCGAAAAATTCCAAATTGTTGCCTCGTAAGTGGCTGTAACTGGGCCAATTTTGACCAAAAATTTGACCGTGAATATCTTGAGCATATGAACTCGGATTTGAGTGCCATTCATGGCATTGGAATCAGGATGATGAGCACTACGATTTGGTCCTAGTTTGGGTGAAATTGGAGAACTTTTATTTTCGAGCTTTTCCAAAGCCACTTCCAAATTGATTTATGGGGCCACCTAGATCATTCCTCCCCACTGAGGATCTTTTGGTCCTCCAAAAGCACGAACATAATCTGAAACTGCTATGTTACATTGTCTTCATAGCAAGTATCATAGCAGGCCACACTTCATTCTTCTTCACCCATGTTCTTCGGAGCCATAAGTGATGAGATGACACCTGCATCCTCTGCAAACATGTAGTATAATCCTTGCAAACTACATGTTCAATTACATCACTAAACATGAACCAAGCATCCCCATACTTGTTAAGGGTTTATAAGGCACATTCTATGGTCAAGTGTACATCATATTAGAATCCAATGCACCAGCTATCAATAAAAGGCCAAAACATCATTGTTGCTTTAACAACTGATGGAAAACACATCATCACTTTTACATATATATTACAACACATGATTTACAAAATGTGGCCATGACAAGCTACCATACCTAGTAAAACCATCTCTCACTCATTAAGGTGAATGGGTCATCTCCCTGTGGTTGATTCACTTGTTGAACATATTCACTCTTCGGTTCCTGCATGAGCACTTTTTCCTTGAGACATTGCTCTGTATGGAGCCTCCAACATGCGGCTCTTTGTTGTCCACATCTATTGCAATGATTGCAAAAAGTCCTCTTCCTCCATACCTACTTAACCGTCCTCTTTCCTTGATGTGGAGAAGGCCTTTCACATCTCATCCTCTTTCTTGTTGCCATTCTATTCTAGCACTCGACAACCATGTGGTTAGACAAGCCACAAAAACTACATGGTTTTCTACGCCATTCTTTCTGTTCATTATTAACAATATGCTTGTAATCAAAATGAACTTTAGAATACTAAGACTTTTATACCTTTCTTGAATGTCTTTGGTATGATCCTGGTAATGCGATCTTGCCTTAGCTCTTCCTCTGCAATGTGCACTGTCATGGGATGATTTTGATGTGTTCCAATCATCCTCCTTCACCAATGGCTTCAACAATGCCTTGGAAGCTTCTGCTACCTTTGATAACTCTCCTTCATTGTATCCTATCTTGGTAAGGAGTCTCAGGTTGGTTCTTGAAATGGGTACTTCAAGGCTTCCAACAGAAATAACGTCATGTGAAAATGAAATTGAAGAATGATCAACATTGTTTACCTTAGCCGTTGATTCTGAAGCAGGTGATGATGGATTTGCTAAGCCTTCATTGTGATTCAACTTTTTCTAATGCCTCTTCCGTGGCTCGTAACTTACGATGTAATCTCTGCTTCTCCTCTTTCTCTTCTCGTAGAAGTCTCCTCAATTCAACATTTTCTGCTTGAAGGCTCCGATTTATCTCCTCATCTAAATGATGAGAAGACGATGAAGAAGATGAATAATCACTAGAAGGTAGAGATGGAGCATCTTCTTCTAATAATCTACATACATTAAATCTACCATGCATGTCATCCTGAGGAGGTCCTCGAAGAGATCTCTGTTGTTCTCCATTTTCTTTCTAGTTGCACACTCAATCATTCACATTCACAATTCACATAAGCAAGAAGACCGCTCTAATATAAAACTTGATCTCCAGCTATTAGAATTAACCAAGATCTTTTACTTCTGTGATGTTAGCAGAATTGCTTGTGAAAGAGTATGAAAAACTAGATGTTCATACTTTTAGAGAAGAGGAAACATAATGATGACCATAAAATCAAAGCACACACACATTGATAACGAAGTTCACCTAGTGTGGGTTACGTCTTCGGGTTCAGTGTCAAGAGTGGGGAGTCTGCTTTATTAAATTATGGAAGATTATGATGAGTACATGGTACATTCTTTTTTCATTATAAGTATAAATTTCCTCAAAAAGAGTGGCATGTATCTCCATGAGACATTTTCCTATAGGTTATCTTACTAACATGGGCCCTTCTTCAACATGACAAGATAATAAATTCACACATGAAGTGGCATACAAGTATCCTTCAACGTAATGGTAACAAGGATCTCAATAACAAAACATCATCTTAGCAAATCAAAACAAAAATATGGCATCACTGCATCATATACCTGCACTTCTGGGGATGGCCTCAAAATGCACAACTTTTCTAATGAAATGGATTGCACCGTTGGATTCGTGGCATGAAATCGTGTTGAATGGCTGTAAACTAGATCCCTTTCTAACACCGTCAAAATATGGATGCTTGAGAATCTCAAAGATTCCTCCAAATATTCATTCCCGGAGATCGATGCAAAATATTCTGCTTGGATGAAAATTTTGAGCAACCCATTGCGCTCCTTGCGAAATTATGAGAAAAATGACTATAAAGTTGGCATCATTCTGCCTCTATAAAAAGATCAGTCTCCAAGGGAATCTTTTAGATTCCATAAGATTCTGCAAAGATTCCTCCCTGGTCACTGCCTAAAATTTTGATGCTCAGATGAGGAAATAGATCACACCATCACATTCCTTGTGAAATTTTGGTTTGTTTGAGTATATAAATTTGGCATGAATTTGACACTGTGAAAACTCATCCTCTGGGGAATATTTTAGATTCCTCACTAATTTTGCATGGAATATTCTAGGGAGTATTCTCTCCTTGGTAACCATGCGTGCAACGTTCCAGCTCTGGGTTTTGTGTACTAGTTCCACCCTCCTCCTCTCTCCTCTTTGCCTCCATTTGATGCTCCCCGTTCCATGCAAATGAACTGAGGTTCAAATATTATGGAGTTGACGGAATTTACAAAGCTAAGGTTGTTGGGGCATTGGAAAATGGTGTAAATGGGATGGGGCAGGTCCTGGGGTCAAGCTGATAGGCCTCCCCATTTAACTCTCTGTTGGCATTTATTTTCCAGTTTGAGTTTTTAAAATGGTGCATTTTCAAAATGGTTGGTGGTCAGTCATGGGGTTGCTAGTGGGTGAGTGACCAATGGTTGGGCGGGTTCAAATCCGTCGGCCCGGTTTACATGACAATCAACCATTTAAATTGGTCGTCGATCAAATATATATATATATATATATACAAGTCGTTTGGGAGGGGTGGTGGGGGTGGCGGCCCGCCACAACACACACACACACACATGCATATATATATATATATATATATATATATATATATATATACAAACTATTTAAAAATTTTCGCCGATTTTTAAGGGTCACTGAAAAAATTAAACAGATGACAAATTCACCCGTTTCGACAGTCGGAATCTGTGCGTCAGAAAATTTCAAATTGTTGTCTCGTTAGTGGTTGCGACAAGGCCCATTTTGACCAAAACTTTGACCGTGAATATCTTGAGCATACAAACACAGATTTGAGTGACGTTCACGTCATTCGAATCAAGATGTCGAGCACTACAATCTCATCCTAGTTTGGGTGAAATCAAATAACTTTTATTTTTGAGATTTTTGAAAGCCACTTCTGAATTTTGAGTGTTTCTAGGGCCACCTGGGTCACCACATTACGACACCTACAAATCTAGCCCCACAGGGAATCTAAAATATTCCTCAAATATTCTTCGTGGAACCACATGTCAAGGTTTCACACTCAAGGTTTTGTCAAATCATGGTTTCATCTCGAACAAGGTTCCATCATTGTAATGGATCCATGGCTCTTGGTTCCATAGCCACTCTTCCCTCTTCACAGTTCCATCAGAACCACACAGCTCTCAGCCCGCTCCACTCATGGCTCCGCAGTGTGGCAGGCATTAAAATAGTTTTTTGTGGACACACTTTACAAAATCTGGCCCCATAGCCTCGTGGTGAATGACGCTACTGTCATGGAGGGTACTGAGGGTCGAACCCCTGTGCTTATGAGTTTCTTTTATTAAATTAGGGCTCCCACTACCCTCTTTGGCATTTGAATGATTGGGCTTTTTAAATGGTAGCGCATGCATTAAAATCAAAGTGCCACTGCTTTATTTGTGGTTTGTCGCTAAAATTATCAGGCTGTAATCGTAAACCATTCGTCATTTGAATGATTGGAACCGTGGCATTGGTTATATGATCGTTGTTGCAAAATAATATGCTTGTCGGATTATTGTTTCGCGTGGCCTGTTTGGTGATAACCCGTATCTGTTGTGAAGTTTGGGTTGACCACTTGTTTCCAACATATAACATAACCGTTCGCTATATTTATCAATGTCATATAACTGTCATGTATAAATATATGTTTTGAAGTCACCGTGTAATTGGTGGTTCCACATACCGTTTGCAAGTTGTTTTGGATACCTTCTGACTAAGGCCGTCGATAGCATTTGCTATAAGTTGTTATCATTTTATACAACCGTTGAACCATTTAACCGTGACAATTCTGCATAATCGTTTAACTGACCACCGAACTTGAAAGTTGCACTTGACACCTCCTTCAAAGGTTATATGAACTATCGCTGGTAACAAACTTTTTTTTTTTTAAGAAGAAAAAGCAATATGGTGTATATATATTATGTTCAAAAAAGAGTTTTGTATATATAGGAAATATGGCGGGCTTTTGTCCCAGATATGTCCTCCTCTTCAGAGAGAATTATCATCTATCTATTTTCATTGATACATATACAAAAATTTTGAGCTGCATATAATTCATATCATCATAGAATAGTAAGAGACTTTCAAAAACTATGTATATACTTGTAGATCTACGATATTATCCAGAAAATTAGAGCTTGAAGCATACCAGAATATTGTCGATCTTAAATGTCGGGCATATAGAAGGGTTGTATGTCATATGAGCAGGATTCCATAGAGATGCTCAGGTACCACTTACCATATGGAGATTGCATTCCTTTCTTTGAAAGTTTATCCGCCTGCTCATTATGTTTGCGCTTTATGTGGGAGATAGGGAATATATCAGGCTTCCATAGTGCAGCTATCCTGTCCAGCCATCCTGAAAGGCTGTCATTTTTTATATGATGATTGCCTTTTACATGTTCAATGATAAACTTAGAGTCACCATAAACATTGATAGGGCTGATGTCCATGAATGTACAGAAAAGTAGCAGACCATGCAGGGCCATGGTCTCTGCTTTGTTATTTGTCCCATTGCCACCATTCCAATACATGTAGTATTGGAGATCACTTGAAATACCAATGTAAACACCACAAGCACAAACGTCATCTTTTGCCGCACCGTCAAAATGTGCCCTTGGGAAGTTGAGCTGTTGAGAGTGAGAGGCTGTCACCTGTTGATATTTCTGTTGGGGAATGTTTTGGAGAATGGAGTCATAAAAAGGAATAACCTTATCCAGAATACGCCCGAAATCCTCCTTGCTGTTTTGGAAGATTCTTTTATTCCTCCACTTCCATATGAACCAGAAAACAATTAATGGAATGGGGCGCCAGATAATTTTTTGAGAAACCCACCATTCAAATGCTTCAGTTATGGAAGAATGAGAAATAGTAGGAAAGCCAAAATAAGTTGCCAATTTCATCCACAAACTCTGGGATTGTGGGCAATTTAAGAATATGTGCAAATTATCTTCAGTGTTGGCAAGACATATCATGCAAATGGCAGGTCCATTCCAGCCCCTTTTCTGCAAATTTGACCATGTAAGGTTTTTATTATGATATAACAACCATGAAAACATGACGATTTTTAGCGGGCAGCACACCTTCCATAGAGAGTATGGAAAGATCTTCTGTGAGGTCTCTTCACGCTGATCTATCAAGGATTGATAAATGTCTCTTACTAATACAATGGATCTGCCTTTGTTAACCTGCCATTCAATACTATCTCTATCCTTTATTTTATAAAAACCTGCATACTTCATATTGCAAATGATTCTTTTCCATTGGGTCGCCATGTCTCCTTCTAGCCCCAGAACTCTGTCCGATTTCCATTGTGGAATGGCATCCTTCCACCCTTCAATGACCTGAGCCCAATAGAAAAGACCTTTTTGGTGGAGGAGCAAGAGAAGTTGTGGAGCAATTGTTGGGACCATTTCTACGCCCTTAATTGCATCAACACCTATAAGGATGTTGTTTCCATTATGAAAATTCCATATAAGGTTCCTGCAGAAAAAAGGTAGAATCTTTTGTAAACTTCTCCAGATTGCCGAACCATTGGAGGGCCATTTTAAGCTGTTCCTGTACCAATAGTATATATCCTCATTCTCCAGGTATTTCATTTTGATGGTTTGACTCCATAAACCATTCCCGAAGATCGCTCGCCACAAAGATTTACACAGTAGAGCCATGCCAAAAAGCCGTAGATTCATGATGCCCCAGCCTCCCTTTTTTTTGGGAGGGAGATGTTTTCTAATTTTGCCAGATGATATTTTCTCTTGTCCTTGCATCCTCCCCAGATAAATGTTGCCATTAAACAGTTCAACTTTTTTATTATAGCCGATGGAATGTAGAACAGGTGCGCCCAGTATACACAAATTTGAGCAAGAACCGACTGAGTTAATATCATTCTGCCAGCAAGTGATAAACATTTAAATTCCCACCCTGATATTCTCTTATAGAATTTGTTGATGATCCATGTCCAATCGGAAGTATTATAGCCCGTGGGTTTAAGATGATACCCCAAGTATTTAAACCCCTCCATTATGGAAACAGCTTGAATGTTAAAAAGCTGTGAGATGTATTCCATTTCAACAGCATCAACCATACCATGATGAAATGTGGATTTATCATTGTTGACATATAAGCCTGTGGCCTTTTGAAATAAAGTAATTATCTCATGCATTTTATGCCAAGTATGTCTACATAGCATAGCGAACAGAAGAACATCATCCACAAAAAGGTTGTGCGTTAGATAGTTACCTCTGGAGATGGAAAGAGGACCAATATTCCCCGCTACAACCGCTTTTTTGATGTGTAGACTAAGGGTATCCATGACCAAGATGAATAAAATTGGAGACAAAGAGCATCCTTGACGGAGACCTCTTTCAGCCGGGAAAAAGGATGTGGGGAGTCCATTAATGAGAACCGCGTAGTTAACTCCTTCCACACATGCCATGATCCATTTAGTGCACAGGTCGTTTAGCCCGATCTTGATAAGTAAGCATCTCAGATAGCTCCAGTCAAGGCAGTCGTAAGCTTTTTTTAAGTCAATTTTAAGAATGGCAGCACCAACCTTTTTTGTCTGCATTGAATGCAAAGCTTCCTGAGTTATGGCCATAGCTTCTAAGATGTTCCTGCCGCTTAGAAATCCGTGTTGTTCTTTTGTAATATGAATTGATAAATTGCCTCGTATTCTCTCTGCTATAATTTTGGAAATGACCTTATAGATGACATTGCATAAGGAAATCGGCCTGTAGTCTGCAAAAGATATGGATTCTTGTCTTTTTGGAATTAGAGCTATATAGGTGGAAGAAATATTTTGGTGAACTCTCCCTTGTATTCTGGTTTCTTCCACCATCTCCAAGATGTCTCTTTTCATAATATCAAAGAAGTGGATGAAAATGTCAATGGTCCAACCATCTGGGCCAGGGCATTTGTCCTTTTTAAAGGATTTCATTACAGAGAGCAATTCCTCCTCCGAAACCACGACAAATAGTCTTTCATTTTCTGCATCATCAAACATGTTTGGGAAAGGATCTATGCCCCATAAAATATCATTTATCTCCCTGTTAGTCTCACGGCTGTATGCTTTTTTGAAGTGGAAAACAACTTCATTAGAAATGTCTTCTTGGGATTGCAGCAGTTCTCCCTCTTCATTCTTAATTTTCCAAATAGAATTTGTAGCTTGTCTTTTGCTAGCAAAACGGTGAAAGAACTTGGTGTTTTTATCACCCTCCTTCAGCCAAGTGGCTCGACTTTTGAGATGCCAAGAGATTTCTTCAATCTTTAAAATGTTCTGTTTCTTTTTTCCAAGTTCCCAAATCCGTGCTCGAGTGCTCCATGGAATGGAATGGGAATTCATGCCATCGGCAATTTCAGTTAATTCTTTTTCAATCATCTTTAGTTCAATACAGTTTGATTGTTTTTCTGTATTTGCCATTCTTTCACTTTGGCTTTAAGATTGTTCATTTTGCCAATCAAGTTCTCCGATGGAGAGGTTTCCATTGAGGCACTTCTTGCCTTCCAAAACTCGCGAACCATGTTATTAAAAGCTTCCTCTTCTAGCCAATACCTGTTGAATTTGAATGGATAACTTCTTCGCGAGTTTGGATTCATCCATTGTAAAGAAATCGGCCGATGGTCCGAAATAAAAATAGGGAGAGTGTGTGAGCATGGGAAGCCATGTTTCTCAAGCAGGTTCTCATGCATGATGAATCTATCCAGCCTCTTTGCAATATAGGATTCCCCCGAACGACCATTGTCCCACGTGGGGGACAAAGATGTTGGACAGATGTCTACATAATTATATTGCAGTATAGCTTCCCTAATTTTCTCTCCGATAGGGTCTGTTGTTCTCCCCTTCCCCCAGACTTCATCTGGACCCAAAGTGCAATTTAAATCACCAGCTATGAGAAGCGCATCATTCTCCAAGATGCCAGAGGCAATAAAATTGTTCCAATAGGAGGCTCTGTCCTTGTAGGGAGCATAGACATTCAATATGTGAAACCTATCGGCACATCCTCTATACTTAACAGAGATCAAGATTCCCCCAAGGCATCTGTAAGTTTTAGCAGAGATCCACCTCGGATCCCAAAGCACTGCAAGCCCTCCAGAGAGTCCCGACGCCTCCGTTGCCACTATATACCGTGATGGGAACATTCTCCTGAAGAAAGCGATAGTGGCTTGACTGTTATGCATTGTTTCCTGGATTAAAATCAGCCTTTACCGAGCGAGAGCCGAGGGAGAATATGCCGCAATAGTACACAGAATAAACAGAGCCAGTGAATATACTCAACAATCCCTGGACCCAGAAATACGAGTCTACCTTGTATAATATAGGGAAGTTGAAACAGGTAGGAAACATAGGTTCCCCGCACTAGAGTGCACGGGGAAGGAAAGCTTCCAAACTGAGAAAACTCGAGAATATAGAGTTTTAGCTGTCACTTGTAAGGATGTCTAGTGAATAGGAAGGCAGTGGTTCATGCAAGTAATTCGATATGGAGGCAAGTGTATCCAGGAAGGTATGTGGCGAGCAAAAGCAGAAAGGAGCATGCAGGCAAGTAAAAGAGGCTCGTTTTGGAAGCTTATAGACCCAGATAAATATCAATAGGGTTGTCTTATGCACTTCGAGTGATTGATTGGTCCGCCATGGGTTGAACATGGTGATTGGTCGCTATCGCATTGCACCTCCACTCAGATCACTGGTCCTTCTCGTTGGTTTATTTTCTTGAATTTCATTTCTTGTTTCTTCTCAATTATTGAGTTACTCGCCCATCTTGAAATTTTCGAGTCTTTCATCTATCGCTGGTAACAAAATTAGTTAACTGCACATTGTCCTTAACCTATATATGTGAGTAGTTATAACAAATCAATAAGTTATATGTTGGTGGGTCTACCAGAACTGCGATAGAAATTAGTGCTAGTTGTAATTGTATTTGTCGTTACAAATTCTATTAATCGGTTATATATATATACTGCCCAACACATATCGCTTGGATCATTAAATTTAAAACTGCCCCCGAACTATGACCAACACTGGCAAGTTGTTTGAGGGTTTGGTGTTTAATTTGGGGTTGCTAGTTGGTACGCGTGGGTTCAACTCCTATGAACCCATTTTAAATGCAATTGTTGGTTCATCAATGGAATTTCACCAAAGTTTTGAAAATTGTTGCCGATTAAAAGTGAACTACTGCCAAATTTGGTTGGGTCAGGCCTATTTGGCCGCTCGTTGGATGCCATGTGGTACCATCTGATTGGGACACAGGGCCCCATCCTATTAGGCATAAGCTTTAAATCACTGCCCAGATCAACTGTGCCAGGTCACCTCAGTGAATGCTGCCATGTCATCTTAGTCAACTATGCCACCTACAAACCTAGTTAGCTCCAAATGTCACCTCAGTGAATGCTGCCATGTCATCTTAGTCAACTATGCCACCTACAAACCTAGTTAGCTCCAAATGTTTGTCACGTCAACCTGTATGGTGGTGCCATGTCAGTTGTACGGCTGCACGTCAGTTGTAGGAACGGGTGACATGTCAGTGTACGACCCGCCTCGTATCAATCATACAGAATGCCACATCACCTTGCTGACATCAACGGTATGGACAAGTGATGTCCTCCTACTTGACTTTGAATTTGACTTTTTTGTCTTTTGTCCAAAAAAATTGTTTAGCCATAAATTCATCATACAAAGTCGGATTAAGGCATCATTTGCAACATTGGAAAGCTTACAACGAGCTCTTCGATCTAGTCCTAGTTTCATTGAGATTCGAGGACTTTGATTTTTGGGCCATTAGTGATCCACCTTAATATGATGAGATATACATGAGGTGTAAAGGAAAGAAGATAATTATTAGTTTTACAATATTTCTTATCACTAACGTTCCACATGGATGCAAGTTAGATCTAAATAAAATCAAAGGTTGTAATATTTGGAGTGACTATTGTTTTACGTTTTAATAAGAAAGATTTTAAGGCTAAGTAACGGTATCCTATTATTTTTGGTTTCTACTACATTTCGATTGAATATCTCTAGTTTTAAGCCATCTTCAAACATCCTTAATGTAATTATAGAAGTAAGAAGGACTTCACATTAGAACATGTTCAACAAAACATAATTTCTTAAAAAATGCAATGCATTTCATCCTTGCTATAAGACGGAGGTTTCCCTTCCTATCTTTTAGTTGAAACAATAAAGTGGTGTTTTTGGTTTGGAAAATGAGATATTAGTTAGTGATATTACATATTCCATCTACAGTGCCAATGGATATGATAATTGATTCATTCCATAAGTTAGTCTTGTGAGTGTTTAATGTGAATATATACATATATCAATAAATCCCATACGGAACATTAGCTAATGATAATTAAGCAACTAAATTATCATTAAAGTACAACATATTTCGTTAATCCTTGCTCAAGTGTGGCTTTAAAGTATACCTGATCCTGCAATGAAGTGAAGGGTTTAGTTTTCTACATACCTATCGAATCCCTTACAGACACAATCGAGTTAGGCTAAACGGTATATCGTGTTGTTTTTATGCACTTATGTAGGAATTTATTGTTTATACCAAAGATGTTGTAAAAAATAATAAAACTAGGGGTGCAACTCGCCTTTTGATATACTTGCCCATTTCCCTAAAGCACACTTAACAAAGTTTCATATAATTTTGTATCTATTATGACAAGGGATTTTGATTAATTGTTGTAATAGAAATAATGTGCCTAGAGTTATCTATCGCAAGACTATTGTGAAGGGCCTCGACTTTGCTTTACTTTATTAAAGCCTTCTAATGTTGTTTACAAATTATTATACATTAATTATATTCTTAATATTCATATTTATTTAAATTAAATATGATTTATTATAGTATTTTATAAAAAATATATATTAAATAAGTTAAATTACAAAATTTTTAAATTCAATTATTTTTTTAATACTTAGTAATATATATATATATATATTTTTTTTTTGTTTTTTAATTACAGTTTTTTTTTATAAGTTGTGTTTGACTATATATAGAGTAAGTTTCATACTTCAATTACCTCAAAAAGGTTTTACAAGTTGTGCTTGACTATATTGTTGGTTCGCGCATAGGGAAACAAGACTAGCAACATCGTCTTAATGTCTTGACATTATAAGTTTGATGTCTTATAAGGAAGTTTGATAAACATAAAACCGCCCCATGACTTGCCTTCAACTTTCCAAAATCAAAGAAACTACCTAGCACTGACCATATATCATAAAGTCTAAGCATATTGTCTAAAATAAAAGAAGATTAAACAGACCTGGGTCTGCGATTTGCATCAATGGAATATGCCTGGTTCTATTCCATCCTTTGAGCTAAGTCATTCAATGAATAACAACAACCACACCCGCAAACCAAATCCAACCCCTTCTAGGATCATTAACTGTGTAATTCGAAAGGATAAGGCTAGACAACCTTGCCTTCAACCCATCTTTGTCACACTTCAGAGGATGGTTGTTGACTACTCTGAGGCTAATTCCACCCATGATAACTTTTGCTCTCATGGCCTCTGATGCACCTTCAACATACATCTCACCCTACTTGTTAACCACAATACACATTGAAATTGCAGGTGCCCCTGTTTTAGTTGCAAATTTACCTCTAACATTGGTGTTCAATGTCCAATGTTGAAAGAGATGGAGAAGCCCAACACTACCATCCAATCCAGAGAATTTCCCAGCATTAGTGCCACAAGCTTGGTAAAAGAGATTGCCATAGCTCCATGCAGGAGGTAGAAAATGGCAGTGTAAGCATCCACCAAGGCCAATTCTACACCATTTTCGACAAATTAGTGCGAAATGTGGTATTAGAGTCCTTGCTTTATGTATGATATACCCCAAAATTCACTAAAAGCTGTCAAATTTCTTATCATGATCATTGTCCTCCATAATTAAGGATGCCCTGTAATAATTGAAGCAAATCTTAACTAGGTGTGAGCATGAATCTACCAGGTACCAAACTTGAACTCGTTTGAATGCGAAGTCAAGTTGAAACATAAAATCAACTAGTTCTGATTTTAGGGTCCACCTGCTAACACAAGGGCACATTAACTCCCACCATGTTGCCTCAGTCTAGTCGAGGTGGCCCGTACTGCTTATTGACCATCTATGCATGATGATTCCAAGTGTTTGTCCCATCAATGCAATCACCTCCAAGCATTTGCAAGGAGTTCGAATCTCCACCCGCCACGGGGGAAGTAGAAAACAAAATACAAATAAAGCACAAATATTTAGAATAACAATTATTATTATAGATATAACACTATTTTTTGGGGTTTGGATTATGCCCTAAAACTACTTTTGCTTAGCTCGTGACCTAAGGAAACATGTTAACAGAACATGTTAATGGCCCAAGATCTAGAGGCATCTAGCAAGAGTGGAAGCCTGCCCCCTTACGGACCATGCGTATCCCATACGGACCACCAATAAGATAATTCCAAGTGGCATGGTTTTTCTTGGCATAACAGTGATAAGTCACATTCATTTATGGAAATAAACTAATAGTAGTTGTCCCATTGATAATTTGACAACTAAATTATAATAAATTCTCATGTGAAAAAATATAACATATTTATTTAATTAACCTCTTAACCTCATGTATTGTGGAATTAAACATAATTTATAGAAAACATGTGATGTATAAAACTTAACTGGTCTTGATTATAGATGCACCAAGGAGTTAATATATATGGATTCAATGCACTAACTATGAATGCAATAAGAAGTTAATGGAAGCAAGTGTGCAGAACATGAGTGTGCTGGGAATCAAATCCAAATATGTTTATGTAAGGGACTTAACCAATGTGGGCTGTAAAGCAGTTAATGATATCATATTCTTTTATTGTTATCACTTTACACGTACTAGGAATCCTATCTGCTTTCAAGGAAATATATATATACCATAATTAATACACTAAAATATACCGTGCTGTACACCACTGTGAACTTGTTAATCCCGACCGCTTTTCTAGCCTTGCTAGATACCACCTCATCATTTTGAAACCCTCACCTACTCTTCCACCGTTTTCACTTCTGTCAAAAGCTTCAAGTAGGTTTTGACCCGTGGGGCTCTATTTTTAGCACAGCGAAGTTTCCTTTGCAAGAAAGCAACTAAATATTTGTCTTCATTTGCCATTACCTGATAAACATTAAAAAGGAGAAGGTACAAGCACGAAAAATGTGTCAGCAGGTTTTGAAGATTGGAAATTTAAACATTAAAAAAAAGGGCAGGTACAAGCAATAAAAATCAATGATCAATGGAAATTCAAACATTAAAAAATGCAGGTACCAGCAGGAAAAATGTCATACCAAGTTTTGAGCATTGCAATTCAAACAGTAGAAAAAACATGTACCAGCAAGAAAAATGTCATTGCTTGACCACTGGAAATTCGATGTTTTGACTGATGCTAAAGTTAGTTTGAACACCAAGCAATCGATAAACAGTGAAATTATATTGACTAGAGAATGGTTCTCTTGACCAAATGGAAGAAACATAATCCAAAATAGCATAAAATGAGTTTGAAGATATGAAGATCTGCATACTACCAGCTAGCAATTCCATCATTCTTCTTTTGAAAATTGTGTTGTCGTAAGTGTGCACGTGCATGTTGATTGATTAGCTGTAACGAACCAAACCAGGTATTCGGTTCAACAGAGAAAATTATCTAAATTTTTTAGCAGTCAATTGCAGACCATTGACTGCTACATTCACTGCAATCTTAAATATCGGATAAACTTGTTATATTTTCACAGCAGCCTCTAGCCTTGCTAGCCAATCTTTTCCTTTCAGTTTGTGTAGATTTAACAGTTCTTGAAAGAGTATTCTTAGAAACTCCAGCATGTCATACAAGGCCAATTCCAAGCAAAATATAAGCATGCTTCCTGAGTCCAGGCATATCCCCAAGAGAGGGCAAGTGAAAGCAGCTATTTTCTCTTCCATTGCCCGCTCCATCAAGTCTTTTTTTACTTCACATTGCTTTTCCAAGGCCAATAGCTCTTCCTAGTAATCTTTAATAGTGTCTCCTTCTGATTCTTTTTCTTTAGCTTTGGACCCGGCTGCAGGTTCAGTTTAAAGCTAAGGGCATTACAGAGCAATGGATATATGTTGTTCACAACCTGAGCAAACACAACACTGCCAATACAATCCTCTCAATGGGCAAGGCACTAACACTCCCAAAAAAAAAAGTGCCCAGGTCGGAATAATAACATGACTGAGATGATAAATATGTTTGTTCTTCGCAGAGTACGAACTAGAATATTTTAAGTCATGCAGTTGCATTAATGCTGTCACATGTTAATCTGTTATTTACTATGTCAATTTTTTTTTGTAGGCTTAGTTCTCTCATTTCCATTTGTAATAAAGAGGGCTTACGATGTCATTCAAAGATGCTGTCATCTTATGCTTTAACCCATTGTTTGCGTGCTGTGATAATGTCGTAATTGGTCATGACAGTCCAGATTACAGACCAGCCTTAAAGGGTTTTTAATTGATTTGAAGTTGAGAGGCTCGAAATCAAACTTCAGCCCTTCGAAATAAAAACTTATATCAATCAGAAGCTCAATTGGGCTTCCTTGAATATGGTGTCATTTTTTTTATATAGTTGGGAAAACCTAATTCAGTTGTCAAACTAGCAGCAATAATTTCTGGCTGCTAACTTCAAATGCAGGCAGACTAATTACTCTTAATCAAGGAAAACCACACCAATTTACTGGTGGTCTTTAAGGGGCAGGCTTTCACTCCTGTCAGATGCCTCAGGGTCCTGGGCCTGTAACCTGCTTTTAGCCAAGCAAAAGCAATTTTAGGACATACTCCAGGTCCCTGTTATCTTATCTTATTGTATACATGTAAATATATTGGTACCATTTTCTATAAATACTAAAATCATATATATATATATATATAAAGACATCTTGTTATATTATTGTGTACATGTGAATATATTGATACCATTTTCTCTAACTTATATATATTAAACATGAAAGAAATTAGATATATGAGATCTAAGAATATGAATTAAATTATTTTATATTTATGTATAATATTGAAGTATATTCATTTAAAGTGAAATAAAAATATTTTATATATATATGGGTTATCAATCTATATATTTTATATAAAGAATATATATATATTGTTTATTATATCAAAGTTTATTTTGTCATTTATTAAAATTAAATTGGAGTGAATTTTTTTAATCATTTCTATTGATTCCCTAAAATAATTCTAATTAATAATATTTAATATATATATATATATATATATATATATATATATTTCATTTTAAATATATCAATTCTATTTTAAACCATAAATATATTACAAATCTCCTTTATATATACTACTATAAAATATATTTGATGTAAAGTTATCCTATTTAATATAAAATTGGTTCATCCTTAATTTTCCATAAGTGCATGATATTGTGGAATGTAATATTATGTTTATGAGGAAGGCAGTAATGTTAAGTTTTGAATGAATCTCTCTACTTGAAAAAGAGACAACACGATGGATAAAGAGATAATACTTGTCCATGTCCATGGCCCTTGAAAGCATGATATTGTAACAATATGTTTTTGAGAAAGGCATTAATATTAAGTTTTTTTGAGAAAGCATTAATATTAAGTTTTAAATGAAGAGAATGAAAAAGAAAATACGATGAATAAGAGATTAATAACTAATTATAATTAAAAATCAATTAATGAGAGAGATGAATCAACTTTAATAATTATCGGTAATAATAAATCATGTTAAGGGTTTGGTATTAAGCTAGGGTTGATTTATTATAGTACAAGTTAGTAAACTGAATGGTTTTTCAAGGATGAGCATTAAGTGTTTATTTGCACGGTTGTTCCAGAAATTATGTATTTATTGTAAATCTATGAATATGACATATATGATGGTTAACTGTGATAATTTAAGTCATGGAAAGTTTTTAAATGGTTAACTAATTTAACAGATTCCATTATAAGATTATAATAATCATTACATAATTTAAATGATTAACTATAATATTTTATTCAATGGAGATTTTCTAAATAGTTGATCAATTTAACAAATTCCTCTATGATATAACCATTTCAATAGAAGTTTTAAATATGTTAACCTATTTAAAAATACTATTTTGTATTGAAAATGAGGATCTTTAGCTGTAAAACAACAACACAGAGATCATGTTCATACCTTTTTGCAAGGTTATAAGAGGATAAGAGAGTGCCTTCACATCATGAATGTATATTCTTGTCTTTGTTGTTAGGTATATTTTTGTCTTTGTTAGAGTTATTAATATTTTATTGAATTTATTTATTAATATTTTATTGCATTTATTTAATTTGTGTAAATTTATTTATTAATTAAAGTAAAACAAAGGTAGGACTACTGCAAATCAATTTTAAATATCAAAATTCTAGACTCTTGAGTTCTGGAACAATAATAGTTAAGTTTGTGCAAAGTTAATCAAAATCCATTTTTTTCCAAATTATCATTGTCAAATTGCTTTTGAACTCTGGCAGTTCTAGATACTAAACTCAATATTCAATATAATTTTTAAATTCTTTTATCACTCAATTGTAGAACATTAGTTATTACATTGACAAACATATTGAATCACAGATATTTGTTCAAAAAAATAGTTAAGGTCATGTTTCGCTCAGAAATAATGGAAAATCTTATATGATTTTGATGAAATCTGAATTATTGTTTTCAAGCTTCAGAATTTTGGATACCCAAAACTTTTTGATGTGTTAAATCCATTTCCACCATTAAAAAAATAAAATATAAAATTCAAACACACCTATAATCAAATTTCTTGAATTCTTTTTACCAAATTAAGGAAAAAAATTTACTTTAAAATCATTACATCATTTAAAAAAAACGCCTTTACCTTTGTTCAATTTATCCCATTATCAAATCACTCCATCCTAATATTATTAAATCACTCCATCGTAATACATCAATTGGAACATTTTCGTAACAGTGGATTTTATTTATTAATAATCGAGTCTCCACCTCTTAAGACAATTGTGTTGTATGGAATTTCTCATAAACTTTTCTATTTTTTGTCAAACTTCTAGGGAAAGAGTTCAATGGTTCTGACTAAGACAAAGAAGGGCTTCAAACCTTGAAGGGATTCAATCTGTGGCCACGTCAAATCAATACTTTTTTACTTTGAACTCTGGGAGATCTAGGCAGTCAACCAAATATTTAATATAATTCAATAAATTATTTTAATAGGTCAATGTAGTGCATTGATCATTTAATTCACAAGAACATTGAATCTTAGAGATACTTGTTATATGTAAGCAGACCATCCTCTAGCCTTGTTGACCAATATATTTCTTTATGTAAATTTACTGAGAGAGAGAGATCATAGCATCTGCGAAATGTCGTCTCAACCTAATTCCAAGCAAATAAGCATACCGTACCCATGTTTTCAAAGAAAGGGAAAGCGAGGTAAACATTGGTTTTCGGTTTTTTATTTATTTATATTTATATTTTAATTGTAAATTTTAGTATCTAATAGGTATTAATTATTAATTTTGCTGTTTATCTAATCTATTATAAATTTTAGTATTCTATAATATAAAGTTAAGTTAATTATGAGTATTCAATAAATATAAAGTAAAATTAATTATTGATATTGTCTAATTGTCCACTTTGTTCCATATCCTTAAAAGTTTAAATCTACAATTAACATAAACGCAAGGTTACCTTCTTGCCTACTTTATTAAACCTCATTTCACAATACAATCATTCTCTAAGTCTCACAACTCTTCATAGTACTCTATAATGGCCACTTCTTTTTCTCTAGTCTCAGGGTAAGCTAATGGGTGTTGCACAACGTTTGGAAGCGTTCCCACATTAGAGGAGTAAGGCCTAAAGGATATAAATACTCTCTTGACATAGTTGTTAGGAATAATCAAGAAATAAATGGATTGTTGGGAAGATAAAATTAATTGTTCTAGAATTACTTAGAAGCTACCTACGTTTAGAGTGAGTGTTTTATGATCATGTCTATAATTTTAGGAATATGTTAATGCCTAAATTTGAATTTCCTAGTCATGCACTATCAATTAATTTGTTTTTATGTGTAATTAATCTATTTAATTTGCAACAACTTCAAGGGTTTCAATTTAGAAAATTATGATATGAGAATTTTATCTCAAAAATTTATTAAATCCACACAAATTTTATGAAATGAAAAGACCAACAATGGACTATAATGTGCAAACTTAGAAATGATTATTGCAACTTCAACACACATTTTTATTGCAAAAATTCATAGGTGGTATTTTACATATTAATTTGAGATGGAACTTGACAAAACACACATCCCTTCCACTAGAAAACTCGACAAGGCAATGTGGCCCAGGAAATCGTCTCGTTGTAGTCCCAAATGAGCAAATTGGCCTTTGATTTGACCTCCCTTATTCTAGAAATTTCATTCACTAATAGACTAAAAAATTCCTCCTTAATCCCCCTGGTAAATCGACCCTCAAGAAGAAATATGTGTGACCTCAAAAATTGAAGAACTTGGCTCCTAGAAAATGGGGAATTCAGCCATGAACTATCAAAATAATTTTTCATTTGTTCCACTCCAAAAAATGGAAAATCCATCTCAGCTAAATTTGGTCCTCTTCATTCAAATTTCTCAGCCTTTGATTTGCTTAGAAGTGGGCAATTCAACACCAACACAACGTGGAAATCAACCTTAGTACAAATGTAAAAATCGACCCTCAATGCAAGGCCACAAACTTGATTTGGTCCAAGAAAATGATCATAAATTTGGCCACCAAAATTTAGTGAGCTCATTATGCATAATAAGTTGTTCTTGACTTTGCAAATTCATGAACTTAGCCTCTACTAATTCTTGCAATACAATAAACTCAATCCTCAAAAGTAATGGGTTCGACCTACACAATGCTTGGAGAAACCATTCTTGGGTTTGATCTTCTTGGCCACGAAAAGAACCTGCAACATACAATAATTGGCTAAGGTGTGTCTTTCAACACCAAAAACAATGATATTCATCTAGGGTATGTCTTTCAATGCCAAAACTAGAAATACTAGAGTTTCCACTTTTTCTTCACAATTCCCATAGATCCTTATCAATTTCCTCTTATCATGTGCTCCTTCAATCTCCTTCTCCCTTTTAATAATAATTTCCTCCTCCAAAAAGCATGGATAATACCACGGGTCACTTAATTTCCCGAACGTGACTTTTTACCCCTTTTTGTTTAATTATTATTTATCTTATTATGGTGACCCATTTATTTTCTTGTCAATTCCCCATGGGATCTAAATAAGATATGAATCAACCTCCTTTTATTTCTAAGGGTCAGAAAGGAACATTACAATCCTCCCTTCCCAAATTTTTCTTTCCCTCAAGCAAATTCCATCCAATACCAAGATCCAAAACAAGTCGGTTGAAAGCTTTGGAAATAATTTATTGCTTCATCTCAAGGTTACCCAATTCAATATTGATGTTATCTGTAATCATGCCATGAAGCAACCCCTATTACCCTACTCTCATAAAAACTATCGGTGAGGTTGAAGAGCATAACTCTTCATGATGGACCATCTGCTTCACTATTTTTCTATATTTTTTTCTAGATCTCAAGTTTTTTTAATAAGGAGTGACTTTGTTATCTTGGTAAATCAGCTGCCCTTGCAGAGATAAATGAGTGTATTGTAGATATTATGGTGATTTGATGATCTATCTATCTCCCAATACCCTTCCTTCACTGATTTATTTCTTATCATTTGATCCTCCTTGTCCTACTATTGTTGTTTGGCTCTATTGTTGACTTCTCTTAATTGTGGATTCCCTTTGTATTTTGTCTCACACCACCTTCTTGAGTACTCTTGATTTACTGCTACTAGACTCTCAGCACAGTTAGGCTCTATTCAAGTTATCACACTTGGCCTTAGCTACAAATTCCCTCCTTCATCGAAATTGGATTGGGGGCTAATATGTTGAGTATCTTGTGATGACGCCATGTGCTCCTACCTAGTTCTATTTGTCATTTGTTTGAGTGTCAAAATATTTGGAATATCCTGAGTCATGCATCTCAAGACTACCCTCTGACCCCCCTTCATATTAAATCTCGTCTCCATGGTCTGGTAGTTTTTCTAATGCTTCCCTATGGTAACAAGCCATTGAAAACACAGTACTATGTTAGAATTTGACAACTTCACCATGTAGAAATTTCCAACCATAGTGTAGTTTCCATTCTTTAACTCTTCCTTTGGAGCTTTCTGATTGCATGCCATGATGAAATCACCAACCATATCCACATTAAAGCCTCCAAAGTCCTTCGTTGGAATGCCTCTTTTACTTGTTAATGTTGAGTCAATAAAATTATGAGTTGACCCACTGTTGATTATGACAGCCACATGATGCCCCTGTATGGTAACTTTAACTCTAAAGGTGTTGTAGCTAGGGACTCCTAAAAGTGTGGATATGGTTCCACTTGTCTACTCCTCCTCTAAACTACAATGGCCATCATTCTACACCTTTCCTATTTCTTCTACTCCCTCACTTTTGTAAAGCACCTCAATGTAGCACACTTTTCCCTTTCCCTTGCATTTGTACTTTGGCTCCCAAATATCCTTGTAGATTTAATAGAGTTTCTTTCATCACAACTCATCTCAAGTTCCAGGATTCAACCTTCTTCCAGTCTCCTCCTCCCAAAAATGTAGCTTATCTGTAGTCTGCTAAAGAGGTGAGGGTTTAGGATATGCTCTATTTTTAGGCAGAACATCCTCCATATCCCTTGTATTTGAAATGGCCTCCTATGGTGTGCTAGGATTAAAATCCTTGACCCAACCATGCAATGGCTCAACTAACCCCTTTGTCAACAACATCACCAACCATTCTTGAGATATATTTGTAACCTCCATGGCTAATATTTGGAAATATGAATTAAAATTGTTCAGACTCATTATTTGCTTCAATTATGCAAGGTCCCTAAAATGAAACTTTGGGTCCCTCTTATCAAACCTCTAGATTAATCTCTATGTAAACACTAAGTAAGAGGTGATATGGGCATGAACCAATGTGATTAACCCATGGTACCACCATGCATGTGCCTCACCATCCAAATGTAGTGTGGCATATTGAATGTCCTCAAATTCCCTTATGGGGTTTAGTTGGAAATAAGTATCCAAATTGTATGCCCATGCTCTCACTAGCCCTCAGGTAGATCCACTGAAAGTTAGAATGTTTATTTTCCTAACCTTCTTTGAAATCTCTCTATATTTGCATCCTTTGTTCTAGTCCCTAAGCTTGCCCCTATGTTTGATAGCACAGTAGTCTTGGAGCAACATGGCATTTCATATATTTTCTCCCATTTCCTCATACTCCCTTATATATTCTAGGAATCTCCCATCCTTTTTCTATTAATTCTTTGTTGTCTCCCCTAAGAAATTTAGTATGATAGGTATTAACGATATTGATTTTATCGACGGGGGTACCAGATTGGACCAATTTTATCAGAGACTGACCATGGTGTGGGTGACTTCCTTTAGAGCTTGAGCCACCTCTTGTTTCCCTCCATTCATCATATGGGTCATTTCATGTCATCCTTGATCTATATCTTGCAGTAACTCTTGTTTCCCTTTAGATAAATCATTCAAGATGTATTTCAAACTCTCCAAGGGTTGATCTTCATGATCCCCCATCTAATAGTTGCCTTCTTCTCACACCTTCTTCCTTATGTAAGTTGTGTACCCCTCATCTCATGGTATCATCAATTGTTAACCCATTTAGGCTAATAGGAAGACTAGCTTTGATACCACTATAATAACCCTTTATTTAATTTGCAACAACTTCAATGGTTTTAATTTAGAAAATTATGATATCAGAATTTTATCTCAAAAATTTCTTAAATCCACACAAATTTTATGAAATGAAAACACCAATAATGTAATATAATGTGTAAACATAGAAATAATTATTTCAACTCGAACACAATTATTGCAGGAATTCATAGGAGGAATTTTACATATTACTAAATTGAGATGGAACTTGGCAATGTTTTTAAGAGATTGCTTGCAAAAATGTTGAAAGCACACATCCCTTCCATTGGAAAGCTTGGCTAGGTAATGCGACCTAGGAATATTTCTCATTGTAGTCTTGTATGAGCAACTCAGCCTTTGATACGACCTCCCCTATTCCAACAATTTCATTCAAGAGTAGACTTAGAAATTCATCCTCAATCTAGAAAGTCATTCTCAATCCCCTTGGTAAATCAATCCTCAAGAAGAAATATGTGTAACCTCGAAAATTGATGAACTCGGCTCCTGGAAAATGGGGAATTTGGCCAACAACTATCAAATTGTTTTGCACTTGTTCCACCCCCAAAAATGACAAATCCATCTCAGCTAAATTTGGTTCTCTTCATACAAAATTTCCATCATTTTATTCATTTTAGAAGTGGGAAATTCAACCCCAACACAATGTGGAAATATGCCCCAACACAAATGCATAAATCAACCCTTAGTGAAATCCCACGAACTCAGTGTGGAAAAACCTAGACTCATCACAAAAAAATGATCATAAATTTGGCCACCAAATTTTAGTGAATTCATCCTACATAATAAGTTGATCTGAGCTCCACACTTTCTCGAACTTAGCCTCTACTTAATTCCCATAATACAATAAACTCGACCTTCAAAAGCAATGGGCTTCACCTACACAATGATTAGACAGATCATTATTAGGTTTGATATTCTTGGCCAAGAAAACAACCTACAACATATAATAATTGGATAGGGTGTGTCTTTCAACACTAAAACCAATGATCTTCAACTATGGTGTGTCTTTCAACTTCAAAACTGGAAATACTAGGGTTTCCCCTTTTTCTTGGTATCTCCTAGAACTCCTTGTAAATTTCCACAATAATTCTTCTCATGTAATCCTTCAATCTCCTTCTCCCTTTTAATAATAATTTCCTCCTCTAAAAACCATGGGTAATACCATGGGCCACTTAATTTCCCAAAAGTGACTTTTACCCCTTTTTATTTAATTATTATTTATCTTATTATTTTGACCCCTTTATTTCTCTTATCAATATCCCATGTGATATAAATAGGCTATAACTCAACCTCCTTCTGCTTCTAAGGGTCCATAAGGGACATTACAATGTGAGACAATTTTGTCTCTAATCGTGGTTTCTCTGATTTGGTATTAAAGCAGAGAGAGTGAGTGAGCCCTAGATATGTGATATGTTTGATGTGAATTAGCTATCGAGTAATGTTGTGTGAAGTTGTTGTTTGTGTTAGAGTATGAAAACAATTAAAAAATGTAAAATCTAAATTTACTTAAGTAATGTTTTGTTACAATTACTATAATGGTGTTGGTTTATGAAACCAAATGATGGTTACCATAACCAATGTAAATATGTTTACTTCATTTATGAAGGTGAGAGATTGAAGAGGTTGTAAGCTTGATTGTAAATTTTTTCTTGATAATAAATCTTTGCCTTTCTCGTGAATGTTTACTTAACAAATCATCATGGTTTTACCACATAAAATCTTGTGTATATTATATGTTTCTATCATTATTTCTTTATCATAAATGTTAGAAAAAACTCTGAAAACCAACCTGTGGTATCAAAGCATGGTTAAGAAAACAAATCAAAATAAATTATCGAATCCTATCATTGCAATTTGGAAAAGTTTCGCTTGGGATTATAGAAGGAGACAAGGAAGATCCATGAAGTTACACTAGCTAATTCTGGTGATTCATAGCAAGGGTTTCCTGTTTTTGGTTCACAATGAGCATTTTTGCAACTGAAATTAATATTAGTCTTCAAATTTTTTTTGGCGATAGCCACTACCGAAATTTATGTCAAGCATAAAAGCAATAGAAAAGGCTACAATGACTACCAAAATTCCAAAGCCCAAAATTTATAGCTTCTACCATCTGATTTGTCAGTGATTCGGCGTGCTGAGAATAGACGTATGCAAAAAAACCAAAGAGGAGGCTGAGTTGGGCTAGGTTCAAGCTAGAAAACAAAGCCATGCCATGAACAAAGAGGGTCAATCCAGTCCATGTGGATTCTGGGAAGAGGGCCAAGTTCGCTAAGCATTGAGCCACATCAGTGAGAGCCACGTGCAGTTTAAGTCGAGACATTGAAGAAATGGTCAATGCACATAGCCTTCATAGTCCACATGTGGAGAAGCCAAGTTCAAAAATATAATTACTAGTTGAAACCCTAGCTAGTTGAAAGGATATCATCTACACATAGATATTTTTTCTAAGTCAATGAAAGTATATATAAACTTTATGTTTTGGAGTTAATTATATATATATATATATATATATATATATATATATATATATATATATATATATATATATATATTTCTACCAAAATTCTTTTATTAATTCATTTAAATATTACACCATAGATTTTTAGTTTTTCCAATTCTTCCAGCCTCACTCCTACCATATTTTTCAGCCAGAAGAGAAACACAAAAACTTATTTCAAAATTCCATAGACTACCAAGAACACAAAAATGAAAGGACCCGAAGGCCCAAAATACCCCTAAGATGAAGATACAACCCACATATATTAGGGAACATAGTGATTTACCAGAGTTGGATTATCCCATTCATTATCGAGTGAATATGGAGCTTTGGGATTGCCATGGATGTAAAATTCCATATGATCCAACCTCCCCTCCATATGTTCCATTTTCTCAAACATTCTCATCTAGCTCCGCTATAACAAAGTTAATTGATATTAGTATGTGTTATTGGTTACATTGCAAGTCATTCATAAAATTAATCACTGCATGGTGATCATCATGTTAATATTGTCCCAACTACTCCAAAATAAAAGTGACATCTTACAGTTAAGTTTCTAAGGAGTCCAATGGTGGAGGAAGATCAACTCGGTTAGGAGAGGGTGTTGGATTTTGGGTCACCTCCTTCCCCAGCTTTGCTTCAACTCTTCCATCCTCCCCTAACTTTTTGTCCTCCTCTCTATGCTCTTCCCTTTGCTCCCTTGGTCCAATTCCTCTCAAAATTTTATCACATTACTTGTGCATTATCGAACAAACCCCAACCCACTGAGGCCACCACGTCAACTGAAACAACATGAGGCAATCTTGCAAGACCTCTAGACCCCAATCCTTTGCAATATAGCTCCCATAAGGCCAAGTCAAAGGATCTTGTGGCCAAGTGACCCTTGTCGAGAGATGCCTCCCTTGGATACTATACTGCCTCCATAGTCAAGCAATATACTCTTCCCCCTAACAGGCTTGTTTCCTATCATATTTGCAAGACTCACCTATGATGACATCGACAACTCCTGAACCCTAGAGCGGAAGTGTCTCTCTAGAAACTCAGAACAAGGGTCAGAATACCCAATTTGCCTAGACTTAAGAATGAACCTACCTCTAGCTGCTACAAGTTGAGATTTCAATCTCAAAAAATATGCATATGGACAATAATACAACCTATTAAAATTGTCATGCTCTCCACACCCACTATATTGTCTATCTCTATCCCCGCCTTCTACTAGGAGGCCTTGAATGTTCAAAAAAGTCACCTAAAACTCAATTTCAAACCAAGGAAGTTATGTAACCCACAATTCCAACCCCAATTGAACTTACAACCTTGAAATCCAAGGCTTTCAACAATAGGAAATGAGAATGATAAGATACAACCATACCATGAAGACCCTGACCGCATGATTTACACCCACAATTGCAACCCCAATTAAACTTACAACCTTGAAATCTAAGGCTTTCAACAAAAGGAAATGAGAATGATAATATACAACCATACCCTAAAGACACTGACCCTAGTATAGAAAAAAGAAACACATAAGATAGCCCACTAAAAGGGATGAGGGAGTTTACCATGGTAACCACTGCAAAAATCCAACTCAGAATCCCCCCACCATCCTTTGAATCCAGTTGAGGCCTTACCATGACTAAGCTCTCCCAACATCGAAGTGAACCCCAACTGTCTACCTCTCTAGAGTCCTAGACTTGGTGCTTTTGTGCACCAACAACAACACAGAGGAATCCCCACTTGCATTCAAAATTGGTTTCCACATAGTACCATAACTTGTGGATCAAGAATAGGTTGATGTCCTTCACATTCAATTCAATACCTTCGCCACCCTCGCTAACGCTCATAACCAAACTTGCAAATGATGAGACTAGCCTCACCAACCCACACATAAATATAACACCCAAGATTTGGAAGCTTCCTTTCATAGTCGTTTGTGTGCCATCGAAATGACACATATATAATGGTGCAACTTACGAGAGAGGACAAGCTCTCCTCCCACACACCCCCCCCCCCCAACCCCTAATATGACCTTGTGCCTCCACCCCCATCAGGGGCTCTTTTCTACTCTCTTGGATATTACTCAGCTTCTTAAACCAACTATTGAAATTTTGGGGTGGCCAATTCAGGGTGAGCTCTAGAAATAAATCATGGCTTCCCCAATTCACCAACAAATTTTTTACTTTATTTCCCGATCATTGAGTGAAATATTATTATGTAAGGGAAGGATAACTCCATTGGATCTTGTTCACTAGTAAGTCAAGGCACTAGATTTTAACTACTTTTTGTACGAGATATCCATTGATAAGCTTTTGAACCACATTCACATCCAATTGTGAGTCTCCATCTACGTGTAACTTGGTGTACCCCGCTTCATGAGCTATAATTAGGACTCTTTCGAGAACCTTGAACTCTACCACGTTATTGCTGGTGTACCTGGACAATTCTATCTTTTAGTTGTGAGTCTAGGACTTACCATTCCTGTGAAAGTTTGTCGACGTCCCAAATCTCCTTCATTTTCCATTCTTTCCAATGGGATTGAAAGGATGCTTCTTTCCATAAATTAGCTACCACTATTGTTCTTAACCCCGCAGAGTACTTCTTAATCTGCCTTAGCTCCTCCCTACTCTCTAGCTTGGGAGTTGATGCCAAGACTCCTCCTAAAATTTGTCTTTACGACCATCTCTTATTCCCAAAACAATTGATCTTGGATAAATGACTTGTGTTCCAATGCTAGATTCGAGATTGACGACCTAGATGGAAAATATGACATTCTCACTTTCTTTGCTTGAGTGATGACTGAGATATTTTTCCTATTCTAGATTTGTTTCCATAATTTTTTCCTTTCTTGGAACCATGTCCATTATAACTTGGCTCCCATGACTTTATTAGCTATTTCAGGGTCCCTTAGACCAAGGCTTAATAATAAATAAATGTAATAATTCTCTAAAGGGACATGATCAAAGATCATGATCCCTTGTTAAAAGGTACCTACGACTATATTAAGCTAGGTCATTAAGTGTAAAAATCAACATCAATCATTCAAATTAATTAATTATATATATATATATATATATATATATATATATATATATATATATATATATATATATATATATATATATATATATATATATATATATATATATATATATATATATGATGTATACAATGCTACATAATATATGGTATCAAAGGTCGTGTTTTCAAAACCCATGGTATTTACCCAAGTATTGAAAGGATATGATAAAGAAAAAAGGAAATAACAAGAAAAATGAAAGAATAGTAAGTTTGATTCTACCTTTGGTGGTTTTAGTAAACCATGTGTACAAATAATTTATTTTAATGGTGGTAACATTTAAAAAAAATAATATAATAAAAATAATCAAAAGTTAGTATATAGTATAGGTTAATAATTAAAGCTAGTATAGAAATAATTAGCACTTAATATACTAAAGTAGCATGGTTTGTAATTAATATTTAATATATATTATTAATTAAGTAGTTAATAGTAATTTGTAGTGAACAATTAACATATTTTATTGATATAATATACTTATAATAATATTAATATATAAATTAAGACTTGAAAAAATTTAAGGAAATTAGTACTTAAAAATAAAGTCGAAATACATAAAAAAATGTCATCAGTCACCAAGACAATCATGATGAGCTAATTAGTAAGAAGTTGGTCCATATAGATGAACGACATGATGCACTTGAGAATGAATTAAGGTAGAAGCACACACAGTTAGAAGCAAACATCAATCAAAATCAAAATGTCATACAATCAGATCAAGTAGAGCTAAAGACATTGGTTGGAAAAAATCATGTTGAATTATAACAAAAATTAGCCTCATTAGAAAAGCTCTTAATTTTTCTCTATCACAAAACACATCCATTATGTTAAATTTTTCACGACATATGAGAATCTAGGTTAGGGTCTTAGAATCTCTAACACAACCAACTCAAATGCCACAACATCACTAATTTTCACAGTTGAAATACACAAATAAGTGAATCATCTAGTGCACATGAAAATTTTTAACTTTTCAAACCCTTCTTTGTTATATTAACAAATTATAATACAATAATATAGGGCTCCCTTACCAGGGATCATGGCCCTCATACAATCACTAATACAAGAATACAAACTAGGTCTTGGAGACAATCGCTTTAATTTCCAATCTACCCTAAACAAGAAAAAACTTGACCTACTTGCTAATGGTGGCCACACATAGCCCTTTCAGTCCATGTGTCCTGAACACATCTACTAGTCCTTTTGCTCCAAATTTGTAGCATCCAAATCTTCCCCTATCAATGAATCCTACTCCTTTAGGTCACTAAACACAGCTCACCAATCTACCCTCTAGCTAATCATTAGTCCATCAACGAATCAACATATAGGGTCTTCTTGTGAGTTGTTGACAACTATGTTGGTGAATAACTCTTAGACTGCTCATTATTGCTCCTCAACACTTTGGGACTTCTTCCAACTATTTCCTTCTTGTGTTGCTTGTTGAAAATAGTAGTGAGAAAGTGATTCCTATATTTTTTCCGTAATTCAAGGAGTTAAATTAGAGTTTCTTTTTTGTCATACTCGATTTAAGGATGCAACTAAATGGTGTGTTTAAATTGAAGGTTGAGTTCTTGATTTTCTAGTGTGAGTTGATTAAGGAAAAACACAAGTGACTGAGTTGAAATAGGACAAGTTGTATGAGAAATTGACTCATTCTAACTAAATCAATCACAAAACCATTCCTTAATTAGCAATTCACTAATTTTAGCCATCCGAATTAATTTAAATAAGGAACGAAGGCACAATTGTATTCATTCTTGTAGGCACCAGTTTTGCGTGTAATCTTGTAAGTGAGCATGACAAGAAGAAGGCTTGTGCAAGTTGGTAGAAGGTAGTTCTTGATTTGAGTTCTTGATTTTCTAGTGTGAGTTGATTAAGGAAAAACACAAGTGATTGAGTTGAAATAGGACAAGTTGTATGAGAAATTGACTCATTCTAACTAAATCAATCACAAAACCATTCCTTAATTAGCAATTCACTAATTTTAGCCATCCGAATTAATTTAAAGAAGGAACGAAGGCACAATTGTATTCATTCTTGTAGGCACCAGTTTTGCGTGTAATCTTGTAAGTGAGCATGACAAGAAGAAGGCTTGTGCAAGTTGGTAGAAGGTAGTTTTCCCTTGGCTCATGCGCTGGAATTTACGAGCTAAAGTATCAACTCTTGCTCAAGAAATTAGAGACTTGGCTCCATGGGTTTGTGTTGGTAATTCAGAGTAGAGGAGGAGAAAGGGAAGAGGGTAGCGTGATCAAAATTCTTGCAAGGGTTTCATGCTTAAGATAAGTAGGTTGAAGGGTGTATTATCCAAGTGAAACAATTGCATTTGTAAGATATCAATTGCTCAGTTTCTATTAGTAAACACACAAGGGTTTTCTTAGTTGGGTTCCCTAGAAAAATATTTGTTTTTCTATTGTGTCACTATGATTTATTTATGTTCCTATTCTACTGAAAAATACATAGAGAAATTTTGTGTCTATATGAAAATAAACTTGTTTTCATATTGTTCATATTAGCAGATCAAAATTTCTTGGATTTTCTACATGGTATAGGAGCAGTTGGAATTGATTTAAGGGTCATGACAAGTGCATCTCGCATGAAAGGAGCCATGCATTTTTAGGAGGTAGATTGATGGAGCCCTAGTTTAGGGTAGATACAAAAGACCCTATGTGCAGACTTCTTAATGGAGCTAGAAGGCTACTAGTGGGTAGATCAGTGAGACAAAGTTCAATGACACAAAAGGAGTTATGATCACTGATAGTGGCAGATTATGGACTCACAGAACATGGTCGGAAAGAACAAGTATTCTGAACATGTTCCGCAGAAGAAAGTAAGGAAGCCTTCTAGTTCAGAGGGAGCAGCTGCAGAAGTGGAAAACATGGTATTGTTGGAGACAGATCCAACACCTTCCTCGCTAAGAGGGAGTGTTGAAAACAATAGCAAGAAAGTTATTCCTTGATTTGTGCCTTAATTCAAGGAGTCAAATTCCAGTTTCTTGTTTGTCATACTCAATTTCCTAAAAATTAGGATAGGTTAGGATGTAGCTAATTGATGTGTTGAAATTGAAGGTTGAGTTCTTGAGTTTCTAATGTGAGTTGATTCAGGAAAAACACAAGTGATTGAGTTTCAAGTGGTTGAGTTGAAATAGGATGAGTTACATGAGTAGTTAACTCATGCTAAATCAATCAATCACAAAACCATTCCTTAATTAGAAATTCACTAATTTTAGCCATCTGAATTGTTATAAAGAAGGAACAAAGGCACAATTGTATTTATTCTTGTAGGCATCAATTTTGTGTTAAAGCTTGTAAATGAGTGTGACAAGAAGAAGGCTTGTGTGAGTATGTAAAAGGAATTTTTCCCTTGGCTCATGCGCTATACGTTAGGAGCTAAAGGATCAGCTCTTGCACAAAAAATTAGGGACTTGGGTCCTTTGGTCTATGCTAGGAATTCAGAGCGGAGGAGGAGCAAGGGAAGAGGGCAGCGTGATCAACATTCTTGCAAGGGTTTCATGCTTAGGATAAGCAGGGAAAAGAGTGTATTCTCCATGTGAAACAATTGCATTTGTAAGAGATCAATTGGTCAGTTTCTATCAATAAATAATTAGAGGGTTTTCCCAGTTGGGCTCCCTAGAAATATATTTTGTTTTTCTATTGTGTCATTCTGATTTATTTTTGTTCCTAGTCCACTACAAAATATGTAGAGAAATTGTGTGTCTATATGAAAATAAACTTGTTTTCAAATTGTTCATATTAGCATATTAGTATTTCGTCATTTTTCTACATTTATCTAATGAAGGAAAACTTAGGGCATGGAGGGCTTGACTTCTTTTCACTGCAAATGTCCTTGTTTGAGAGTGAACTAGGGCTCTAAATCTATCTCTCTTGGTTGCAGTCCCTAAGATCAATAGTTTTGCCTCTCCTAGCATGCTTTATTTCCATATCAAGCACTACATTTAGGGCTCTTTGTAGCAGCAGTCACCTAACATCCCTCCTTACTATACTTGGACTACCATACACTTGTCCCAATCTAGACCAGTATCTTGCATTGCTTCTTGTGCTTCATATATGATTATATTAAGTCATCTCCTTGATTGATCTAGGGTCATTAGTACTACCCTCACTTAAGGCTTGTAGATATCCTTGATACTTGTGATTTAACCCTCAAATCACATAGATCTAGAGAAACTCTCAAATTTTTGTACATACCCTATGAACAAACCTTATCCTTATACATGAATGGTTCATACCTCTGAAATAGGGTATCACATCTTGCCACCATACTTGGCTCAGTGAATGCTCAAGATCTAAGGTATTTCAACCCTGTTTGGAGAACCAAACCAACCCATGTCTTGGCCTTAATACCTATGTAAACTCTATGTTTAACCCTCACTACCAGCCTTCTTTTCCTCTTCTATTTCTCAACTTTTACCCAAATTCTTTCCTAACCGTTTGGACCTCTAAACTAGATCTTTTTGCATTCTAGTCAATATGCTTTAGGTATTTTCCCTACTTGCAATCACACATGAAATCTTGACCACTATACTTGGAGAATTTAAGGCCCATCACATGCTCAAATCTACTCCTATTTCACATGACCATCACTTTATCAAGCTCATCCTCGCAATCAATCACTAGGATGACACAAAAAATCCCTTCTTACCTTCATATAGGCTCCAATGATGCGTAGACAATTTAAATTCTTATTCTCCCATGCATCCCTAAACTAGGGCTTTTAGAATTCTTCTATCTCAAAACCCTTTAGACAACCCATCACTCTACTCTTTCACTGGCCCTATTGCTCACTATGCATGACCCTAATATTCTATATAGATCCACACTCCTCATATCAGACTTCGGCCACCCTAAAATTCAATTTCAATAAAAAATATAAGCACAGATAGCTAGCAACATTATCACAGGGTATTAGGTCTAGTTTCTAAGGGTTCTCAATCCTTCTTCCAATATGAAATTGAGTGCATGCGAGTAGTACTCTAGGGCTATAACAACATGAAATAAACCCTCACCAGGGCTTGACCTTTACATAGAAGAAGGCCTCATTTCTCATGTGCAAATCTTCCTTCTTTATGAATGAGTATCCTAGAGGACCTCCTCCAAATTTCCGAGCAACTCTGACCTTGTTCCTAACCTTTGATCTGACCTATCTCTGTCCCATTCAACCTCCTTATATTTATGTGGCCCTAAGGTAATCAGACCTCCTTCCTTGGAAACATTTCTAGTCCTACTCAAATAAGTAAGCTCCTCTCACTTGATCTCCTTTAGCCTTTCCTGGGCCTCCTTTAAATAGATTCTCCTAAGCGTCTTGGGAACCCACTAGAAATTTAGGGTTTTATCCCTCTTAGACTTGGGATTTAATTTTAATTTTACTTTAATTTTAAAATTTTAAACCCCATTTGGGTATAAAACCCCTTCACTTGGGTTCTTTTCTCGCAAAGTCCTTTTGTGACCAAACGTCTCACAGATCTAGGCTTGTGGAGTACCTCTTAAGCTACACAATTGAACACTTCCTCTCAGCGAGGGAGGTGATTCCAGTGCTTGGAATTAACCATGATCACCGACAAAACTAGCCCATATAACATCAATCTCTGCAACATAGCTTGTAGAATGGATCATACTACCTCGGTAGTGTCTCTTCCTCATCAAAACCTGAAGATCTCAAAATTTCATAAGGTTGATTCCTCTGATGCTAGACACCCTCTCAATCTACATGATCTAAAATGGCTTATCCTTCTTTCACTGTGCACACTGTGATCCACTGTCCCTTCAAAGTAGCTTTGATACCATGGAATTTTCCGTGGCATATGTGAATCTAGGCTTTGGTCTTCGAATATCTGACACAACCAACTCAAATTCCACAACATCACTGATTTTCATAGTGGAAAAACACACATCTGTGATTCATCTAGCGCACATGACAATTTTTAACTTTTCA
This sequence comes from Pinus tabuliformis, assembly GCA_031772625.1. Taxonomy (NCBI): domain Eukaryota; kingdom Viridiplantae; phylum Streptophyta; class Pinopsida; order Pinales; family Pinaceae; genus Pinus; species Pinus tabuliformis. The sequence goes on from CM062812.1 coordinate 552,557,677, forward strand.
AACCCTTCTTTTTTATATTAGAAAACTATAATACAACTGTCTAGGGCTCCCTTACCAAGGATCATGGCCCTCATACAATCACTAATACAAGAATACAAACTAGGGCTTGGATTCAATCAATTTAACTGCCAATATACCTTGAACTAGACAACACTTGACCTACATGTTGATGGTGGCCACACATAGCCCTTTCAGTCCACACATATTTAATACATTTTCTATTCCTTCTTGTCCCAATCCACAACATCCAAATCTACCTCTATCAATGAATCCTATTCCTTTAGGTCATTGAACATGGATCACCAATCTGCCCTCTAGCTGATCATTAGTCCATTAAAGAATCAATGCACAGAGTATTCTTATGAGTTTTGCACAACCCTGTTTGTGAATAACTCTTGGATTTCCCATTATTTCTCCTCATCACTTTGAGACTTCTTCCAACTATTTCCTTCTTGTGCTACTCCAATGAAGGAAAACTTAGGGGATGGAGGGTTTCCCTTCTTTTCACTGTAAATGTCATTCTTTTACAGTGAATCAAGTCTCTAAATTTGGTTCTCTTATCTGCAATCCCTGAGCTTAGTAGTTCTGCCTCTCCTAGCATGCTTGATGTCCACCTCAAGCACTATAACTAGGGCTCTTTGTAGTAGTCATCTAATAACCCTCCTTATTGTACTTGGACTACCATACACTTGTCCTAATCTATACCACTATCTTGTAATACTTATTATGGTTCAGATTTGCCCATCTTCTATCATCTCCTTGACTAATCTAGGGTCATCATAGATACCCTTATTTAGTGCTTGTAGATCTACCCTGATACTTGTGATTTGACCCTTAAATCACATAGATCTAGAGAAACTCTCAAAATTTTTTCCATACCCTATGAATAGACCTTTTCATCATGCATGAAATCTTCATACCTCTAAAATAGGGCATCACATCCTACCGCCAAACTTTGCTAAGTGCATGCTCCAGATATGAAGTATTTCAGCCTTGGATGGAGCACAAAACTAGCCCATGTATTAGCCTCAATACCTTAGCAAACCCTGCACTCAATCCTCACTACGAGCCTTCCTTTCCTGCTTTATTTCTCAACCTTTACCCAACTACTTTCCTAATTGTTTAGGCTTCTAAACCAGAACTTATTGCCTTCCAATCAAGATGCTTCAAGATTTTTTCCTACTTGCAATCACATAGGAAATATTGACCATTGTAATTGGAGTATTTGAGGCCCATTTTATGCTTAGATCTACTCCTATTTCACATGACTATCACTCTACCAAATTCAACCTAGAAATCAATCACCAGGAGGAAATAAAAAACCCCTTCTTACCTATATCTAGGCTCCAATGTTGTGCAGCCACTTCAAATGCTTCTTCTCCCATGCGACTCTAAACTAGGGCTTGTATATTTATGCTATCTCAAAACCATTGAGACAACTTGTCACTTTGCTCTTTTGTTGGCCCTATTCCTCACTATACATGACCCTAATTCTTCTATCTAGATCCACACTCTTCATCTTAGACTTTGACTGCCATAAGATTCAGTTTCAATCACAGAGATAAGCACACATAGCTAATGACATTATCATAGGGTCTTAGGTCTAGTTTCGAAGGGTTCGCGACCCTTCTTCTAATATAAAATTGAGTGCATGTAGGAAGACTTCTAGGGTTGTAACAACATGGAATAAACCCTCACTAGGGCTTGACCTTTACACAGAAGAAGGCCTCCTTTCTCATGTGTAGATATTCCTTCTTGAGGACCGAGTTTCCTAGAGGACGTCCTCTGAATTTCTAAGCAACTTCAGCATTTTTCCAAACCTTGGATCTAACCTATCTTGCTCCAATTTGGCCTCCTTATATCTTTATGGCCCTGAGGTACTTGGACCTCTTTCTTTGGCTACATTTCTCTTCCTACTCGACTAAGTGAGTTCCTCTCCCTTGGTCTCCTTTAACCTCTCCTAGGCCTCCTTTAAATATCTTCTCCTAAGCCTCTTAGGAACCCACTAGAACTTTAGAGTTTTAGTCCTTTTAGAATTAGGATTTAATTTTACTTCTAATTTTATTTTTAAAATTTTAAACATCATCTGGGTCTAAAAACTATCCACTTGGGTTCTTTTCCCACAAATTCCTTTTGTGACCAAAATTCTCACAAACTCTGGATCTAATCTTGTGGAGTACCTCCAAAGTTACATAATTCAACACCCACTCTTAGCAAGGGGGGTACTTCCACTGCTTGGAAGTAATCATCATCACCAGCGACACTATCCCATATAACATCCATCTTTGCATCATACCATGTAGAATGGATCATGTTATCTTGGTAGTGTCTCTTCCTCATCAAAACCTAAAGATTTCGAACTTACATAGGGTTTCTCCCTCTAAATCTAGATTCCCTTTGTATCTACATGATCTCCACTGGCTCATCCTGCTTCCACTATGCACACTCTAATCCATTGGCCCTCAAAAATAGCTCTGATACCATGTTGAATTTTCCACGGCATATGAGAATCTAGGTTAGGATCTTAGAATATCTAACACAACCAACTTAAATGCCACAACATCACTACTTTTCATAACGAAAAAACACACATCAGTGAATCATGTAGTGCACATGATAATTTTTAACTTCTTAAACCCTTCTTTGTTATATTAAAAAAGTATAATAAAATAGTTTAGGGTCCCGCACCAGGGATCATAGCCCTCATACAATCACTGATATAAGAATACAGAATAGGGCTTGGAGTTAATCACCTTAATTTCCAATCTGCATTAAACAAGAAAACACTTAACCTACTTGCTGATGGTGGCCACACACAATGCTTTTAGTGCATGTGTCTTGAACACATAAGCTAGTCCTTCTCCTCCCAATTTGCAGTATCCAAATCTACCTATATTAATGAATCCTGCTCCTTTAGGTCACTGAACATGACTAGATAAAAATCAGACTTGAATTGAAAAAGAAGGAGTTGCAGCTCACAGGTGAGTACTACACCTAGAGACTGCACTCAAACAAAGAGAACTCTCTCTGTACACTCTACTTACATCAAATGAGCAATTACATCATTAAGTACATTACTAGAACTCAGGAAGTTGCAACCAAACTCCTAAACTCTAGGAACAAATCCTAAACTAAGGAGATACGTTACAACTTGTGTAACCATTTCTCCATTAATACAAAATAATATTAATTATTTTCAACTCCCCCCCTTAATGGAAAAAGGATTATCCTGAACTCCTAGCATACCTCTAGACAATTCAAACTTTACACGCCCAAGAGGCTTAGTAAAAATATCAGCCATGTTATCACAAGTTTTACAATATTCAACACATATCTCTTTTGACTGTTGTTTCTCTCGAACAAAATGAACCTGAGTGTCGATATGCTTGGTATTTTTATGAAAGACTGGATTGTATGCAAGCTTGATGGTACTCTGGTTGTCAGTTTTGATAATAGTTGATTCTTTATGCTCTTCTCCTGCATCGTTGAGAAGTCTTCTCAACCAGATAGATTCACATGTGGCTTCACACAATGCTTGGTACTCAGCTTCGCATGAAGATAGAGCTACAGTGTGCTGCTTTTTGCTGCTCCATGCTATGACCCCGGATCCAATGCTGAATGTGTAACCTGTGATAGATCTTCGATCATCCAAGTTACCTGCCCAATAGGAATCTGAAAAACCTGCTAGAATAACATCAGAAGTGTCAGTGTATAAAATGCCATAATTACTAGTACCACTAAGATACCTCAACACACTTTTTGCTGCAACCCAGTGACTTTCGAGTGGTTTTGACATGAACTGGCTCAACACACTAACAGAATATGCCAAATCTGGTCTAGTTGTAGTCAGATATATCAAACTGCCAACTAGCTATCTGTACATGGTAGCATCCACCTCTTTAGTACCATCATCACTGCTTAACTATAAGTTCTGCTATAATGGTGTTGCTGCTGATCTGCACTGCTCCATTCTGAACCTTTCCAGCAAGCTTCTGGCATACTTCCCTTGAGTAAGAAAAGTTTGTCCAGAGTCTTTCCATACCTCAAATCCCAAGCAATAATGAAGGTTTTCGAGATCTTTCATCTCAAACACTTGTGACATCTGCTGTTTGATTTCTTTGATCAGATTGTTAGCATTCCCTGTTATGATCATATCATCTACATAAAAAGAAATCAAAATAATTTGCCTCTGTTTATTAAACTTGGTATACAGATTTGGATCATTTGAGCTCCTATGAAAGCCATGCTGAACAAAAAATGAGTCAATTTTCTCATACCACGAGCCGGGTGCCTGTTTTAAACCATAAAGTGCCTTTTTCAATTTACACACAAGATGTTCCTGCCCTTTTTTCACAAAACCTTCAGGCTGTACTAAATAAATTTCTTCCTTCAAGTCACCATTCAGAAATGCAGACTTAACATCTAGCTGGTGTATCTGCCATTTGTGTTTTTTTGCTAAGGAAATTAGCATTCTAATGGTGTTTAATTTGGCTACAGGAGCAAAGTTGCCATCGAAATCTATTCCCTCTTTCTGTGAGTAACCCTTTGCTACCAGTCTAGCTTTAAGTTTCTCTATACTCCCATCTGCATTTATTTTTGGTTTATACAGCCATTTGCATGCTATGGGGGTTTTACCTTCAGGTAATTCAACCAAATCCCAAGTATGATTTCTGTTTATTGATTCTATTTCCTCATACATTGCAGCCCTCCATGCATCAAATTTACTTGCTTCCTCATAATTTGCAGGTTCTACAATGTTTAAAATATTTGACATTAATGCATAGTCTTTCAATTTAGATGATAATCGAGTCTTCCTACCTGATCTCCTTGGTAGGGGACTTACCTCAATTCTGTCTATTTGAGCCTTTTCTAGGCTTGCATCATCATTGATTACATTGTTTGTTACTTCTTCTTCTTGTTTCTCCTCCTTCTCTTCATCGTCCTCACTGTTTTCTTCCAATAGAAATGGAATGTGCCAATCACTGTTAGAGTCATTCTTTCCTTCTTCAACCTGTTCATGAAATATGACATCTCTGCTTGCAAAAACCTTGTGAGTCACAGGATTAAATAACTTATATGCCTTGAACTTAGTGCCATATCCAACAAATATACATTTCAGGGCTTTAGGATCTAACTTCTTCCTATCAGCCTTAGGTATATGAGCATAAGCTTTTGACCCAAATATTCTTAAGTGACTCACTGCTGGTTTGAATCCAAATAATGCTTCAAAAGGGGTTTTGAAGCCTAGACATCTAGTAGGACTCCTATTCTTTAAATACACAACAATGTTAATAGCTTCTGCCCAAAGACCATTTGATAGACCCTTACCTTGAAGCATGCTCCTTGCGCACTCCACAAGAGTTCTGTTCTTCCGTTCTGCCACTCCATTCTGCTGTGGAGTGTGGGGCACTGTAAACTATTTCACGACCCCATGATGCTTGCAGAAATCCATGAACTCTCCCAACCTGTATTCTCCCCCTTGATCTGAGCGGAGAATTTTTATCCTTTTTCCTGTCTGGTTTTCTACCATGGATTTAAACTCTTTAAAATACTGAAAAGCTTGACTCTTTTTACTTAGAAAATATTTCCATGAAAATCTAGTGCAATCATCTGTAAATAAGAGAAAGTAATATGCTCCTCCTAATGACCTGTTTTGCATAGGTCCACAGATGTCTGTATGCACTAGTTCTAAAATGTCTCTTTCCACTCTATTAACATGCAAATGAAACTCTTCTCTATGCATTTTCCCTAATGCACATCCATCACAATCCAGCTTAACATTATGGAAAACAGGGAGTCCATCAACCATACCTTTTCTCTGAAGTAGGATGAGGTCTTGCAGATTAAGATGGCCGAATCTCTGATGCCAGAGATTTTCGGCTGTCGATCCAACTGCAACCATTGCTTGCTGTGGTATACTCTTCACATCTATTCTGTACAGGCTCCCCACGCGCACTCCTGTTGCAACTGTTTCCATCTGGCTATCCTTAATGACATAGTTAGTCTTAAAGAATTGAACTTGCATGTCCTGATCAGTAATAATTGAGACAGAAACCAAATTTTTGTTAATTCCTGGAACATACAATACATTTTTGAGGTGTCTAATGTCACCACTAGGTAAGTTTACAGGAATGTCACCATATCCTTTGATCTCATGTCCACTATCATCTCCTAAATAGATTTTTGACCCACATGAAGTTTCTTGAAGAAATTCAAACCAATCCTTATTACTAGTCATATGTGAGGATGCGCCCGAGTCAACATACCATATTTCGTCCTCATCTCCCTTTGAAGCTGAAAGAGCAAAATCGACTATAAATAGTCGAAGTTCGTGGCTATGATCCTCTTCTTCCTTAACAAAGCAACCCTTATGTTTTATCTGTTTGTTTCTTCCTTCGTCTGCCTGCCTCTTAACAATCTTTAATCTGATGTCCAGGTTTTCCACAGTAAAAACATTTTTTGCTGGGAAAATTATTAGCAGACATACCTTTAAACGGTCTCTTCTGAAATGTGTTGGCTCCTTTCTACTGCTGCTGCTGCGGTTGTTGATGTTGCTTCCCTTTATAATGTCTCCTTTTTCCATCAGAGCAAGGTCATTGCTCTGTGATTTCAAATTGTTTCGTTGTTCTTCTTCCTGTATCAGAATCCTTGTCAGCTATTCAAATGCAAGGGCTTTCTCCCTTGCTGATAGCCCTGTTATAAACGTATGGTATTCATCAGTCATTCCATTCAACGTGATCATGACCAGATCTGAATCAGAAACTTTCTCTCTGATATCTCCCAATCTGTCCTTCAGGTATTTGACTCTAGCAATGAATCCAACAGCGGACTCATTCTCCTCCATATTCAATGCAAACAGCTTGCCTTTGAGTGACAAGACACGGTTTGTATTCTGCGTCTGGTATAGGTTTTTGATCGTTGTCCAAATGTCAGTGGCCGATTTACAGTCTCTAATATGTGGGATAACATTGTCCTTGACGGACATCTTCAATATGACCTTTGCTTTTGTCTCCCTTTTATCCCAATCTTGTTCTTGTGTGGCTGATCCTGATCTCAACTCATTTCTTGTAGCGATCGACCATGCATTTTCACTTTCAAGTAAAGTCTGCATCTTGAATTTCCAGTTGGAGAAATTCGATCCATCGAGTTTTCCAGACTCGTGGAGATATGATTCTATACTGTTATTCATATTGGATTGATAAAATTTCTGATCCTCTGATGAATAAGTCTATCCAACTGTACACTTTCAGGACACACTAAAAAAAAATCACCACATACTAGATCCGAACCTCTGTTTTGCTGAGAAAAAAAAAAATGTATCTTCAATGAGCCACCACCGGGAAAGTCTGATCTGCTGCCACCAAACAGATCCAGAACTCCAATGTGCCACCACCAGGCAAATCCGATCTGCTGCCACCGAGTAGATTAGGAACTCCAATGCGCCACCACTGGGCAAGTCCGATTTGCTACCACCAAACAGATCCGGAACTCCAATGCGCCACCACCGGGCAAATTCGATCTGCTGCCATCGAGTAGATCCAGAACTCCAATGCGCCACCACCGGGCAACTCTGATCTGCTGCCACCGAACAGATCTGAAATTTCAAAGTGCCACCACCGAGCAATTCCAATCTGCAAAAAATTGCAGATTTTTCAAAGAGAAAGAGGCTGGCACTTCTCGATCGTGAAATAACCACACCGAAAAAAAAATCGATGCGTCTTACGAAATTGGCGTGATTAAGGCTTGATTTTCCACGCCAATAGCACTTTCTGGTGCGCTGGCGCGACTATCGTTCTTAAAACCACACCAAATGGCGTGACTGTTCCTTAATAAACAGCACCAACCCTTTCTTCCGCTCAAAAATGGCGCAACTGTTCGTGACGAAACCGCGCCAACCCTATTTTCTGCTCAGAGATGATGAATCATCTGAGACCTATCTTCATGTGTTACTGTAGTCCACTTGATTCTATGAATGCTTCTGTAAACTCCACTGCCACTACAGTTCTGTAATCAATGATACGTCCTAAAAAAAAAAATTAAGGCTATCCCTACTCTGTGCTCTGATACCAAGATGAAAATCAGACTTGAATTGAAAAAGAAGGAGTTGCAGCTCACAGGTGAGTACTTCACCTGGAGACTGCACTCAAACAAAGAGAACTCTCTCCGTACACTCTACTTACATCAAATGAACAATTACATCATTAAGTACATTACTAGAACTCAGGGAGTTGTAACCAAACTCCTACACTCTAGGAACAAATCCTAAACTAAGGAGATACGTTACAACTTGTGTAACCATTTCTGCATTAATACAAAATAATATTAATTATTTTCAACTTGACTCACGAATTTTCCCTCTAGATGATCATTAGCCCATCAATGAATCAACATATAGGGTATTTTTGTGTGTTGTTAATAACTCTATTTGTGTATAACTCCTAGACTTCCCACTACTTATCCTCAACACTTTGGGAGTTCTTCCCACTATTTCCTTCCTGTGATACTCCAATGAAGGAAAACTTAGGGCATGGAAGGTTCTCCTTCTTTTTACTAAAATGTCCTTCTTTGACACTGAACTAAGGCTCTAAATCTGGTTCCCTTGGTTGTAGTCCCCGAGCTCAATAGTACTTCCTCTCCTAGCATGCTAGATGTCCATCTCAAGCACTACACTTAGGGCTCCCTGTAGTAGTCACCTAACATCCCTCCTCATTATACTTGGAATGCCATACACTTGTCCCAATATGGACCACTATCCTACACTACTTTTTGTGCCTCAAATATTTCCACCTTCGGTCATCTCCTTGACTAATCTAGGGTCATAAAAACTGCCCTCACTTAGGGATTGTAGATCTACCCTCATACTTGTGATTTGACCTTGAAATCACATAAACCTAGAGAAAATCTCAAATTTTTTTCCATTCCCTATGAAAAAACCTTATCATCATACATGAAATGGCACCATAATTGACTCAATGCATGCTCTAGATCTAAGGTATTCCGACCCTAGTTGAAGCACCAAACCAACCCATGTATTGACCTCAATACCTCTGCAAACTCTCCACTCAATCCTCACTAACAACCATCCTTTCCTGCTCTATTTCTCAAACTTTACCCAAATTCTTGCTTATCTATTTGGATCTCCATAATAGATCTTTCCTCCTTCCAATGATGCTTCAGGGCTTGGCCCTACTTGCATTCACGTAGGAAATCTTGGTCATTTTACTTGGAGGATTTAAGGCCCATCACATGCTTAGATTTGTTCCTATTTCACATGTCCATCACTCTACCAAACTTGACCTAGCATTCAGTCACCAAGAGGACACACACAATCCATTCTTACCTTCAGCTAGGCTCAAATGGTGTATGGCCATTTCAGATGCTTCTTCTCCCATCGACCCTAAACTAGGGTTTGTAGATTTTTGATATCTCAAAACCCATGAGATAGCCCACGACTCTTCTATTTTGTTTTCCCTATTCCTCAATGTACAACACCCTAATATTCTTTCCATATCCACACTCCTCATCTCATACTTTAGCAACCCTAAACTTTAATTTCAATCACATAGATAAGAACTCCTAGCTAGCGAAATTATCATAGGGTATTAGGTCTAGTTTCTCGAGGTTCTTGGCCCTTCTTTCGATATGAAACTAAGTGCATGTGGAGAGTCTTCTGGGGTTGTAACAACATATAATAAAACCTCACAAGGGGTTGACCTTTATGCAGAAGAAGTTCTCATTTCTCATGCAAATATCTACCTTCTTAAGGACTAAGTGTCTGAGATGACCTCCTCCAAATTTCTGAGAAATTTTGACCTTTTTCCCAACCTTGGATCTAACCTATCTTGCTCCCATTCAGCCTCCTTATATCTCTACGTCCCTGAGGTACTCAGACCTCCTTCGTTGGCTACATCTCTAGTTCTAATTGAGCAAGTGAGCTACTCTCCCTTGATTTCCTTTAAATAGTTTCTCCTAAGCCTCTTAGATCTCCTTTAAATAGTTTCTCCTAAGCCTCTTAGGAACCCACTAGAACTTTAGGGTTTTAGTCCTCTTGGACTTAGGATTTAACTTTCCTTTTAATTTTCTTTTTAGAATTTTAAACCACATTTGGCTAAAAAACCCATTCACTTGTGTTCTTTTCCCACAAAGTCTTTTTGTGGCCAAACTTCTCATAAACCCCAGATATAGGCTTGTGGAGTACCTCCCAAGCTACACAATTCAATACATTCCATAAAAAAATGTTTATGAAACCTTTAATTCACCTATCTCACCTCACATACCAAACCCCCAACTAAATGTACCTGAGACTTTTCCTAATATTTCAAACCCATAGTTAAATATAACTACTCATGGCATGATGATCTATAGTCAATACCAACCATATAACCAACCAATTTTCATATATCCTCCTTGATCAAAATTAGAATTATCGAAATTCAATGGAAACGAAAAACAAGGTGTGGCCCGGTTCAACAAGGAGGAAGAATATTTCGATATCTACAATATTTATAATTATTATGATAAGATCATATGTGTATCCATAGAATTGGAAGGAGATGCATACAACTAGTACATATGGTAGAAAAATTCAACATATGTAGTAAATTTGAACAAATTTAAGGATGAATTCCTTAAACAATTTCAAGGCATCATAAGAGTTCACTAAAATCACTAGGTTACAACAACAAGGAAATATGAATGAATTCACATGTTAATGGGAAGCATTGGCTATGAGAGTACTTGGAATATCAATAGAAACTTTAGTTTGATCTTATATCACTAGATTAAAAACACACATCCAGAATGAGCTAAAGCTACATGTTATTACAATTAAGACATAATTAGCATGGAAAGAATTGTAGAAAAGGAGCTGGAAATATCATTGCTACAAATATTAGATAATGCTAACTCAAGGTGGAAAATTCCCCAAACTATTGAAGTAGAAAATACAAGATATGCTCCACCACATTTAAAAGGAGGAAAATCTAATCTAGAAGTCTAATGAATAAAAAATGGGAAATGCAAACAATGTGGCAAAAAATGGGGCCCCATGCATAAATGTTTTAAAGGGAATAATACCAAAAAATTATATAAATGTGAAGAGAATGATGATTCATGTAGTTAAGAATAAATGATACAAGAAGCAAAGATTCCAGACAATTTTCCATAGACTCAACAACAAGAATGTGATGCAAGTATCATTATTAGCCATGTTAGGAATAACCAAACCTCATACCTTAAAGTTAGAAGGACATACCAAAATAACAATGTAATGGTATTAATACATATAGGGAACACTCACAATTTTGTTGACACAAATCTCATAAGAAGGTTGAATCTTTTCACATATCCAATGCCTAATATAAAAGTGATGGTATGAGAGGGAAAGAAAATTGACGGAATAGGAAAATGCCATAAGGTTAAATTGTAGATTCGGGACTACAATATAGAATCCTCATTTTACACCATACTTATTGCAGGAGTGGATATGGTCCTAGGTGTCCAATGGCTACAAACATTAGGCACTTATTTTTCCAACCATCAAAAACACTTTATAAAGTTTAGATGGGAAGAAGAGAAATATAAATTATATGGATTTAAACCACCTCAAATCCAAATTGTATCATCCCATTAGATGGTGAGGTTGGTTCAAAAAGGGGCACCAACCTATATAATTCATTGTCATTAAATGGAAATATTGGCTTCAGAATTAGTTAGTTCAAAAACAAAAACAAAAAACATTCCAAGATTTTCCACTAGAGATGCCCTTAAAATAGAGATTTGAGCACAGTGTTGAAGTCAAAGTGGGATCAAGTCCTATCAACATCAAGCCGTATCAATATACATTTCATTAAAAATAAAAAATCGTAAAAATGTCCAAGACCTACAGAAGTGTGTTATCATTACAAAAAGTAGAAATCCTTATGCAACTCCTATAGTCCTTGTTCGGAATAAGGATGGATCTTTTAGGCTATGCATTTGATTACAGAGGATTGAATAAGACAAAAATAAAAAATGAATTTCCTATTTCCTTTATAGACGAAATTTTGGATGAACTACATGAAGCCAAGTATTTTGTTAAACTAGATTTGAGATCAACAAATTACCAATTACAATAAAACATGTTACATTTACAATATTGTTTTGTAGTGAGATCACTATAAACAATATTGTAAATGTAACATGTTTTATTTAAAAACCATTATAGAAAATATCATTAATATCACGTAGAATGTAAGATGATTTATTTATTTTATTTTTAAAGCATTGTTAAAACAAAAACTTAAATGAAATATTTTTTTTTTGTAAGTTTTTTTTGCATTGTTATAACAAATATTTACATCAAATATGGCTTACTACCTTGAAAAGCAAACCAAAGACAATAATTCATAGAGTAAAAAACTAACAAAATTAATTCATTGTCCAAGACAAGCAAGGACCTAAAATAGCTACTGCCCCACTAGGGGGGAACCAATAACAAGAGACAAAATAAGTAGCCTTAGAGGTAAGATGTATTTGAATTAATATAACCATTAGAGGAAATTTTAGCCTAAAAGTGGCCTCCTAAGGAAAATTAATAAAATTATAGTTAAAATAATAAAATAAGAGTTATGAATTTTGGAGGAAAAAAAAAACTATTTTTTTAATTGTATTTTTGGCTTATCTCCCTATAGGTTTACTCAAATTTCAAGAATAGATACGATGAAATTTTAGCCTAAAAGTGGCCTCCTAAGGAAAATTAATAAAATTATAGTTAAAATAATAAAATAAGAGTTATGAATTTTGGAGGAAAAAAAAAAACTATTTTTTTAATTGTATTTTTGGCTTATTTCCCTATAGGTTTACTCAAATTTCAAGAATAGATATGATGCAAAATTGAATTCCACATCCAACAAGTACCCATTATGCACACTTTTGATAAGACCCACATTGATAAAAATTGAAGATACATTAAAAAGGCGTGTTGAAAACACTTTTTTAATGTATCTTCAATTTTTATCAAAATGGCTCTTCTCAAAAGTGTTGGAAATAATATTGAGGGGGGGGGGGGGGGGGGGGGCAGGGTGAATCAGTATTAACAACTTAACAATATTTCATTTCCATAAACAGATTTGTATACGCTACTTCTGTTAATGAAACTTGCATATATACACAACTGTGTTTAGAGCAACCAGCATATACCTTATAAACTTATTATCTAGTCAGTTGATCTATAATCTATGTATCAGAACCATATAGTAGTAACATGTATAGTAAAAATAGAGCAGACAATCACACACAAGAACGCAAGATATAAGGTGGAAACCCAATGTGGGTGAAAACCACCTGCTGCAATTTGTCTCTATCTTCTTTTAATAAGAAACTTCTTTTTACAATATTTCTGTACTGGCGCAGTCTTATACCGGCACACAGGCTTGTACCTGCAGAAGGCTACAACCTTCTCTCATTCTCCAGCTTCTCCTGGGAGGGAGCTACAACCCCCTTAGCTCTTGTACTAGCTAATGTACTAGTATGTAGGTGCTGACCTACAGAAGGCTACAACCTTCTCTTTTCTTCCAGGGACCACGTTTCATAAATTTTCAGACTGGATCCATCAATAACATCAATCAAACATCAAATATATCTGCATCAACCAATCTCCTTTCAACCAAAATTGAATCAAACAATCACTTTTCTGAAAGCTGTAACCAGAACACAGTAATAGTAACCAGAACCCAAGCCAAAACCCAGAACACTGCAACAGTAGACAGAAGTAGCTAAAACATATTTTATGAGGTGTACGCTACTTCAATGTGTTGAACCTATGTTGATACGTTGTTATCTGAAGCCAGACCTGCGTATATGCTATTTTGAAATTCTGAATCAGCGTGTATACGCACCTTTGCTATACTGAACCTGCGTACAGATCTGTAAAAGATGATTTAACCTTTACAACTATTCAGACATCAGTTATACCCAGATCATCAGATTTACAGATTATGACATGCGCCAATAAAAGATCAAAACCACACAAAGATACTTCTCTTCAAGCCTAAAGATCTTGACCCATCAATAGAACTTTATCCTTCTTCAAGCGCTCAAGTTCCTCCTTGATTCAGATCCAGCTATCCAACATAACTCAATGGCCAGTAGTCTAGATCTTGCTCTTCATTAGATATTCAATACTTGAGTGCCTTTGCCTAATGATCTCCTTCTCCTTTTATAGTCTTAGGCCTTACTCAATACCATGGTCCAAAACCACTTAGAAGTAATACCTTGGACCAAATACCTGGGGTCAATACTTCGGTCAAGATACCTTGGATCAATACCATAGGTCAAAATACCATGGACCAAATACCACGGACCAAAACCTAGTTTTGCAACATGTATGCACTTTTCCTTGCGTGAAAGTGCGTGTATATGCATACGTGCCTTTTGGTCTGCGAGCCCGCGTGTATACGTGGCTTGGTCAAGGGGAACCTGCGTATACTTCTTTTTCTTTCATTCTGTGAGCCTGAACTGTGATTTGTCATCTGAGTGAGTTGCCATCAAGGACAACACCTGTGTCATAACGCCAAACTTGTGTCATAATGCCAACAAAAAGTATGTATAATGGGTACTCATTTGATGTGAACTTTAATTTTGCATCAAACAAATGTTTGCACTTGAAATTTGGGTAAACCTATAGAGAGATAAGCCAAAAATGCAATTAAAAAAAAATACTTTTTCTTCTTTTCCCTCTAAAATATTTACATTTACCTATTTTTAAATTTAAAGGATTTTTATTGGTTTACATATTATGACATGGAAATTACATGAAAATTTCATTAGCACTTTTAGGCTAAAATTTCCTCTAATAAAATAAAATATTGTTTGCCACCTTGGAAAGCAAACCAAAGACAACAAAGCATAGAGTAAAAAATTAACAAAATCAATTAATTGTCCAAGACAAGTAAAGACCTAAAACAACTATTGCCTCACTAGGGTTTAACCAACAACAAGAGATAAAACAAGTAGCCTTAGTGGAATGTAATTTCTGAGACAACAAGAAAAATAAGCTAAATAGAGACACAAAGAGAAACATACCTTCAACCCTAGGAGCCAACTTGAATAGAAAGAATTGAAATGAAAATGTATGGAACCTAAGCATCAGGATGATAATGAAGTATCAAGGTTGATAGCTTCTTCCTCAACCTTGCATGGAGGAAATGGATAGCTAGGCAAAGAACCCATCTCAAACTTTGCTAGCTAGCCTTCCATGTAAAACATAAGCTCGCTAAGCTCATCTAGCCTATTCAATATATTGACCTGGGACTGTCTCCTATCAACTGATATTTTTCCTAACAACAACTTGACATGCCAATATAAATCAATAATATGCAGATAATGATTTTGGCAGTCCTATGAATTACCTGTATTTGGAAACCAAAGATGCAGTGGCAACCATGACATATGAATGGAGAGTGGCTTGCCTTTCATGAAAAATTTATTCCTCCACGAGATGAATCACCTCTTGACTGTCAAGGGATATGTTGGCATGGAAGTTGTGGCTAATCTCTGCTCATTTATAGGACTAAGATCCACAAGAATCACCAAGATCACTAATGCCACACCAACAATGATCTCTCTAATGCATTGTGGTTATCGTAGGCAATAAGACATCACATGGAATGAGACTGATATGGGAGGGGGGACACATGAGTCAACCATGAAGGAGAGAGGCCATGATAATTTTCTAGGTAAGTTGAAGTGGCAATGTACTTGGGACTAGACCTTATCCATAGGAAAACGCTGGTAGTAGAGGAGGAAATTCAATAATATGGATGGGATGAAATCCACCCAAGAACCTAGTCGAGAGTCTGAGCATATGGTGGGTGTGAACAAGAGCAGTAGGAGATGATAGAGGAGGAAGAAAATCTCAAGCCAACATCCAAGGACGAGGAACATACTAGAGTGCTCTCTATTTCCATAGGTGCATATAATGCAACAAGATTTATAAGGGGTCTTTGCCTCCCTCCTTGGGAAGCAAGGTCCCATAAAGCCTCAAGTGGATGACATATGAAGGGGTGGTGGCGGGAGGGTGTTTTAAGTCATTACCCCACTAAATACACCTCATACACCCCCTATTGGGCTACTAATATCCAAGGCAAAAATTTCTTCGCAATCATGTTTCAATGAGGAAGCATGGAAGTGGAACAAGATGAGTGATTGAACATAGAGTGGGTGATACATCCATCGAAAGCTAACCATTTAGATAACTTGTTTGTCGATCTAGTAATATGAAAAGAAAAGGAAACATAAATCTAAGGAAGAAGTTCCTCAATGAAATCTAGGAAACGTTCTAGTATCTAACTTTTGATGTTCTATAGAGAGGTGGACAAATAATGTCGTTACAAGACAATTATTTATTTCTAATAAACTAATGAGAACCCCTTCTACACTTACCGCCTTTAAAATGATCACTATTGTGATAAAAATATTAATATCATTTTTTTATATTAACAATGGGTAAAGATAATTGTTTTTTATTAATTTTGAAATTTATATTTTAAACTTTTTATTTTATATATATATATATTGATCATTACTAACAATATTATAAATGTCACGAGATTTATCAAAAAAAAAAATTAAAGAAAATGTCATTAATATCATGTAGAATGTAAGATTACTTTTATTTTTGAAGCATAGTTAAAACAAAAGATTAATTGAAGACATTTATTTACTCACTCCATTTAACTATAATTATTCTAATTTGGTCTTTTTTATTTAAAATTTGTTATCATTTTTTCGAGGAAACAATTGTTATTATTAGTGTGATGGCTTAGATGCTTTGCAACAAAGTTGGTTCCAAGGGAGAAGGTCAAATGGAAGAAAGGTTGATGGTATTAGTTAACAACTTTTCTAAAGCCTTTAATTCAACATAGGTATACTACCTACAAAGTATGTTTCTATAAATGATATAAATCCTTAGAAACTAAACCCTAGTATAGAAAAGCACAAGGATTTAACTTATCAACATGATGGACTTTGTACTATTATTCTTTCTATCGATTTTTCTAAAGATTTTGAACTTCCTTATTGTAGCTTAGTTGGAAGAAACAAAGTTCAACTCAAGGTATGGTTTATTGGAGATTTATTGGGACTTAAACATATGGTGGTTCCTCAACACTAATGTAGGATGTTTAGAGTCATAACTTCTAGAAGGTGAGAGGAAGCATGAAAGGCACAAGTGTATCAAAAACTGCAGGACCCTATCTACGCGAATTTGAATGCAAAGACCAAGCTAAATTACATTATGAATTGGAAAAAATTGTGCTTATAGGTAATTTTCTAGGTAAAATGATGAGCAATGAATATTTGAAATATCTAATACACAATCAATCACATGGTTAGATACATTCCATGCATCATGACTTTGGCAAAGGGATGGTTCCATTATATTTGCCTACTGAACAACAAGTTGTAGATATCTTCACCAAACCTTTGGCATCACCAAGATTTATTTAGTTATGGTTGATGCTTAGAGTGAAGGAAGTTTCTGTTGGAGGGTCATCTTGAATTCTCTTTCATCTCCTCATTCATAATTTCTCTTCTTATTCTGCTTTTTCTTTCCCTTTCTTGCTCTCTTTTGGGGAGGAGTTTTTCCTTACGATTTTTTCTCATTTTATCCACTTATGAGATGTTGTACATGGGTACCTTAGCAAGTCTTATTTCCAAGAACAATTTTTTTTTTTTTTTAATTTCCTCCCCATGCTTCACTTATGGGGTAATGTTAGAGTTCCAATAAAAAACATTGAAAATTGTAAGCTTATATAGCAATCTTATATGCTAAATTGTGAAGTTTATCTTCTAGTTATCACTAGAATCTTTCTTTGATACTATAGATAAGATTGTTGTCTAGTTCATTCTTAAGTAATGGAGGATATATTCCTTCATTTCTTCAATAATTTCTCTTCATGAACGTGTTTTTTCTTATGTAGTCTAGTCCTGAGGTGCCCCTTTACACATCTACAAGGTGAGAAAACACAACACTACCAATAAAATCATTTCAATGGGAAAGACAACAACACTCTAAACATAGTACCCACATGTGGGATTAACATGGCTTAGTTGAGAAACAAGTATTTCTCATTAAACAATATGGAGTGAAATGTCTTTAAATCTTGGAGTTACATCAATAATATCACATATTACTCCATCTGTGATTTACTATGAGAATTTTTATTTTAGCCTTAATCCTTCCTTTTCCATTTATAATTAAAGGGTATACTATGTCTCTTAATGATGTAGTCATCTCATGCTTCGCTCCATCATCTCTTGTTGTTATATTGTCACAATTAATCATGGGAATCTGTATTGCAAATAAGAATTCAAGGGTTTTTCATCAACTTCAAGCTGGGAGGCTTGAAATGAAACATAAAGCATCACAAATTATAGAAAAAATTAAACACAAACACTTTTTTCCATAGTAACTAATAGATATTGGAATCCTTAAAAAGTTATCATTGAACTACATAATGGAGAATTGAAAACATGATGTAGGTTTATCTAGTTTGATGAGTTTCCCAGCTCTATACAATTTAAGAATTTTCCAACCACTATGCTTCCTCATTTTTATCCTAGTAAAGCATACTAAATTTGTATTACATGAATAGATGTGGATGGGTTGAGAACATAAATAAGTACAAAAATAATACATGTCAAAAACAAATCTCAATTATGATTCCTTATCATCATTAATGGTTGTAGCATTATGCGCCTTTTCTTCATTCCTACTATAGCCTATCCATTCTTCCCTTAGATCTTAAATAGGTGTAATAATCTCCTATTATTTACCCTTGTTAGTCTTAATTATTGTTTTATTTATTTAGATGAGCTTGAGAAGAGTCCAAGGACCTCTAAGTTTCTTCTTCTTTCTTAACTTGCATGGGCTGGTGGGATGATTTAAGAGATTCTAATTTCTCTAGAGGAATAAAATTTATCTCCTTCATCAACTAAGGGATTGTCATGAGGAGATCCTTGAGAACATGGTGCTAGGTGGCACTTTTACATAAGAAAAATCCATTGCAGAAGGAGGAACCTAATTTTTTAGCTAAGAAATGGGGGATAATGTGGGTGTTAAAGGGTCCTTATTAATCAAGTGGCATGCCTCCATTTATCCAACCCATCAAGTGGGTTTTCTTAGAAATATCCTTGAATGACTAGTCTTTGAGAGATTAGAGCACTAGGAAACAATTTCCCCTATCACAATCATGCTCTGCACGATAAGGTTACTTATAATCCATTTTAAGTCTAGATCTAATCTTTTAAAACCGTATTGATTTCTATCAAAAATCATTTATTAAAATCCATGTGCACACATATGCACCCTTGTGGTATGATAAGTTAGTTCTTTGTTTCCTCATTTTTGAAATTTTATTAGAGCATTCTTGATATCACTAAAGAATCATAAGCCTAGAAATGCATATGAAGTTTAGGTTATCTTATAGAGGTATGGGGTGTGGAGAGGGAGTTTGAAAATGTGTCAAATGTAGGAGCGTTAGGCTTCATATAGAGTTGACATTTCCCCTAGAATTAAAATGGACCAAAGTTGAGGACCTGATCTTTGACCTCTTCTAAGTAAAATTATACTATAAATATTCCTTTGGTGAAAGGATAGATATAAGCTCCTTCCTTGAGGTCTTGTTTCCAAGAGTAATTAATTCATCAATGGAGGTGTGTAATTTTAAGCTAAGGCCCATTTTTCATGACCCCATGGCCTTCTATGGTCATAAAGAACCTTTTGGGTGCACTACGAGCCCTTGAGCATGAGGCACTAATATGTCTCACTTTTGCCTCATGGAACACAAAGTTACTCCACCCAGGCTATGCCTCATAGTAAGTCTACTTATATAATCTCTATACCATATATTAGTTAATCAAATAACATAATTGTTCAATATAGTGTAAGCAATATTACTGTCACTTTTATTTAATTAGATTTCCATTCATAAATAAATGAACATTATATGAAAGACACCAATCAATCATTAATATCATCATACACATGAACAAATTTTATAAAGGAATAACCCTTTAACCTACTTATTTTATTAAAAATCACAATTACAAAGTCCCCCCAATGCAAAGGCTTAGTTCACAAAATCCAAAAAGCCAAGAAACACCAAAAAAATACAAAGGACCCTTGTTCCAACCTCATACACCCTACTAGGTCACCCGCCACCCTATCGTTGGTCATCTCCATCCTATCAGGTTAGTCTAGTTTAGCTACAAGGTTCCTTGGTCCTACATGACCGTGGGCCCAAGTTGCTCATCTCTAATCCTTCCCTTTTTCTTTTGCATCGTTCTAAACTTCAACTACATCCATTTTTTTACTTGGTTCTTGTTACTTCGTTTCTTGTTATGTCTTGTCATGTGCCTTTGCTCTGTGTGACTCTTATACTTATACAAATTTTTCCATGCTTTAAACAATTCTCTACCTCACACCTCGGGTTGACTCTCACATCGTTCCACTCTTGAATTGGTCATCTCTCCCATCATTCCACACTTAAACGAGTTGGCTCACCCATGTGTATTGGGTGCCTTGGGTTGGTCCAACTCATTTTTTTGTCTAATTACCACACAACTTTCCCATTGTACATGCTTTCGCAGCCACTCCTTCATTCTCACACTTGACTAACATGACTTTGGTTTATTATTCAGTTGTTAGTTCCATGTTTCCATGGTACTTGGACCTTCACACCACTAATATGACATGTTTGTCTAGGTACTTGACTAAGTACTTGTTCCACCATGGTACCTCCTCTTAGTTCAACATGCCTCAGTTCGATCTCCTCTCGTTGTTTCATCATTGGTCTACGATTTCTTTGCCCTATTCCATGGGGTGTTCATATTGTCTCTCATGAATTCGTCCTAGACCTTTTTACCCATCACATGGCCTAATCGGGTACTTGGTTACTCACACCCATCATGACACAAAGCTGCCCACATGCAGCCAATGGAAAACTTGTGTCGGTTTTTTAACACCTTGTGTTGGTGCACCCTCACCCAACATTCTCTTTCGTTGCCTTTATTGTGATATCTTCATTAGAAATTATGTTATGGATATGTCACCCATGGAACATTCCTCAATTAAAGGCTCTCCCAAATCTAGGGCCTAACATCCTCCCGCACTTAAAGTTATTTCCATTGTGGTAATAGTCGAACCACAACCTTGTAGTCATCTTACACCAGATATCATCATCGTGATGAATTCTTTCCAGATGATATCTCTAACTACATTCCTTGGCATATGTGCTCTCCTACGGCACACTTCTCATCCTTTAGCCTCAAAATGCTTCACTCGTGATCATGGTGTAGGTGTATCACCCTATGCACCTTAACTTTTATCGTCTGCTTAGTAGCAAGCATTTTGAATGTCGATGTTGAGTTACCAATCCTGAATATTTTCAACATATTAGACTCATCCTTGTCATGGCCTGCACATTGAGCTCCCTTATCTCATAGACTAACTGGGTAGCTAATCTGACCAACACTCCTACTTAATGAGAATGTACCTCCTCCTATCACTTGTTCCTT
Source organism: Pinus tabuliformis (assembly GCA_031772625.1). Taxonomy (NCBI): domain Eukaryota; kingdom Viridiplantae; phylum Streptophyta; class Pinopsida; order Pinales; family Pinaceae; genus Pinus; species Pinus tabuliformis. The sequence continues at coordinate 552,579,235 of CM062812.1, forward strand.
TATTCATGCTTCTATCTACTTTCCTATCTCAACACCCTTGTTGTTGCTTCTTAATTCCCTTTTTCTAGTCATCCCTTATGGTTGCAATGCCTCCCCTTTGTTTCTCCCAAAAGGAGACACCACATGTCTCCACTATCCTCTTCTAGTGTGAGGGGGCTCATAACACCCCTCCCATATTGTTATCTACTATTGTGTTAGGCGAGTAGTCCTCCTCAATATATCTTCCAACTACTTCAACTTCTATGTTATAACATCTCATTCTCTTCAATCTTCTTGGTGTCAATTGGAAGTCATATATGTCCATAAAATACCTGGAATACTCCAAAATGGAGGTTGGATCCCTTCCTTTCCCTTCTCCCTTAACAATACTAAACCTTCACATTTATTATTTCTTGACATCCATGTTGTACATGGCACATACTTGATAAGGGTTCTCAGTTCTTATGTCAAGAGTCAGTCTTCTGCAAAGGCTCTCTCTCTTCACCAATACTCAGTTTCATTGCTCCAAATGGTGATTTCAACCCATATTATCACGAACAACTGATGCATATAACCCATCATTGCATACCTCAATGGTTTTCATCCTAGGTCAGTACCCCAATTTGTTATTCCTTTCTAGTGGAACACGTATGGTTGTTTCTCCTCCTAGAAACACCAACTCTCCCATAGCAAGTGCAGGTGTTGCCTTGGTTGCTTCCAAGAAGTATTGACCCAATCCCATGGCACAATCATCCAATGGAAATATTCCTAGATCTATTCTCCCAAACCAGTGTGCCACTCTAACTGGAACTATGTACCACTCTAATTGGAATTGCATTAAATACTTATGTCATTCCTCTTTCTATTTAATTAACTATTTTTAACGTACATTTTTTATGATTCTAGGGGTGTCAAATGGACTTGTCTACCTCCTCGCTCAAGATGCTATGAGTTTCTCCTGAATGCATAAGAGCTACTACTTTCCTTCCTTTCATTGTTGCTTGAAAAGAATGAAGGACCAAGTTACCCTTCATACCCTCTTTACCTTGCATGACAACTGTAAGCATCATGGATGCCTTATGCAACCCATCTTCAACTTCTTCATTTTTAGTTGATCCATGAGGATCGTAAGTTTTCACTGCTTGCTACTATTCCTTCCTTCTTTTGGATGGTGTTGATAACACAACTCAACTCATTACGCTTAAAATTTTTCAAGTGTCACATCTCAAGGCTAGATTAGCACCTTAAACTCCTTATTAAGGTTACCACTTGATTGATCCCCATGTGGAGGGACTACTTTCCCATGCTCCCTATTATTTTGGACCATCCTAGGATTGTCACAACCTCTTCCTATGGGAAAAACTCAAAATTGTGTTCCTTAAAACATCAATTGCATATTTTCTCTCTCATCCTAGTAAAGGGTGAGTTTCAGCCCTTCTTCCACCTATAGTTGGAAGTCCTCAATGTCTGATTACAACTCCTTCAACTTGTCTTGTTGGATGTGGAGCCTAATTATCTTCTTGATTCAAAGGTCTTGTTTCAACCACGTTTGGATCCCAATCCCTGACGGGGCAGGGTGTGGGGGCCAGGGGGGGGGGGGGGAGGTGAGTTTGGGGGAGAGGGGGTTTCCCCCCTACTATTTCTTCCTGAGGGGTCCATGGGGGGGTGCACTGCATGTTTCGAACCCCCCCCCTGGTGGGGGTTCAGGGGTAGCACCCTTGAAGCTAAAAATAGATGAAAAATTACCTTGTAAAATATTGTAATTTGGTAGTCAATATGGTTTGTCCATTATGTAGATGATATGATGGTTGAAGTTATGTTTAATTTAGGGGGTTTTTTCCCTAGAAGGTAACCCCTCGGTCTATATGAAGGAATTGTAGAGAAAGAGAGAGGAGACTATGTGAGAGCGAAGAGGAAATTATAGCATATTTGTTGTAGGTTGTATCTCTTCATTTTGTTGGATAATATAAAAGGAAGGAATGGTTGTTTCTCCATGGACATAGCTGAAATTGGGTGACCCACGTATATCTGTGTCTCTCTTGTTCTATATGATTTATGTATTTGTGTTTCCGCAAGATTTTGTGTATTTCATTGCTCCGTTAATTAATTTTTAACATGTCTAATTTCTTGGACCACTTTCTTGAAATATTTTGAATGTTTTTCAAGGACCTTTTTGCATGATTCTCCCATGATGACCATTCATAGGCCATTCCTAAGAGATAGTGCATCTTCAACTTGTACCGATAACCAATAGCCAAAATCCCCTTTTTCCCACTTGGAAATCGATTACGAAAGCCCCTTACGAAATAATCTGCAGACAAAAGATAATTGTCTCTGTATTTTTCCTTTGGATCTTGCTTCTTCTAGTACCACTTATATAGAACCAACAATGAAAATGTCAACTCTAGTACCACTTTTTCGCGGTACAACTCTTATATCTTCGTGTGGTGAAAAGATGCGTTGTTTCATGAGTGGTAGCTCTGATACCAACTTTCAGTTGGTAGAAACAATAATGCTGCCAACTCCTTTACTTCCACCTATATATAGTACATGTATCAACTTATTGATACCAACTATCATGACCCCAGGTCCTTTTAGGGTCACAAGGCATCTTTCGGGCGCAGCGTGATCCCTCGGGCATGTGGCATTGACGTGTATCACCTCTACCTCATGGAGCAAAGAGTCACTCCACTCGAACTATGCCTCACTGTAAGTCTGCTTATAAAACCATATACCATTAGCTCCTTAGTGGAATATCATAACTCTTCAATATATTGTAAGAAATATTATTATCACTTCTACTTGCATTAGATTTCCATTCATAAATACATGAGAATTATATGCAAGATATCAATCCATAATTAAAATCATCATACACATTCACATATTTATAAAGGAATGAACCTCCAACCTATTTCGTTTGGTAAAAATCATAATTATAAATTTCCATCGAGACAAAAGCTTAGTTCATGAATCCACAAATCCAATAAACCCACAAAAAATACAAAGGACTCTTGTTCTAATGACACTGACCCTACTGTGTCAATCGTCACCCTATAGTGGGTTATCCCCACCCTATTGGGCTAGTTTGGTTTGGATACAAGGTTCCTTAGGTCCTACACGACCACATACTTGATTCACTTATCTCGGTTCCTTCCCTTTTTCCTTCACATCTTCCCAAACTTCTATTGCATCCTGTGTTAAACTTGAGTCTTATTCCTTCATTCTCTTGGGATGTCTTATTATGTGCCTTTCATCCATGGGGCTATTCTACTTATATTTCTCATTCCATGCTCCATGTGGTTCTCTATCTTATGCCTCAGGCCAAATCTCACATCATTCCACTCTTGAACGACTTGGCTCTCCCATTGTTCCACTCATTAATGAGTCAAATCAATCATGTGTGTTGGGTGCCTTACATCAAGCAAACACGTCATTTCACCCAATTCACCTATATGATGTGCCTACCCTGCCACTACGTTGGTCATTTGGTCACTCATTCCACATTTACCAGTCGCTTGGCCCACTATACCACCAAGCCAACATATTCATCTAGGGACTCAATCCACTGCTCATTACACCATGGCGCCCTCCTCTCAGTCCAACATGCCTCATGTTGACCTCCTTTCATTGTTTGGTCGTTAATTTAGGGGTGCTTTGGCCCACATCTTGGGGCACTCATGTTGCCTCTCATGAAATTGTCTTGGACCCTTTTACCCATTGCTTGGCCAAGTTGGGTGCTTGGTTACTCACATCTATTGTGCCACCAAGTTTCCCACATGAACCCAATGGAAACCCCAAGTGTTTGTTTAACACCTTCTCTTGGTGCACCCTCACCCAACATCCTCTTTCATCACATTTCTTGTGATATATTCACCACAAATTGTGCAATAAAGATGCCTCCCATGGCACGTGCCTTGGTTAAAGGCATGCCCAACTCTAGGGCTTAACGCCATTAAATCTATACATTATCCCATTGACTTTTCATAATGATGATTACTTTGTTGCATCCTAACTACAAATATAGAGAGAGTCCATGATTTGTAAAACATGTGAAGCAAAGGGCAAGAGTCCATCAAGGTCTCCATTTAACACATCCTTAAAAGAGATTCTAGAGATTTCAGAAGTTGTGGGAGTACTTGCTCCAACTATTATTGATGTACCTTTAACAAAGTTACCAACTTAATGAGAACTCTCTCGATTTCTATTTTTTTAGATCTCACAGGTAATGGCAATTTATACCCTTGAATGAGAAAGTGGCACTATCAATAGCACCAGTTTTGTGGAGTTGGTCAAAATTTTGACTCGTTTGGAATCATGCCTTGTCAACTTGACAAAAACCTTAAAAGCGCCCTTTTTTGAGTTAAAAAGAAAAGCCATTTTGTAAACAAGTTAAAAAGAGAGATAAATCATAACCTCATTTTTGGAAAAAAATAAAAAGTAATTAATCTCAAAACAAACCATTTAAAAGAAAGGAAAACTTAAAAAAAGATAAAAATAAAATACATAAAAATTTAGAAGAATAAGAGAAAAAAGGAATGAAATTAAGAATAAAAATTGAAAAAATACAATTTTGAAAAAAAATTGTGTTTCTATTTCCCAACATGTAATCATATTGATGTAAGTTTCTCGATATATGATGCATGCAAATTTAATGGTGTCCTATGTTTCAAGTGATCTCACTACCCATCATCAGGGATGAGAGAAAAGCATAATAGGTCTAAAAGTAGTGCTAGGCTGATTATAAAGGAAGAATTAACCAAGTGAATGATAATATGAATGTTAAACAAGTTTTAAAGGAAAATATAAATATATATTTATCATAGTCAAAATTTAACACACACACACACAAACGTCAAAATCCTTTTATTTATATTTATATTTAATATATTATTTATAATTATTATTATTTTCTTAATTTCTTAAATCTCTTTTATGATATATATATATATATATATATATATATATATATATATATATATATATATATATATATATATATATTTCTTTTTTTTATTTCTTTAATCTTTTATGATAAATATGTATTTATCTTTTCCTTAAAAACTTACTAACATTTCTCCTTTTAACATTCATATTAACATTCACTTGGTTGATTCTTCCTTTATAATCAACCCAGCACTCTTTTTCAATCTATTAAGTTGTTGTCACGTCCATAATGATGGGTGGTGAGACCACTTGAAACATAAGGCACCATTAAACAAGGAGACAACATATATCTAGAAACTTACATCAATTTTTTTTTTATCAACCTTAAATAAATATTTATTAAGAAAATAATAAAAAATTATGTAAAAAAATTATTTAAAAATTAAATAAAATAAAACAATTAAAAAACACACACAATTTATAAACATTTATAATAATAATATTGTCCTAAGGATGAACTACATTAGCTAGTTCGAAATGTATCAACAATTTAAATGTTTTATGTGATGGATTTGGAAGGTAGATCTTTGAATAATAATAATAATAATGAACCCAAATAAGCCCCAGGGGTTAGCTCAACTGCTCTGGGCCCCGTTGTTAAGTACCTCATTGATCGGGAGGTCATAGGGTCAATTATTGTTGATGCCCTTGGGGTTAGGCCTTGCTAGTCTAACCAACGAGTTTTAAAAGATTACCTTCGGGGTTGATCTGCCCAGATTTTCGTATGGGGAAAAGGGAGCCCCAAGGGTTAGCTCAATTGGTCGAGTCACCGTTGTTAAGTACCCCACCAATCGGGAGGTCACAAGGTCAATTCTCCTCGACGCACTTGGGGTTAGGCCCTGCTAGTCTGGCCGACAGGCTTTAAAAGATTCACTTCGGGGTTGATCTGCCCAGATTTTTCGTAGATGTAATGGCCACCCAATGATCGTGAACCACCCATAAAAAAAAAAAAATTATGAACCCAAATGTAATGCACGATGATACTAAGAATCACACTATCATCTGTTCCCTTACCCCACATCCAATTGGGATGCCTCCCTCCTCCACATTCCCCTCGTGCCCCTTCCATCACCTCCCACTCCAACATTGTTTGCTATAGTGTGTAGGAATGGGAGGGGAAGTGGGACGAAACACTTTACCCATGGGTTTTCGGTGGCAACATCTTGTGGGTAGACTAATGTAAGAAAGGGAAAGGGGAGGGTGTGACTCTTAAAATCACCTTCCCCACTTTTCGGTTCAGATTTATTATCATTATTGTTTTTCTTTGTTTTTATTTTTTAATTGTAACCTAAAATTATATTCTTTGAAAATTTTCATTTAGGGCACAACTTTACATTAAGAGGAGATCAAGAGGGGATCAAAATTGGGATGAAATACTATTAAAAATAATTTATTCCAAATTGTTAGATCATTAGAGAGCCACTCTATGACTATTACATAATTCACATGCCTAGTTGTAAGTATTTTCCAAAAAATTCCTAGGGATTCACAAAATTTTGCATAAATCTTACATCAAACAGATGGTGATATATCATCTTCTTGTGTTGATGTCCCTTCTAGAGCTAAGACTAGTCCATTGAGATCTAAAATGTGCATCTTTCGAGGGTTGACTGAATGACTAGATATAGAAGGTCTTGAGTTCCTCTGATTAGCAAACTGCTACAATTCTTCCGCTTGTTGATGAAGGCCGAACAACTCATCCACAATATTTTTCATTATAGTTTTATTCTCACTGAGGAATTCCATGGTAGAGGTGCCAGTAGATCACAATTTATTGTACTTTAGTTGAAGCACAATAATTTCATCTTGCAATTGCTTCAATTTCTCCTCCAATTGTTGCTGTGGAACTCCAATCTTCCATGGGATTTTAAAAATTGTTTTGTGACCTTGATTCCTTTGATGTTTAGGTTCTTTGTTCAACTGGGGATGGAGAAGCCTTAAGAATTGCAAGGGCTAAATACTCTTCAAAGAAAACAAAGTGTAGGAAGGAGAATAAGGGTTGATGATTATTCCCTTCCACCTCTAATTTTTAAATTGACCCACTGCTCTTAGTATTGATTTATTCCTCCCATTTTCACCCTGATTATCCAGATCGCGACCCCAACTAATTGACCAATAAGATTGAATGCCCTAAAGTAGATGAAAGGAAAGGCATTGATTTCACCATGCTCCACTCAGGGTCAAAACATTACCAGTGTTCGAGTAAACATGGTATTCCATATAGGATTAACAACTTAAATAACCACTCACATAATTAGATCAAAATCACAATGCTATTATTTGTACATGGCTAAAACCCTACAAGAGTTAAAATTCCATGACCCCCGGCAACATGGCCATTAAGGAAATTTTATTAATGCAAAAGAAAACATTTTACACAAGAGGTTTCTCACAATTGATCATCATTAATGACCCTTCATTCCCTTTAAGTAGATATCATGGACCAATCAGGTGTTAAGCCATGGATATATAGCTTTTAGCGTCGAGGATAATATGAGCCATCAAATCACTATATGTCTAAAACATATCGTGACCATTGGATTACAATGAAACTAATGCATACTAAAGAAACACATTTTTACCTAACAGACAAATTAGACCAATTTGAACTTAACTAACTCCTAAGTTTATAATTATCCTAACACCCCCCCTTAAGAAAAACTTGGGATAGGATTGAAGGATTTACAAAGGTGACACAATGGGAGAAGGAAGGATACATTAGAGTTTAGATCTCACAGGTAATGGCAATTTATACCCTTGAATGAGAAAGTGGCACTATCAATAGCACCAGTTTTGTGGAGTTGGTCAAGATTTTGACTCGTTTGGAATCATGCCTTGTCAACTTGACAAAAACCTTAAAAGCACCCTTTTTTTGAGTTAACAAGAAAAGCCATTTTGTAAACAAGTTAAAAAGAGAGATAAACCATAACCTCATTTTTGGAAAAAAATAAAAAGTAATTAATCTCAAAACAAACCATTTAAAAAAAGGAAAACTTAAAAAAAGATAAAAATAAAATACATAAAAATTTAGAAGAATAAGAGAAAAAAGGAACGAAATTAAGAATAAAAATTGAAAAAATACAATTTTGAAAAAAAATTGTGTTTCTATTTCCCAACATGTAATCATATTGATGTAAGTTTCTCGATATATGATACATGCAAATTTAATGGTGTCCTATGTTTCAAGTGATCTCACTACCCATCATCAGGGATGAGAGAAAAGCATAATAGGTCTAAAAGTAGTGCTAGGCTGATTATAAAGGAAGAATTAACCAAGTGAACGATAATATGAACGTTAAACAAGTTTTTAAGGAAAATATAAATATATATTTATCATAGGTCAAAATTTAACACACACACACACACACACAAACGTCAAAATCCTTTTATTTATATTTATATTTAATACATTTTTATAATTGTTATTATTTTCTTAATTTCTTAAATCTCTTTTATGATATATATATTTCTTTTTTTTATTTCTTTAATCTTTTATGATAAATATGTATTTCTCTTTTCCTTAAAAACTTACTAACATTTCTCCTTTTAACATTCATATTAGCATTCACATGGTTGATTCTTCCTTTATAATCAACCCAACACTCTTTTTCAATCTATTAAGTTGTTGTCACGTCCATAATGATCGGTGGTGAGACCACTTGAAACATAAGGCACCATTAAACAAGGAGACAACATATATCTAGAAACTTACATCAATTTTTTTTTTATCAACCTTAAATAAATATTTATTAAGAAAATAATAAAAAATTATGTAAAAAAATTATTTAAAAATTAAATAAAATAAAACGATTAAAAAACACACACAATTTATAAACATTTATAATAATAATATCGTCCTAAGGATGAACCACATTAGCTAGTTCGAAATGTATCAACAATTTAAATGTTTTATGTGATGGATTTGGAAGGTAGATCTTTGAATAATAATAATAATAATGAACCCAAATAAGCCCCAGGGGTTAGCTCAACTGCTCTGGGCCCCGTTGTTAAGTACCTCATCGATCGGGAGGTCATAGGGTCAATTATTGTTGATGCCCTTGGGGTTAGGCCTTGCTAGTCTAACCAACGAGTTTTAAAAGATTACCTTCGGGGTTGATCTGCCCAGATTTTCGTATGGGGAAAAGGGAGCCCCAAGGGTTGGCTCAATTGGTCGAGTCACCGTTGTTAAGTACCCCACCGATCGGGAGGTCACAAGGTCAATTCTCCTCGACGCCCTTGGGGTTAGGCCCTACTAGTCTGGCTGACGGGCTTTAAAAGATTCACTTTGGGGTTGATCTGCCCAGATTTTTCGTGGATGTAATGGCCACCCAGTGATCGTGAACCACCCATAAAAAAAATAAAAATTATGAACCCAAATGTAATGCACGATGATACTAAGAATCACACTATCATATGTTCCCTTACGCCACATCCAATTGGGATGCCTCCCTCCTCCACATTCACCTCCTACCCCTTCCATCACCTCCCACTCCAACATTGTTTGCTATAGTGTGTAGGAATGGGAGGGGAAGTGGGACGAAACACTTTACCCATGGGTTTTCGGTGGCAACATCTTGTGGGTGGACTAATGTAAGAAAGGGAAAGGGGAGGGTGTGACTCTTAAAATCACCTTCCCCACTTTTCGGTTCAAATTTATTATCATTATTGTTTTTCTTTGTTTTTATTTTTTAATCGTAACCTAAAATTATATTCTTTGAAAATTTTCATTTAGGGCACAACTTTACATTAAGAGGAGATCAAGAGGGGATCAAAATTGGGATGAAAGACTATTAAAAATAATTTATTCCAAATTGTTAGATCATTAGAGAGCCACTCTATGACTATTACATAATTCACATGCCTAGTTGTAAGTATTTTCCAAAAAATTCCTAGGGATTCACAAAATTTTGCATAAATCTTACATCAAAGAGATGGTGATATATCATCTTCTTGTGTTGATGTCCCTTCTAGAGCTAAGACTAGTCCATTGAGATCTAAAATGTGCATCTTTCGAGGGTTGACTGAATGACTAGATATAGAAGGTTTTGAGTTCCTCTGATTAGCAAACTGCTACAATTCTTCCGCTTGTTGATGAAGGCCGAACAACTCATCCACAATATTTTTCATTATAGTTTTATTCTCACTGAGGAATTCCATGGTAGAGGTGCCATTAGATCACAATTTATTGTACTTTAGTTGAAGCACAATAATTTCATCTTGCAATTGCTTCAATTTCTCCTCCAATTGTTGCCGTGGAACTCCAATCTTCCATGGAATTTTAAAAATTGTTTTGTGACCTTGATTCCTTTGATGTTTAGGTTCTTTGTTCAACTGGGGATGGAGAAGCCTTAAGAATTGCAAGGGCTAAATACTCTTCAAAGAAAACAAAGTGTAGGAAGGAGAATAAGGGTTGATGATTATTCCCTTCCACCTCTAATTTTTAAATTGACCCACTGCTCTTAGTATTGATTTATTCCTCCCATTTTCACCCTGATTATCCAGATCGCGACCCCAACTAATTGACCAATAAGATCGAATGCCTTAAAGTAGATGAAAGGAAAGGCATTGATTTCACCATGCTCCACTCAGGGTCAAAACATTACCAGTGTTCGAGTAAACATGGTATTCCATATAGGATTAACAACTTAAATAACCACTCACATAATTAGATCAAAATCACAATGCTATTATTTGTACATGGCTAAAACCCTACAAGAGTTAAAATTCCACGACCCCCGGCAACATGGCCACTTGAGGAAATTTTATTAATGCAAAAGAAAACATTTTACACAAGAGGTTTCTCACAATTGATCATCATTAATGACCCTTCATTCCCTTTAAGTAGATATCATGGACCAATCAGGTGTTAAGCCATGGATATATAGTTTTTAGCGTCGAGGATAATATGAGCCATCAAATCACTATATGTCTAAAACATATTGTGACCATTGGATTACAATGAAACTAATGCATACTAAAGAAACACATTTTTACCTAATAGACAAATTAGACCAATTTGAACATAACTAACTCCTAAGTTTATAATTATCCTAACACCCCCCCTTAAGAAAAACTTGGGATAGGATTGAAGGATTTACAAAGGTGACAAAATGGGAGAAGGAAGGATACATTAGAGTTTAGATCTCACAGGTAATGGCAATTTATACCCTTGAATGAGAAAGTGGCACTATCAATAGCACCAGTTTTGTGGAGTTGGTCAAGATTTTGACTCGTTTGGAATCATGCCTTGTCAACTTGACAAAAACCTTAAAAGCGCCCTTTTTTTGAGTTAAAAAGGAAAGCCATTTTGTAAACAAGTTAAAAAGAGAGATAAATCATAACCTCATTTTTGGAAAAAAATAAAAAGTAATTAATCTCAAAACAAACCATTAAAAAAAAAAAGGAAAACTTAAAAAAAGATAAAAATAAAATACATAAAAATTTAGAAGAATAAGAGAAAAAAGGAACGAAATTAAGAATAAGAATTGAAAAAATACAATTTTGAAAAAAAATTGTGTTTCTATTTCCCAACATGTAATCATATTGATGTAAGTTTCTCGATATATGATGCATGCAAATTTAATGGTGTCCTATGTTTCAAGTGATCTCACTACCCATCATCAGGGATGAGAGAAAAGCATAATAGGTCTAAAAGTAGTGCTAGGCTGATTATAAAGGAAGAATTAACCAAGTGAACGATAATATGAACGTTAAACAAGTTTTTAAGGAAAATATAAATGTATATTTATCATAGGTCAAAATTTAACACACACACACACACACACACACACACGTCAAAATCCTTTTATTTATATTTATATTTAATACATTTTTATAATTATTATTATTTTCTTAATTTCTTAAATCTCTTTTATGATATATATATTTCTTTTTTTTATTTCTTTAATCTTTTATGATAAATATGTATTTCTCTTTTCCTTAAAAACTTACTAACATTTCTCCTTTTAACATTCATATTAACATTCACATGGTTGATTCTTCCTTTATAATCAACCCAGCACTCTTTTTCAATCTATTAAGTTGTTGTCACGTCCATAATGATGGGTGGTGAGACCACTTGAAACATAAGGCACCATTAAACAAGGAGACAACATATATCTAGAAACTTACATCAATTTTTATTTATCAACCTTATATAAATATTTATTAAGAAAATAATAAAAAAATTATGTAAAAAAATTGTTTAAAAATTAAATAAAACAAAACAATTAAAAAAACACACACAATTTATAAACATTTATAATAATAATATCGTCCTAAGGATGAACCACATTAGCTAGTTCGAAATGTATCAACAATTTAAATGTTTTATGTGATGGATTTGGAAGGTAGATCTTTGAATAATAATAATAATAATGAACCCAAATAAGCCCCAGGGTTCGCTCAACTGCTCTGGGCCCCGTTGTTAAGTACCTCATCGATCGGGAGGTCATAGGGTCAATTCTTGTTGATGCCCTTGGGTTTAGGCCTTGCTAGTTTGACCGACGAGTTTTAAAAGATTACCTTCGGGTTTGATCTGCCCAGATTTTCATATGGGGAAAAAGGAGCCCCAAGGGTTAGCTCAACTGGTCGAGTCACCGTTGTTAAGTACCTCACCGATCGGGAGGTCACAGGGTCAATTCTCCTCGACGCCCTTAGGGTTAGGCCCTACTATTCTAGCTGACGGGCTTTAAAAGGTTCACTTCGGGGTTGATCTGCCCAGATTTTTCGTGGATGTAATGGCCACCCAGTGACCGTGAACCACCCGTAAAAAACAATTATGAACCCAAATGTAATGCACGATGATACTAAGAATCACACTATCATCTGTTCCCTTACCCCACATCCAATTGGGATGCCTCCCTCCTCCACATTCCCCTCCTACCCCTTCCATCACCTCCCACTCCAACATTGTTTGCTATAGTGTGTAGGAATGGGAGGGGAAGTGGGACGAAACACTTTACCCATGGGTTTTCAGTGGCAACATCTTGTGGGTGGACCAATGTAAGAAAGGGAAAGGGGAGGGTGTGACTCTTAAAATCACCTTCCCCACTTTTCGGTTCAGTTTTATTATCATTATTGTTTTTCTTTGTTTTTATTTTTTAATCGTAACCTAAAATTATATTCTTTGAAAATTTTCATTTAGGGCACAACTTTACATTAAGAGGGGATCAAAATTGGGATGAAAGACTATTAAAAATAATTTATTCCAAATTGTTAGATCATTAGAGAGCCACTCTATGACTATTACATAATTCACATGCCTAGTTGTAAGTATTTTCCAAAAAATTCCTTGGGATTCACAAAATTTTGCATACATCTTACATCAAAGAGATGGTGATATATCATCTTCTTGTGTTGATGTCCCTTCTAGAGCTAAGACTAGTCCATTGAGATCTAAAATGTGCATCTTTCGAGGGTTGACTGAATGACTGGATATAGAAGGTTTTGAGTTCCTCTGATTAGCAAACTGCTACAATTCTTCTGCTTGTTGATGAAGGCCGAATAACTCATCCACAATATTTTTCATTATAGTTTTATTCTCACTGAGGAATTCCATGGTAGAGGTGCCACTAGATCACAATTTATTGTACTTTAGTTGAAGCACAATAATTTCATCTTGCAATTGCTTCAATTTCTCCTCCAATTGTTGTTGTGGAACTCCAATCTTCCATGGAATTTTAAAAATTGTTTTGTGACCTTGATTCCTTTGATGTTTAGGTTCTTGTTGAGTCTTGAAAATGTCATTCATTTCCATTACACTTTCACTATTATGTCCATTATATCACCCCCATTTCACCCCCATTTCACTACTATGTCACCACATTTATCCCACTTTCATTATCATTGGGCCACCTTTATGTTTTTCCAATCTTTATTATTTCTAAGCATTTTAAGTGAATTTGTGGTTAAACATTAGAAAATAATGTGCATACGCTTATACCTAACAAATGGGTTGAGATTGTTGACATATGTAGGTTGAAAGGAGGCTTCTAGAAGACCCTTATGTGGCACCCCAAGGCCAAATTCGAATTTGAGTGGAAAGAATCATGGGATCATGAGGATATGTGTCACATCTCCTAATTGTATTGTAACTCTAAAAAGACATGTGTCTTATCAGTTCCTATTTTGATTAGGACTCTAGAGGTAGAGGGAGAGATTCATGGACTATCATTAATGAGATGACTCTCATCTTTTTTTATAAATAGGAGATCTCTCTCCTTCATTTGTTAGCTTTTAGTCCCTAGTTCTTAAGTTTGTAGTTCTTCCTTAAAGGCTTTTGAAAGCTTTGGAGGACTTTGTTGTACTTTGTACTTTTGAAGAAATTGAATAAAGCTTTTATGTTCTCAACATGGAAGGAGATGTGAAGTAGATGTCATGGAGCATATTAGGATGTAAGGTAGAGTAGATTTGATTTTGTAAATATTGCTTTGTAGAATGTAAGGTAGAGTAGATTTCATTTTGTAAATATTGCTTTGATTTGATTTGATTGCTTTCAAGTTTGATAGATTAGATTTTTCATTCATGCAATTTTAATTCATGCAAGTGTGTTCAATTTTGCTTTGATTTCATAGGTGGCAGAGGGCCCCTGCCTTGTATAGTTGTCATTTAATTTTGCATTTAATTTTGTTATGCTTATGTATATTAGCTGTACATAAATTGCTTTCAAGTTGATTGTAGATTAGTGATGCACATAGCCTTTTAATGACTAATGACATGATAGAATCATCTTGTCCTTTTGCTGAAGCAACAAGGATACTGGGTCTCATAGTCACTAGCTCATTGTTTGGTTATTGCATTTTATTTTGATTAAACTAATGACATGATAGAATCATCTTGTCCTTTTGTTGAAGCGGCAAGGATACTGGGTCTCATAGTCACTAGCTCATTGTTTGGTTATTGCATTTTATTTTGATTGAACTAATGACATGATAGAATCATCTTATCCTTTTGCTGAAGCAGCAAGGATACTGGGTCTCATAGTCATTAGCTCATTGTTTGGTTATTACATTTTATTTTGATTGAACTAGTTGTATATTTACACTTTTGTTTAAATACTAACTCCATCAATAACATGTTTTAAGTTCTTTTGAAGTGCTAAGTTTTGGAAGTTACCATTAGGGACATAGGCCTTGTCTTGAAATCTTTATCCATACTTGTCCTTTAAAAGTATTCTTAAGAACAAAACCCCAAAAACAACATAAACTATAAAACAACGAAGTAAGAGAGAGGTTAACTAAGCACATATGGTGCACCACACTTCATCAGTTTACGATACCCGGATTGATAATTTATGTAGAGCAATTTAAGACATTAAATTGACTAGACATTTTGGCGCCGTTGCCGGGGAAGTGTAATCAGGAGACCTTATTTCTTACATCTAAAAAAAAATTTAATAACTCTTGAGTATGCTCTCCTCCTGCACTTTGTGTGATCTAGAGGATCAGAAAAAGAATTGTTAAGTAAAAAAGAAAAAAAATAATAATTCTTGAGTATGCTCTTCTCCTGCACTTTGTGTGATCTGGAGGATCAGAAAAAGAATTGTTAAAAAAAAAAAAAATAGGAGACAAAATAAACTTCATCACTTCAATTGATTCAAGAAAAAAAAAAAAAAGAAGAGAAAAAATAAACTTCATTTCATTTCCATTTTCACTCCATGCCATCCATTTCATCAATAAAAGAATTTTTCCCCCCATGATCATTTCCATTAAGATTGCCTAACTATCTCTATTTAGCTAAGTGGTTGCTGTGCCAAGTTTCCGCAGCTGAAATCAGTTTCCGCAGCTGTAATCAGTTTCCGCAGCCACCACTCTGTTTTTCAAATTTACAGTCAAGATGTTAGTGCAATAAAATGAAAATGAAGGTATGCCTAAGCATATGCTATGAAGACATGTACATGGAGCATCTACAAACATCAATAGGGAGAAATTGAATAAGGGCTAATAGACAAACAAAGACAAGGGGCCTCAGCATTTCTCTTTAGAGGCTAAAATTTATTATTGTTAAGGTGGATTGAGCTCCTTGTTTGAGGACGGAATCATGCATTTTTGGAGATAACGCTCCAAGTGTGTCACTTCCTCTAAAGCTAAGTTCAATGCCCTGTCTCTCTTCAACGTGCACCTCAAAGTGCCCTTTCTAATCCATAATCAAATATGTAGGCGAGGTACATCAACATCCAAAGTAATCCATCTGAGAGAGAAAAAAAAAAAAAAAAAAAAAACAAAACTCTTCGAGGGAGGGGTAGCTTGTTAGATGGGAGACTATTGTTTCTATTTCCACTAGCCCTGTAATCCTATCAATTAAGCCAATCAATCCTGTTTGTCCTTCCTGCCCATGCCATGCCATTTATCAATACGCAACAAGATGTGTGTACTGTTTTGTGCATTCATTTTTTTTTGGATTGTCAGCATGATTAATTTGTGGACTGTTCTCTCCCGCTTCAATAATGGGGTAAAGCAAACTGAAAGGGTCATGGTCCGAATGCATATCTAGAAAAAGCTCACTTGCTATGGCGAACTGAATGGGGCCTGCTCACTGACTACGAACTTATTCGTGCTTAATGCGGATTGAAGTAAGTAAAGGGTAGTAAGGGTTTGTTCAGAGGCTGCTGCATGGCATGTAAGGTTCCAAGAGGTTCAGCAAATAAAACCACCAGAAGGCCGAATGCAACAAGTCGTAATAATTCAGAACAGTAAAAAATGTTAACTCAGAAAAACGCAAAACCTGAAAAATGTCAAATTTAAAACGTTCGATTTGACCAAACAGAGACAAATTTAGAAAAACTAAAACATGGGTTTTTTTTCCAGGTGGGTCAATTAGATAACCCAGAAACCGTTTGAAGGAATTTGTGGCGGTCTGGGATAAATCTGCGGTTCTTTGGAGCCTATTTTTTGCCGCCGCGTGAAGAAAAACGGAATTTGAGTTAATTAACTGATAGTTTGATGTATTCCGCGTGCCTGAAGAAGGAGAATTCCAATTTGGTTATGTGCTGGCGCCTACTCCACCTCTACCACGTCTTCCACCCTTTGCCACCACGTCCTCTGCCCATATGCCACCCGTTGCAATTCATTAAAACCTGTTAAACAACAGTTTCAATCCAAGACGGCTCT
This sequence comes from Pinus tabuliformis, assembly GCA_031772625.1. Taxonomy (NCBI): domain Eukaryota; kingdom Viridiplantae; phylum Streptophyta; class Pinopsida; order Pinales; family Pinaceae; genus Pinus; species Pinus tabuliformis. The sequence goes on from CM062812.1 coordinate 552,596,271, forward strand.
CCATTACATGAACTGGTTGGATATGGCTCTTCACAGCCGATTGATAGACGTGGCGTGAACCTTTCTAGCATTCAATCTTGATGAATAACAGCCTCGTGATTAATCCTCGGGTTTAACTCATATTTGACTGCACTTTTACACTCCACCTGTAATCATGATAAGTGACCGGTTTCATTACGGCTCCTCTCCACCGCATAATTTCTGCAACCATTTTATAAACGTGTCTACACCTCCTCCGCAGCAGTTTAGTTTAAAGTTCTGTTGGGTTCATTCCATATCTCCACTGTTCTATTGAAGCACGATTGCTTCTCCACTTTGTCCATATTAGTCTCCTTCCCATTTCGTGAATCCACCACGGCTGTCTGTCTTCTGTTTTCCGCTGACAGTCTCTGAATCTTGTTCACCCCTGCTACCTATTGTCCAGTTTACATTTTCAGTCACTGTTGTCTTTTTCGTAAACCCCGTAACCCAGCTGTCTTACCTCTGTTAAACCCTCATAGGCAGACAAATTTTAAACAGAGTAAAGGATGGGTCGGTTATTAAGGGCAGAACCGGAAGGGCTTAAGTCTATGAAAGGGCCAAATAGTTATGATCATGGTTATAGGCTGTTCATCAACTATAAATTCATCAATAAAACTGTTTTGCTCCATTCGCAGTGTTCCTACATACAGACAATGATTTTTTTTTTTCAAAATTGATGATCGACTGTTTTAGCCACTTTCCGCAGCTAGCCCAACTTTCCGCAGCTAGCCCAACTTTCCGCAGCTGTTTTGTTAAACTCTAGGTTGCAGGTGTCATCAAGCAAAACAAGTCACATGGGTAGCTGGGGGAATGTTGGTACATGGATGGTGTCCTATTCATTCGATCAAATTTGATGAAAAAGACCTCGGTCAAAAGGAAGTCAAATTGTGTGTTATCACTAAGTCGCCACACTGAGTCGCTGCATGTCAAGAAAAAAATAATAATTTTGAATCAATGAAATGAATAAGTTATTTGCTCACTTTTCTGAAGGTATTGATTAATTTTGGACTGATGATGAAAGATGAATGGCTAACTTTGTATCCAAGATTGTAGCTACAAAACCGTGCACATTCCGCAGCTAAAGTCCAATTCCGCAGCTGTTCTCCAATTCCGTAGCCAGAAAAACCTCATTGTTCAAATCAACCTATCTTTCTCATACAAAATCAGATTTTGATGATTTAAGTACCATTGGAAAGATCTCAACAAGATCTACACAATGAGAAATCCATCATTTAAGTTTGAAATGGCAAATAATGAAATAAATTGCTGAAAAGAAGCAACATCAACTTGAGGCACTAATTCCAAATCAGGTATAAATTCTTTTGATTTTTCCTTTGAGAACTTGTTTCACTAATACAAATTCTTAGTTTTTTGTGTAAATATCATAACTAGAGAGATTGGCCATCTCTCTCCTTTGATAATCTTACATTCCATTGCAGAAGAAGTATTAGTTTTTTTTTGCAGGTTCTAGGAGGAAGGACAAACGACTACAAGAGAATGGTGTCTCTCTAAGAGACCAATTTGTTTCATAAGAGGATGATCAACAACAAAGAGGAAATATGCTGATGCAAAATCAGATCCAAACACTAGAAAACTTTCAGATAGTATTGTCTCCATCACATCCATACTTCATAATAAAGCATTCACCTCATTCCACTCCATATTTTCCATTTACATTCACATACACTTTCCATCTCTTTTTGTCCATTCATAACCCACAAATAAAAGCAAGAGGCTCATTCACATGCTTATTGCCATTGCCATTTCTGTTCTCCATTGCCATCTTCCATTTTCATCTTCCATTTCCTGTCATTTTCATTCCGCAAATAAGCCCTGCTTCAATGCAAATTATTGAGTCCATAGTCCTTTGAGTCTAAGTTCTTTGTAAAAACACCTTGAGGCTTGCATGCCTTAATGGCAAGTCCTCATGCTGACAAACAATGGGAATACATTAATGTCCCTTGTTCGTTAAATCTTCTAGGTGACTCGACATTAACAAATTCATTCGTACCTAGCAAGATGTGTTTGGGCATCTTGACTCTCATTGTCATCAATGGTGAGAGTTCTCGTGTTGACTAGTGGCATCCATTAATGGCCACTAAGCCAATAATTTCCTACTATGTTCGACATCAGAACATCTTTTCACATAGTAGGAATTGTGCCAATGAATTTTGAAGACATGAAGACTATTATTTTCATCATTTTGGAGCAGATTCAATAGGTTTTAGTAGAAGCAATAAAAAGTCATCTTATCTCTCTATCCATGACTCCTCTTGTTCAGCCACTTGAAGAAGAATATGATCAGAATTTTCAGCCACTACACATACAACTCATCCATTCCAAAGGGTAAGTGAAGGTACAACATTTTCTAACTTTTGACCATAGAATTCCATAAAAAGCTAGAATGATAATTGTTGAAAAAACATTTCTCTTCCTCATTTCATAAAATTGTCAATACCATCAGTTGGGGGGGCAATACATTCATATTCATATCTTGCCATGTCCATATCGTATTCAGGAGCTCACATACTTCCAACATATATTAATTATTACATTGCTATTATGAGCATACAATGGCTTTTGAAAAGGTGCTTAAAGGATAAATTGGATACAAACAAAATCATGGTTGTCACACAAGAACCAATCATCATGCAATCCAATAAAGATATACTTTGCAACAATAATCAAAATATCATTATGCAAAGTTCAAAGATCAAAATAGAAGGCAACAAGAAAAAATGGTTGTAACACAAGAACCAACCATGTTGCAATTCAAGTGAAACACTTTGCAGAAACATGAAGTTATCAAATGATATCATGCAAAGTTAAGCCAAAGCTCAAGGATCAAAAGAGTTAATGTAATATATATTGCATGAGGACATGCAATAGCTTCAGTTGGGGGGTATGTTGAGTCTTGAAAATGTCATTCATTTCCATTACACTTTCACTATTATGTCCATTATATCACCTCCATTTCACTACTATGTCACCACATTTATCCCACTTTCATTATCATTGGGCCACCTTTATGTTTTTCCAATATTTATTATTTCTAAGCCTTTTAAGTGAATTTGTGGTTAAACATTAGAAAATAATGTGCATATGCTTATACCTAACAAATGGGTTGAGATTGTTGACATGTGTAGGTTGAAAGGAGGCTTCTAGAAGACCCTTATGTGGCACCCCAAGGCCAAATTCGAATTTGAGTGGAAAGAATCATGGGATCATGAGGATATGTGTCACATCTCCCAATTGTATTGTAACTCTAAAAAGACATGTGTCTTATCAGTTCCTATTTTGATTAGGACTCTAGAGGTAGAGGGAGAGATTCATGGACTATCATTAATGAGATGGCTCTCATCTTTTGGTATAAATAGGAGATCTCTCTCCTTCATTTGTTAGCTTTTAGTCCCTAGTTCTTAAGTTTGTAGTTCTTCCTTGATGGCTTTTGCAAGCTTTGGAGGACTTTGTTGTACTTTGTACTTTTGAAGAAATTGAATAAAGCTTTGATGTTCTCAACATGGAAGGATATGTGAAGTAGATGTCATGGAGCATATTAGGATGTAAGGTAGAGTAGATTTCATTTTGTAAATATTGCTTTGTAGAATGTAAGGTAGAGTAGATTTCATTTTGTAAATATTGCTTTGATTTGATTTGATTGCTTTCAAGTTTGATAGATTAGATTTTCCATTCATGCAATTTTAATTCATGCAAGTGTGTTCAATTTTGCTTTGATTTCATAGGTGGCAGAGGGCCCCTGCCTTGTATAGTTGTCATTTATTTTTGCATTTAATTTTGTTATGCTTATGTATATTAGCTGTACATAAATTGCTTTCAAGTTGATTGTAGATTAGTGATGCACATAGCCTTTTAATGACTAATGACATGATAGAATCATCTTGTCCTTTTGCTGAAGCAGCAAGGATACTGGGTCTCATAGTCACTAGCTCATTGTTTGGTTATTGCATTTTATTTTGATTGAACTAATGACATGATAGAATCATCTTGTCCTTTTGCTGAAGCAGCAAGGATACTGGGTCTCATAGTCACTAGCTCATTGTTTGGTTATTGCATTTTATTTTGATTGAACTAATGACATGATAGAATCATTTTGTCCTTTTGCTGAAGCAGCAATAATACTGGGTCTCATAGTCATTAGCTCATTGTTTGGTTATTGCATTTTATTTTGATTGAACTAGTTGTATATTTACACTTTTGTTTAAATACTAACTCCATCAATAACATGTTTTAAGTTCTTTTGAAGTGCTAAGTTTTGGAAGTTACCATTAGGGACATAGGCCTTGTCTTGAAATCTTTATCCATACTTGTCCTTTAAAAGTATTCTTAAGAACAAAACCCCAAAAACAACATAAACTATAAAACAACGAAGTAAGAGAAAGGTTAACTAAGCACATATGGTGCACCACACTTCATCAGTTTACGATACCCGGATTGATAATTTATGTAGAGCAATTTAAGGCATTAAATTGACTAGACAGTTCTTTGTTCAACTGGGGATGAAGAAGCCTTAAGCATTTCAAGGGCTAAATACTTTTCAAAGAAAACAAAGTGTAGGAAGGAGAATAAGGGTTGATGATTATTCCCTTCCACCTCTAATTTTTAAACTGACCCACTGCTCTTAGTATTGATTTATTCCTCCCATTTTCACCCCAATTATCCAGATCACAACCCCAACTAATTGACCAATAAGATCAAATGCCCTAAAGTAGATGAAAGGAAAGGCATTGATTTCACCATGCTCCACTCAGGGTCAAAACATTACCAGTGTTCGAGTAAACATGGTATTCCATATAGGATGAACAACTTAAATGACCACTCACATAACTAGATCAAAATCACAATGCTATTATTTGTACATGGCTAAAACCCTACAAGAGTTAAAATTCCACGACCCCCGGCAACATGGCCACTTGATGAAATTTTATTAATGCAAAAGAAAACATTTTACATAAGAGGTTTCTCACAATTGATCATCATTAATGACCCTTCATTCCCTTTAAGTAGATATCATGGACCAATCAGGTGTTAAGCCATGGATAAATAGTCTTTAGCGTCGAGGATAATATGAGCCATCAAATCACTATATGTCTAAAACATATCGTGACCATTGGATTACAATGAAACTAATGCACACTAAAAAAACACATTTTTACCTAATAGACAAGTTAGACCAATTTGAACTTAACTAACTCCTAAGTTTATAATTATCCTAACACCTCCCCTTAAGAAAAACTTGGGATAGGATTGAAGGATTTACAAAGGTGACACAATGGGAGAAGGAAGGATACATTAGAGTTTATCCCACCCCCCACAACCCCCTTAATGAAAACTTCTTGAACTCCTAACATACATCGAATTTTAGAAAAATTTGCTTCTATAAGATATTGTGTGAAAATGTTTGCCACTCTATCATCTGTGTGGAAAAAGTGCAGTTCAGTAACTCAACCATGAAATAGTTTTTTGATTAAGTGAATTTGTAGTTCAATGTGATTGCTATGATGATGCAGAAGTGGATCTTTGGCAAGCTTGATGGCACTCTGATTGTCGCACCTGTTATCCTCCACAATATCCCAAGGTTGAGAAGGGAGATCGAAGGAGGTAACTTAAAACCACTTAGGGTTCAACAGCTAGCCTTGATAAATTAGAGAGGGATATCTCTATGAATTCACAACCAATGATGACTCGAATGGGAAAAGATGTTAGGCTAGATATGTTCAGCTCTAGGGTTTTGAATATTTTAGGGTTTTGCTAGATTAGGAGTGAAAATCAGGGAACTAGGTCAAAAGATCAAAGGTTTCAGCTACAAGAGATATAAAGGAGTAGGGTAGGTATGTTTTTGTGATACTTTGGGGTTTTTTCGATGTATTTTAGGGTGAAAAAACAGAGATCAAAATGAGCATGGAAAACATGAATTCATTTATCAGAAGATAGGTGACGTAAACATGAAATTCCTAACAAAACAAAGCTTAAACTTAAGGATTATTATTAAAACCTATTAGGAAAATCACTAAAAAGCATATATATGGAAAGAATATGAAATTATCATTCATATAAAACTATAACAAGGAGAAAACATTATCAAAAGCTCACAACACAAGAATTCCTTAATAGTTGCAATTGTCCTTTGATTTTCTGCAAAATTTATGAAGTACAAGCTCCATGTGTTCTACTCATTGATGTCCAACCTGTTCTATGATTGAAAACTAGATACATATAGACCAAAACCATTTTCCCCTCTCTCAGGGTTGAACCTTTCAGTTTAGGAACTGATTACATGAGTTGTTCAACAAAAACACTAATGTCTAGGAAGGTTAAAACAAATCCTCCATTTAAACTTTGACTGAACTACTCTCATAAATGAGGCCTAAATTTACAAGAAAACAACCTAACAAGCTTATTTACCTCTTATTACATCATAGTTACATTAAAGATAAGTAATTACATCATGATAACTCTAATCTAGCTGATAAAACTGAGAAACAGGAGTTTCAGGCAAAAGCGCAGTGTGCCAGGAGAAAGCGGAGCGAAATTTCTAGAATTGATTTTTGGAGGCCTTCTCGAGGTCCAAATGTTGATTTGAAAAGTGCTGGAGATAGGTATGGATGTCTAATACATGATATAATATTCAATAAATGAAAAAGGTTGCTCCTAGCCCTCCAAAAATTCATTCTCCCATAGGTACTCCAAAAGCACAACGAGCTGTTCAAAAAGATGGCAGAGAGGTGATTTTTTTAGTAGTTTTTGGCCTTTTATACCTACCAAAACTTGTTGAAATTTTCCCCCAAAGGCTAGAAGTGATCTAAAAGTGATAAGGAACCAAAATATGAAAACCAAATGTCATTTTTAGATCCCCATAAAAAGCATAAAAAGCGTAGCGTGGGGCACGCTGCATTTTTGACCTAGTGACTGTCTAAGAAATTTCCAAAAATTCACAAAAACCAAAATTTCTTCAAAATTGGACCAGAGTTGCTTCATGAAGACCTGAAATGGTATGTTATGCTATGAGGGAAACATCAACATTAAAGTCCAAATTAACCTTCTGTTTTTGCCTGATTAGGGTTTCCTTGAGTTTTTCCTTCAACTGTTTGATCTTGACTTTGGAGACCTGATTCCTTGTGTAGTAATGAGAAACCATGTGTATTTGTAGTTTTTTGTCTCTATTGGCCCTATTAAGAATATTTTCCTAATGGAAATTTATTTTGTCAAGCCAAAACTCCCTATTTTGATTGATTTCAGCTGGACCTAGGTCAATTGAAGACATTTGCTCTTTTGGTGGAGATTGTTCTCTTTGTTGCTGAAGTACCCTTCTGAGACCTCTAGTCCTTGGCCTCTTCCTTGTCACCTACTCTTTATGATCATTTGAATCATCTATGTCAACTACTTCTTTTCCCTTTACATCTTTGTAGTGGCCAATCTAGGGTGCTAGATTAGACTAGATTTATTATCGACCAGGGTCAATAAACTTCGAGGCATGCGTCTACAGTCTATAGACATAAAGGATTCCTAACTAAGTGCTTATTGTGATGGGTTGCAGTACTTCTTTACAGAAGGTTAAGATATGTTTCCTCTCACCTCAACACTCAGATCACCTAACTTATCTAACTATCCTAAAGATACAGCGTATTACTAGACTGAGATTTTAATCCCCTTACAAGGATGCTATGCACAAAAGCTCTGTCTAGTTAACACTTGAGCATTCATGAAAAATCAAAAGCAATCAAAAGCACACTAAAATTTAAATACATGAAAAACAGAGTCTATGGAGATGCTTCAAAATATAACGATGGATCAAATCTCTTACAAGATATGGTTCAATGATCTCAACGATGAAATCTTCAAGCTATCACCATAAATACCATTTGTGAGAATTTCTAATCAAATCGACAAAATCATAAGCATGGAAATAACATTAAACACTATGCGTCCTATTCAAATTCAAAAACTGCTAAGGAAATTAAATCAACAGTATACCAATCCACGCAGGGCCCGTCCACACGTTTCAATGGTACACTGAAGTAAACTCAAGCAACGAGAGATTTAACGCATAAACACTGCTGGAGTAAAACCATGACTATATTCAGGTGTTGTAGATTGCAATCACATACAAAAGTTCGGTTCTCAAACGATGTACAGAGATAATAATCGTAACTGTCTCGTTAACAAAATAATACACAGTCTTTATCTGCCTGTCCCTATCGGGATCGAATGTACATTCATTGAGCAGTTGTTTCCGCTTTTACAAAGGAATGATTTTTGGTCATTTCTAATCTAAACCGATTTCCAACAAGAGAACAAAACGAAACCGGTTTGGGAAACTATGGCTTATACTGCCTTTGTAACCAAAACGCTGAGGTTTGACCAGCATGGACCGCATAACCAGGAGCTTTTGATTTGCTGTAGAATTGATTTTTCACCATGCTTGTACATTCCAGTTTTCGTTCCTATCCATTGCTTTGGCTTGCCTGTCATGCCACGTGTCAGATGATAAACCATTTACAGGATGTTATGACTTCCTGTAGTCTTTTTATTGAAAATTCCTAATTTCTAACATAAAATCTCATAAATTAACTTTAATGCAAACTAACAACTATAATGCTATTAATTAATCAATTTCAAGGAATATAAGGGATCTATGGAGGAAAAGGTAGACAAATGATGGTGTTTTTAGAATAAAAAGATGGTAATGGAATGGTACCAACAATCTTCTTTGCCAGCATCAACCTTATGTTTATCCAAGAGTAGTTGATTTACCTTCAATTACTTATTCTCCTGCTCTAGGAATGAAATCATGAAATTGGCCTTAGACAAGCTGTCCTTAAGCTCTTTGATCTCAACATCTTTCTCCATGATGACCTGCTCCATTGTCTTATTCTCTTCATTAACCTTCAAGTCTACTATATCAGTGTCAAGATGGAATGGCTCATCATCTTGCAAAAGTGCCTCATGTTGTGATGGTGATCCTTGTTCTGCTGATGTAGGCTTAGCCCCTTCAACAATGTTTGGAGCCAACAAAAGCCTCCTTCCTCTTTGATATGTTTGAGTCACCTCAGGCCTAGATTTCCTCTTAACTGCAATTATGATAGATGAGCCAATCTCCATATGCTTAGATGGTGCTGATGGTGTACTTTGGCTTGTAGATTGACTAGCAGAAGAAAAAAAGACATTTGACTGAATGAATGTCTCCCAAGTGATGTTCTTTTATGCAAGCTGATACAATACAATGATTTTGATGAGGGCATGGTGAAAAAGGCTGGTTTGATGATCACTTTGTTTATGTTGCACCTTCTCTACCATTTTAGCCAAGCTCTTGTAGAGGTAGCAGGGTAAGTTAAGTGGTTTTACCCTTGTGAAATGCATGAGCAATCTGACATGATACTTGTACAATCTCAAAATCTTCCCTCACATGTAAAATACTTCATAATGATCCTCATCAATGGAGCAAACTTCTCAAGGAGTTGTCCAAAAGGAAAAGATTTCTTAATGTTGTGCTTGTAGTGACTTTTGATGAAGGGTTTTTAGTTTTGAACGTCCAAGTCCAGGCTCTTAAACCATTTCTCTCCACTGTTTGGTATCCCAGTGACTGCTGCTATGGCTTCAATTGACATTGTAAAACTGACCCCTGCAACAATGACCTTATCTCTCCTAATATTAGTGGCAAACAAGCTGGTTAACTTGGCATGGTACTTGACTTGATGAATTTTCTCACAGAACCCTAAACACCCTACATTCTGAAAGAATTTCTTGGAAAATGAGGAGGACATCAGCTGATGGGAGTTGAGTGGTTCATACCTTGATATTTGACCTCCCTTATTATAAGATTTATTTTCTTCTTCCATGTTGATAATTTGCAAGGAAAAACACTAGTGGGAAAAATAGGGGAAGTGGATTAGGGGATAAGATGAAGGGCTTAGGGAAGGGGAATGAGGGTAGGAAAATTTAGAGAAGTAGGTAGGGGTGTTAGGGAACTTTGGGAAGTGGAAAGGGATGAAAAGGGTGTAGGATTTAGTCTAGGGATTTTTTACATAGTCCCAGCTAGGAAAACTACCAAAAACCCAGAGTGGGGACAAATGGAGGCTATGAACCGTACAAACAAGGAAATAAAACTGATGGAGGTATCAAGGGACATGAACTTACTTGTAGAATGCTGATGAAAACTTCAATTTCCCTTTGAGAACCATTGAAAGTGAGTTTTGTGGCTTTTGGAGAGAAAATGCAGCGTGGCTACTTGGAATCAGTTTTTGGATTATCCTTTGGCCCCAAAAACGTTGGGGAAGTGATTTCTGGTGAGTGAGAGCTCTTTTCTAATGAAAGGAATGAGAGAAATGAATCGTGATGGTCTTTTATAGCTTGTGGAAGTCAATTTCTTCATAGTGGTGAGGTGGCCCACAATATGTTTTTCACTTCTGTTTTGAAACCTATGTACCTTTGGAACATTTGAATGCAACTTTAGAGCATTAGAACTTATTACATCATATTTGAAATAAAGTACATTTTGAAACAAAAACTTTTGAGCAAATTCCCTATTACTACTCCTTCATTTTCCGGATTTATGAATGAAATGACAAATTTTGATGACTTTGACCCTAATGACCTAATGGTGACACTGAGCTGAATGAGGACCATGACGATATGAATGAGATCATGATGATGTTTTAGTGATGGAACATCCAATTGAGTAATGGCAATGACCGAATCATGAATTTTTGAAAGGAGCAGCAATAGACCTAGACACACTAGCGAGTGACCAAATTTTTATTTTGAAAACCTAATGAAATGATAAAAATTTGACTTGAGATCGTAACAAAAGCCTTGTTAGAGCATATTTGATCACTAGTGACTGGAAGGACTGACAGACACTAACATTGGCTCCATCTGGGGATGGTAGCTCCTTTAGGAGGTGCCAAGAACATCGTAGACCAATTAGCCTGATCCATTGGGCATGGAGTAAAAAACAAAAGAACAAACTCAAAATTGAAACTGACCGAAAAACTGAACTGACTTGTCACACTGGAAAAATTGACTTAACTCTAAAACTGACTACTGACTTAAAAACTGACTTTACAACTTAAAAATAAAAAATAAAAATAAATAAATAAACAATAGCTGATCATAGAAGCCTTATGGCCTTCTCCTCGGGCTTAAAACTTCTAATGATAGCTGCCAACCTGTTGAAGATGTATATACAATCACATGAAATGATCTCTCCAATGTAACCAATCCAGCAAATGGCTACTTACTTGAATCCTGCTCACACTTTCCTTGAGCAGGTAGAAAAAACAAAAGCTAGGCAACTCCAAATTCCATATGGATCCAACACTTGTATTGATGAACCAAGAAAATTCTACCTTCACTGATGACTGCAATAAACTGACCAAAGGATCATGGAGAACATGCAACATATGTTTTTCTGGATGATTTAAAATAGGAAAACAAACCTCATTCCAGACTGTTGATTTGTCTATGTGCTGAAACTGATCACCTTCATCAATGAATGTTGCAACATCGACCTTCATTACTGGTTGTAACGAATTCTCCACGGGATCCTGAAAATCATTAAAAATTGGCTCTTATTGATTTGGAGGAATCAAGAAACATCCTTATATTTCAATTAATTGCTCTTCGTGATGAATTACAACACTGTGCTCTTGGTCTTCAAAAAATTCTGAACATATAGATGGACAAGTTTCATCTTGAAACAAAAATTCAAGAAATGAAATATTTGAAGAGAAATCTGATTGACACTCTTCATCAATGTCTTGGTCTCCAAAACACTACTGAATACTTTCATTTAATTCAAGGGAATGAATATGATCTTCATCAATTGATTGCTGATTAATATTATCTCCACTCAAAGAAGACATTGTTTGCTGGAAATTTTCCTGAATACAATTTTCTTTTGCAAGATTCTTTAGAACAAACTCTTCTCTTTCACTGCTCTTTTCTTGATCCTTGACAATCTGACCAGTTTCATTTTCAGTTGCAGAAATTGTTTTCTGTTGGGAATCCACCTGAATATCATGGCAAAAAACCTCTTCTATTTCCTCTTGAGGAAAAGATAGCTCAAACAAAGCTTCTTCAATTTCATGACACATTAAATCCTCATCATAGATGTTAATTCCACTACGCTGAAAAAGATCTTCAAACTTTCCACAAAAACTTTCTATCAGCACTATAGAAGGATAAGTTTTCTTATAATTTTTACAAAATGCTGGATGGAAAACCTGAAGAGAACGTAGACTAGAAATTGGTAGTCCTTCATGCCATGATTTTTCTTTGTCCTCTAAAGTTACCATAAACATCTACATTAAGGAATCCTCATGAAATACAACTTCTAGTCTACATATGTGCATGTGAAACTTGATTAAATGAAGAGCGACATCTTCTCCTTCTTGATCTTTAAATTTAGGCAAATAGGTTAACCAATCAACAGAAGGCATTGAGTTTGGAAAACTGGAGATATGAGATCTATTCATAGGAGCATACCTTAAAGTAGTTGAATACATCTTGAAAATAGTTAAGTCACCAAGAAGTTCTTCAAACTATCACTTTTTGAACAATGGAGTCGCCATGAAAAATCTAAACCTTTGGATTCTTCAACATTGGAGTCGCCAGGTGAAAGATGCACATCCTTTCTTGTGTCTGATCATTGTTCACCATCAACAATCAGATCTGATCCTTATCGTTCTTTCCTAGGGCAGATATGATCTTATGTTCCTCGACAACAACACCAAAATGTTATCCTCCACAATATCCCAAGGCTGAGAAGGGAGATCGAAGGAGGTAACCTCAAACCACTTAGGGTTCAAAAATTAGCCCTGCTAAACCAAAGAGGGGTCTCTCTATGAATTCATAGCCAATGATGACCAAAATGGGAAAATATGTTTGGCTAGATATGTTCAGCTCTAGGGTTTTGAAGATTTTAGGGTTTACCTGGATGAGGAGTGAAAATCAGGGAACTAGGTCAAAAGATCAAAGGTTTCAACTGCAAGATATATAAAGGAGAAAGATATGTATGATTTTGTGATACTTTGGGGTTTTGTCAATGTAGTGTAGAGTGAAAAAGAAGAGATCAAAATGAGCATGGCAAGCATGAATTCATTTATCAAAAGATAGGTGACATAAACATGAAATTCCTAAAAAAACAGAGCTTAAACTTAATAATTATGTTTAAAACCTCTTAGGAAAATCACTGAAAATAATAGATATGGAAAGAAGATGAAATTATCATTCATATAAAACTATAACAGAGAGAAAACATTATCACAAACTCACAACACAATAATTCTTGAATAATAGCTGCAACTGTCCTTTGATTTTCTGCAAAAGTGATGAAGTACAAGCTCCAAGAGTTCTACTCATTGATGTCCAACTTTTTCTATGACTGAAAACTAGATACATATAGAACAAAACAATTTTCCCCTCTCTCAGGGTCGAATCCTTCAGTTTAGGAACTAATTACATGAGGTGTTCAATAAAAACCCTAATGTCTAAGGAGTTTTAAGCAAATCCTCCATTTAAATTTTCACTGAACGACTCTCATAAATGAGGCCTAAATTTACATGAAAACAACCTAAAAATATTATTTACCTCTTATTACATCCTTATTGCATAAAAGGTAAGTAATTACATCATGATAACTCAAGTCTAGTTGATAAAATTGAGAAATAAGAGTTTCAGGCAAAAGCGCAACGTGCTGGGAGAAAGCACAATGAAATTGGTAGAATTGATTTTTGGAGGCCTTCCTAATGTCCAAATCCTAATATGAAAAGTGTTGGAGATAAGTATGGATGTCTGATACATGATAGAATCTTGAAGAACTGAAATTTTTTTCTCCTAGCCCTCCAAAACTTCATTCTCCTAGAAGTACTCCAAAAGCGCAATGAGTTGTTCAAAAAGAGGGCAGAGAGGTGATTTTTGAGTAGTTTTTGGCCTTTTCTACCTACTAGAACCTACTGAAATTTTTCTCCCAAGGGCTATAAGTGATGTACAAGTGATAATGAATCCAAATATGCAAACCAAATCTCATTTGGAGCTCTCCATCAAAAGCACAGCGTGCCCCCTAGTGTGTCTCAAAAATTCACAAAAACCAAAGTTTCTTCAAATTTCTTCAAAATTGGTCCAAATTTTCTCCATGAAGGCCTGAAATGGTATGCTATGATATGATGGAAACATCATCAAGCAATTCCAAATTAACCTTCTCTTTTTGCCTGATTAGGGTTTCCTCGATTTTTTCCTTCAATTGTTTGATCTTGACTTTGGAGACCTAATTCCTTATGTAGTAATGAGAAATCATGTGTCTTTGAAGTTTGTTGTATCTGTTGGCCCTCTTAAGAAGCTTTTCCAAATGGAAATTTACTTTTTCAAGCCAAAATTCCCTATTTTGATTGATTTCAGCTGTAATTAGGTCAACTGAAGACATTTTCTCTTTTGGTGGAGATTGTTCTCTTTGTTGCTGAAGTGCCCTTCTGAGACCTATAGTCCTTGGCCTCTTCCTTGTCACCTACTCTTTATGCTCATCTGAATCATCTATGTCAACTAATGTTTTTCCCTTTACATCTTCTTTGCCAACATCAACCTTATGCTTATCCAAGAGTAGTTGATTTACCTTCAATTGCTTATTGTCCTGCTCTAGGAATGAAATCATGAAATTGGCCTTAGACAAGCTGTCCTTAAGATCTTTGATCTCATCATCTTTCTCCATGATGACCTTCTCTATTGTCTTATGCTCTTCATTAACCTTCAAGTCTACTATATCAATGTCAATATGGAATGGCTCCTCATCTTGCAAAAGTGCCTCATGTTGTGATGGTGATCCCTGTTTTGCTGATGTAGGATTGGCCCCTTCCACAATGTCTAGAGAAAACACAATCCTCCTTCCTCTCTAATACATTTGAGTCACCTCATGCCTAGATTTCTCTTGATTGCAATTCTGCTAGATGAGTCAATCTCCATATGCTTAGATGGTGTACTTTGGCTTGTAGATTGACTAGCAGAAGACAAAAATACATTTGACTGAATGAATGTCTCCCAAGTGATGTTATTTCATGCAAGATGATGCAATACAATGATTTTGATGAGGGCATGGTGAAAAAGGCTAGTTCTATGATCACTTTTTTTATGTTTCACCTTCTCTTCCATTTTAGCCAAGCTCTTGTAAAATTAGTAGGGCAAGTTAAGTGGTTTTACCCCTATGAGATGCATGAGAAATATCACATGATACTTGTACAATCTCGAAAATATTCCCTCACATGTAAAATACTTCATAATGATCCTCATCAATGGAAAAACTTCTCAAGGAGTTGTCCAAAAGGAAAGACTTTCTTAATTTTGTGTTTGTAGTGACCTTTGATGTAGGGTTTGTAGTTTTTCACATCCAAGTCCAGGATCTTAAACCATTTCTTTCCACTGTTGGGTATCCGTGTGGCTGCACTATGGCTTCAGTTGAAATTGTGAAACTGACCCCTACAACAATGACCTTATCTCTCCTAAGATTAGTGGCAAACAAGCTGGTTAACTTGGCATGATACTTGACTTGTTGAACTTGCTCACAGAACCCTAAACACCCTACATTCTGAAAGCATTGCTTGGACAGTGAGGAGGACATCAGCTCATGGGTGTTGAGTGGTTCATACCTTGATATTTGACCTCCCTTATTATAAGATTTCTTTTCTTCCTCCATGTTGATAATTTGCAAGGGAAAACCCTAGTGGGAAAAACAAGGGAAGTGGATGAGGGGATAGGATGAAGGGTTTAGGGAAGGGAAATGAGGGTAGGAAAATTTAGAGAAGTAGGTAGGGGTGTTAGGGAACTTTGGGAAGTGGAAAGGGATGAAAAGGTGTTAAGTTTAGGTATGTTCTATGCTAGAGCAAGTTATTTAATTTCTTTTCCATATTAGCAATCACATCAGCATAAAGTAAACTGCAGATAGAACATAAATATAAATCGCAGAAGACAAGCCAAGACAAGAGGACACAAGATGTGGTGCAAGCCAAAGACAAACCCCACAATGTGTGGGGAAACCCTTGATCAATTATTCTTTCATGTTCTTCAAAGTTCAGCAGAGAAAGAGAGAGAGAGATAGTACATATACAATAGACATCGAAACTTTGACTTATCTAGATCTAACATAGATCATTTCGTATAATGATGAGATCAGTTGAAGACATTCTACTTCAACTGATTCTCCAAGGTGATGACTTCACCTATCGTAGTGCTGCATCTAGTCCACTTGCTGCACCACTTCATGCTGCACTAATTATTATTATCATCATGCTATCCATGTCCATGATCTTATTCATCATCATGCTTCATGCTGCCCATGCTGCCCATGATCTTATCATGCTTTATGCTACTCATGCATCATCATGCTTCATGCTGCCCATGCATCATTATATCATAGCTGCATCCTTATGATAATGCGTCCTTCTACCTGCATAGATATTTATTTCCATAACCTGCAAATATATACCTTGCCATGTATATATGTTGTACTACAGATTTCCCTACGTATATGAGAATAGGTCATAATATATGAGTCTTCATATACAACATATCACTGTCCATATACATACACATCGTATAACTTGTATCACCCCAGTGTATATATTCTGTGTGACCATGCTGCGAGATCTAGGGCCTGCATTTATATATCTGCGTACATTACGCGTGTTAGGGTTTACAACATCAACGTACCATAAATATATCAGTGTACCATATGTATATCAGCATACCATAAATATATTAGCGTATCAGCGTGTTAGGGTTCAATTCGTAGATGAATACATCTCAGCGGATTCATGACTGCATTGGATATCTCCATGAACAGCGTGTAAGTATCTCCATGAATAGCGTGTTAATTTCTCCATGAACACCGTGTAAATATCTCCATGAACAACATGTTAATTTCTCCATGAACAACGTGTAAATATCTCCATGAATAGCATGTAAGTATCTCCATGAACAATGTGTTAATATCTCCATGAACAGTGTGTTAATTTCTCTATGAACAACGTGTTAATACTTCTTTGGACAACGTATTAGGGCTTGCGTATAAGAGTTTCTAGCACAGTGTGTTAGAGTCTCGGATAGGGCCTTTCTTTTGACTGCATATGAGGCGTCCTTCACTGCGGCCAGATCTCTGTGGCTAGGGCAACATACAGTAGCTAGGGCATCACTTTGATGACCAGCGTATCACTCATGGTGTCTCTCTCCTTCACCAAAAACCCAGACGTGGAGAGGAGGAGACTACTCAAGAATGTGTGTTCAAATGACATCAAATCCTCATCTATTTATACCAAAAATGTATAGGTTGAATAGACATGACGTTTGGGCTTCTAGAGCCTACATAAGAGCTGGACGGCTTGATAATAATTGCATAATCAAAATAAATTCATATCTCCATAAATACTTATCGGAATCGGATGATCTTAGGATCAATCCTACACCTCTCGACGAGAGGGATCCAATAAAAATATCAGCTACCATAAATAAGCTGACCCACATGGAGTTTGGCCCTAGTTTCCAATTTAACAAAAGGGTGTAGGATTTAGTCTAGGTAATTTTTACATAGTCCCAGCTAGGAAAAATGCAAAAAATGCATCGTGGGGACAACTGGAGGCTATGCACCATAAAAACAAGGAAATAAAACTGATGGAGGTATCAAGGGACCTGAACTCACTTGTAGAATTCTGATGAAAACTTCAATTCCCTTTGAGAACCCTTGAAAGCGATTTTTGTGGCTTTTGGAGAGAAAATGTAGTGTGGTTGCTGGAAAACGCAACGTGGTTGCCGGAAAACACAATGTGGCTGCTGGAAAGTGCAACGTGGCTGCTGGAAAACACAACGTGGATGCTTGGAATCAATTTTTGGAGTATCCTTTGGCCCTGAAAATGTTGGGGAAGTGCTTTCTGTTGAGTGAGAGCTCTTTTTCTAATGAAATGAGTGAGAGAAATGAATTGTGATGGTCTTTTATAGCTTGTGGAAGTCAATTTCTTCATAGTGGTGAAGTGGCCCACAATATGTTTTTCACTTTTGTTTTGAAACCTATGTCTCTTTGGAACATTTGAATGCAACTTTAGAGCATTAGAACTTATTACATCATATTTGAAATAAAGTACATTTTGAAACAAAAACTTTTGAGCAAATTCCCTATTACTACTCCTTCATTTGCTGGATTTATGAATGAAATGACAAATTTTGATGACTTTGATCCTAATGACCTAATGGTGACATTGAGATGATGATGATGACCTTTCAATGATGGCACATCCAGCTGAGTGATGGAAATGACCAGAATCATGAATTTTTTAAAGTAGCAATAATAGAACTAGACACACTAGCCAGTGATCAAATTTTTATTTTGAAAACCTAATGAAATGATAAAAATTTGACTTGAGACCCTAAAAAAAACCTTGTAAGAGAATATTTGATCACTGCTGACTGGTAGGACTGACAGACGCTAACAGCACCAAAGGATGGTCACATGTTGTTGACAAAATCCACTCTAAAAGGATCTGGTGAAGCCACAAGACTTCTTGACTTGCATTAACCGTTGCTCGATACTTTTCTTATGTTGAAGAAAGAGTAATAGCTTGTTACTTTTTACAAGCCCAAGTGATAAGTATAGAACCAAGACTAAAAACATAACTTGAAGTAGACTTGCAATCATCAGGGTCACCATCCCAATCTGAACTAGTGAAACCAACTAGCAAAAGAGTCCCTCCCTAAACTATAATGTATCCCAAATAGGATTGTACCCCAAATATACTGAAGTATCATTTTTGCTTCTTTCTAATGAATTTCATGTGGGGATTGCATATACTATAAATGAGACAAAAAACAAAAGAAATATCAAGACAAATATAAGTCAAATATAAGAGGCTACCAACTAACTGATGGTACAAAGTAGCATCAACTTCAGGTGTTTTACAATTAGTAGTAAGTTTGTCTCAAGATATAAAAGGAGATTGGGTCAATTTACAATCTTCCATGTGAAAAAAATGAAGAAGGTCACATGCATACTTAGATTGGGAAAGATAAATTATTTCGTTGGTTTGCAAGACTTGGAGGTCAAAAACATAATGTAAATATCCTAAGTCTATCATTTCAAACTTCTTTTGATGGCTTGACTTCACATGGGTTAAAAGTTTAGGGTCACTACTAGTGAGGATAAGGTCATCAACATAAAGAACAAGAATTATGAGATCACTTCCTACATTTTTGGTATAGACAGAGAGGTCAGAATAACATCTATAGAATCCAATGTCAAGAAGAAAGTTATCCATTTTTGTATATCAAGATTGAGGAGCTTGTTTAAGACCACAAAGAGATTTATTAAGGCCACAATCAATGTTGGAGTCCTTATGAACATATTGTTCCATGTAGATTTCTTCTTGTATGTCTCCATGAAAGAAGGTAGATTTAACATCCATATGATGGACCTCCCATCCATGTGAGGTAGTAAGGGATATAAAATGAAAATGGAATTCATTTTGGTGACAAGGGAAAGGTTTCATTGTAGTCATTTCCTTCAATTTGGGAGAATCCTTTAGCAACTAACTGGGCCTTATGTCTTATAATACTTCCATATGATGCATACTTAGTTATGTATACCCATTTACATCTAACAAGTTTTGTTAAATTCAAAAGAGGTATTAGTTCCCAAGTATTGTTTTCCATGAAGGAACTATTCTTCATTCATTGTTGTTCCAAATATAGATGTCCTAAAGCTTCTGCAAATGTTTTTGGATCATGAGTATGATGTTGCTCTACAGGATCACCAGCAAGCTAGTCAACAACTACTTCATGTTTTGAATGAACCCATTTCAAAATTTATGGTTCTAATGTAGGTTCATGTTTAATGGAATCATATGAAGGAATGAGGGCAAGCGGAGGTGGATTTTCATCCTTAATGTCATCATTTGAAGAAGAAACCAAAAAATAAAGAGAAGGTGGCAATTTTTTTGAAGATGACTCACAGGACAAAGAGGACGCAACCGTCGAATTAGGCTCGCAAGACAAGATATTTTCATCAAATGTAACATCTCTCCTAATGATTATTTAATTGGAGTGAGGTTGAAGAAGTCTGTAACCTTTTACATCTTCATAATATCCAACAAAAATACACTTATCACTTTTAGGCTGTAAATCTTTCCTTTTTTCATTAAGAATGTGAGCCCATGATATGCTACCAAAGATACAAAAGTGGCTTACATCTGTGTTAATTTTAGTCAATGCTTCATCTAGTGGTATATTTCTCATAGCCTTGGCCCATTTTTAATTCCCCAATTTGCATATGAGGCGAGGGGGTGTTGGATTTTCACACACAGCTCATTGGGAATCAATCACATGGACTAACAACCACTCTAGGATTTGCACTGGGACCACTCAAAAGGTAATGATAATGGTTTGGAAGTTTACTAATGCCTATGGGTTTTGGTGTAATAGAAAACCTAACTTAAAAAAATAAAAAAAAAATAAAGTTATTTTAAAGGGATTCACTTTTATATGACAAGTGAAATACACTTTACAATAAAGTTATGAATAACTTAAGTTTGCATAAACTTTTTCAAAAAGTAACTTAAAAAGAGCTTTAAATTCAAGACCTCTCACTAAGTAAAGTAACTTTTAAGTTATAGCAAAATACATAAGAATAGTAGGGAAGGAGGGTAGAGGGTTGTTGTCATTTTTGGGACACTCCCTTGAATTATGTGCCTACCAGAAAAGATGTGCTCATGCAAAAAGTAACAACAATTTGAAACAAATTCCAAAATTCAACAACAAAAGGGTTAAATCTTAGTTAGCTTACTTAACAAATGCAAGTTTTGTTATTGTTTATGATTTTCCGAGATTGACAAAGCACATGAAAAAGAGCATGCATTATCAAGAAAGAGTAGAAACCAAGAATATAAAAAGAAAACTAGAATATGAGCTTTACAATTTTTTTTTTTTTAAAAGGGCTTATTTGAATTGTATGTCGCTAGATCTGATGAAAATTTTTGTATCTTGGGAAAACAAACATGCTTTTTGATGAAGCAAAAGGTGTTTTTATCTGAAAACAATGTTTCAGATGCAATGGAATAGTTTGTTTAGGCCAAAACAATACAAAAGATAGAATATCTAAAAAATGTAGCAACATGAGTTTCAAGATGTCAATCACTAATGGGAGCAATTATTCAAACGAGCTTTGATACTATGTTCAAGTAAATATGGTGTTCCATACAAGACGAACACCTTCAATAATCACACACACAACTGGATCAAAACCACAACGCTAGTATTTTTATGTGGTTAAAACCCTCTGAGAGGGAAACAATCCATTACCTAGCCAATGCGACCACTTGAGGCAATTTTATTGATGCAAAATAAAATATTCTACATAAGGGATTTGTTGCATTTGATCATTAGCCATAACCCTCCATGCCCATTAAATATAGATCATGGACCGATCGGGTGTCAAACCACAAATCAATAATGGTTAGTATGGAGGAGAGTATGAATCGTTGGATCAATTCTAAAACATATCGTGACCAACAAATTACAATGCAATTAATGCATATTAAAGAACCACACACTTTTACCTAATAGACACATTACTCCAAATTGAACTTCAATAACTCCTAAGTATCTAAATATCCTAACAACCAAGCTATGGTCAATTACTCAATGCTTGCCCACCTGAGATGAAGGATACTTATATCATACAAACAACAATGAATCCTTCTACAGAACTTAGAAATAACACAATTCCTCCAAACCAGTGACTAGATTAAATGTTCCCGGCAAATTTATAAGATGATTTTGGGAAAAATCCTTTGCTTTAAGATTTTCTTTCTTACTATGAGACCTCTCAATCCAATCCAATTATGTGTTGAATATTTCCATTTTTCAATTATTATATGAAATCATGCCAGATATTAGAACTAACCAAGCACACACCACTAAATTGAATGGAAATCATATTGCTTACACCCTTTACTCGAATTCTTACCTATTCTGGAATTTAGGATGCAACTCACAATCTTTGAGTGTGAGAAGAATGATACCTGCACTATAGGGGATGTACTAACCATGAGTGGGGATGATCTCTACGCTTCTTTCACTAATTCCAATTTCGAGTACCCTCATGAGGATTTACACGTTTGTACCCCACTTCCAAGAATGGAGCAAGCCATCATGATTGGCATGGCTTGGATTTCCCTATACAAACATAACTACGAAGTGGTTGAAATGACTTGGATTTCCTTATATACACAAAGATAATCATCATCCCCCATGTAACTTCTTTCTTGAAGGGGTTAGACAATAAATTTCTCGAATGACCAAAAACATGGGCTATGTAAACTCTCTTCTCCCAAAATTTATAATTGCTAACTACGTGGATATTATAATGATATGGCGCCAATTTGTGTTTTGTAAGAATAGGTTTATTAAAAAGTTTAAAATTCTTATTTGACATTATGGAATCAAATATTTGGACTCTTGTGTGTTAATTAACAAAGTTTCCAAGGCCAAACTAGTGCCTTTGTTGGCCCATGTATCTACTTCACCATTATTCTGACGTAAGACTTGAAAAAACATAGGAGAAGGAAAATTGGAGAGAGGATTTTTATTTTTCTTAAGAATAATTTACAATTTGAATCCCCTGAGGGATGCAATCACCAAATTCTTTACAACAATGCTTGGATCTAAAGCATAAACCTTAAGTGAAAGATACTTTTAATATTCCTTTAAAGTAAAGAATAACTCCCATGATCCCGCAACCACTTTTTTTTGTTTTTTTATAATAATTTCTAAACTGTGGTTTTTTTATATGTTTTGATTTTATTTTCATTTTTTTAATTATATATATTTTTATTATTATCCAATTTCAAGGTCATGGTCAAGTCAGACATAAAATTGGTGTGAGTCCCCTTTGTTTGTGGGACAAGGGACCCACTTCCGTGCAGCGATTTCACTGCTAAGTCTATGAAGGCATACATACTCTACCCCCTCTGGTTTTGAATCTATGACCTTTTAGGAGGAAATACATGCATTTAACCATTAGGCCTACTCAAGCTATATATATATATATAGATATATATAATTTTATTTTTGTTTTATTGTTAATTTTTTAATTTCAATTTTTTTTTTTTTGTATTGTTTCATAGTTTTATTTATTTATTTTTAAGTTGGTGTTACGATTTTTGAAAAAAAGGAAGTTTTTTCTAAACATCTTTACAAAGAAGTTTGTTTTTTTTTTAAATTGTAAATTAAACATAATATAATTAATTTTTAAATTTTTAAATAAAGTTAGAGGAGTTGATTTGAAGTGTTTTTTTTAGTAATTGGAGTAGTGATCAAGGCCGTGGTTTCAATTAGGACATAGTAAAGAATATTGGTCCTACTAGTAGCACCACTTTCTAATTCAAGGGTTGATTTTAAGGTTTCCGTTATGTTGTCAAGTGCATGATTCCAAATAAGTTAGAATTTGACTACTTCCATTTTTTTTTTGCTATTGATAGTGTCACTTTCTCTTTCAAGGTTTGATTTTGATGAAAAATATGGAATTTTTGTGTTAGATTTCTCTTTTTGAGGTCATAACCCTTGTTAGTTGGTAATTATGTTCTTTAGATGACGATGGAGTCGTGAGAACCTTATAGTATGATAAAGAAGATGACAACATTTCTTAAAGGATTGGCCCACTAAGTTGAAGGAGCTTATGTGGGAGGGTATATTTTAAAGATTCAAATATTATGCATATTTATATTATTATAGATGACTATTCTGGCTTGAAAATTCATACATGTAGAATGCAAGCGAATATTCAATAAAAACATGCAATTGACTATTAAAATTGGTAATTTTTTTGCCAATATTATCCATTTAATCATATATATGTAAAAAAATTGGAAAATTTTTAACCAATGGGCGAATATCATTTTCAGAAAATGTTCAAAAAATAGGCAATTAGAAAAAAAATTCCCCTAAAATTTTCCATGTTATGTGGTAGACGAGAAGAGATGGGAGACAACCAAGAGAGAGATCTCAAAATGAAGGTTGAACAAGTCATTTGTTGTAGTAGTGAGCTACTAAGGAAAACCCTAGAGATTGTCTTCCTAGAGGTTTCAAACTAGTCATTGTTTCAAGGAAATTTCTACTAGTCATGCTTCGACAAGATGTTGATAGTATATCTAAAGGAAATTAGGAACAATCCATATGATTAAAATTATAGTCATCATATTTGTTATTAGGGTGTCGAAATATGTGGAAATGATGGGGGGGGTGCCCACCACCCTATTGTCGCTTATCACATTTAAGAGGGGGGGGGGTGGGGTTGGCATGGATATCTAGCCCCATGTAACCACACATGTTAATTGTCATACATTCCCTCCACATTAAGATGACAACTTGTATTTTTTTGTGAGCTCTCATCCTAATAGTTGTGTCTCTGTGTTCTTTGGTAGTCACTATGGTATTCCCTCGCCACATGTTGGATTATTTCTCCTATGACACTAGCTTATAGACACCTTATCCATATGTTGCAGCCCCATGTTTCTTTGAAATCCTCATGGCTCGACTCCACTACAAGAGGAACATATCTCCCATGGTGTTGGATCTATGAGAATTCAATTACACGATGGTATTAGCTCTTGGGAAGATGGCCTTCAGTATATGCACTTGTTACTAACCCTTGATGCATGGAGCAGGGTGATAGTGGTTAAGGAGGCAATCTTTGTGACATAATTAGTGATGACATCACAGGATAAAACTAATGCAGGAAGTGGCTAGCAAGGATTTGACCTTTGGTTGAAGCATTTCCAAGCTTGCTAGGATGGAAATTATGGGGTGATTTGTTCTATGTTGAATCTCTAAACGCTTTCATTTTGTTAGTCTTTTCATGGTGGACTTTAGTTCATGGTTTATAGAGCATCTTGGTGGTGTGTATGATCATCAATGTGCCTAGGCTTATATGGTTGTTGGACCCTTATTCTTTTTTAGTTTATCCTCTATCAAAAGTTTCTAAAGTATATTCTAGACCTTTCTGGAAACTATGTGTTAAATTTATGTTAATATATTATGAAATCCTATCAACCTATTTCATTCATTCTTCTATCTAGTGGGGGTTGTTCTTAGTCTGAGCTTTCTTATCTCTAAGTACCATGTCTTGCCAGTGAATGTGTTGCTTCTAGAGGTTCAGACGCAAAGATCCTCAAGGTAGGCCTCAAGCTCAATCCCAAGCTCAGAACACTGTGTCCATATTCCATTCTTCCACCCCTCCGAAAATCCAACAGTGAATTCGCTAACTCGAAGCCTTGACTACAAACAACTACTAAGCATACTCTGATTTTGAAATCCAAGATGAAGTAGACAATTCAGTTGTTAACCATCATAATATCAGTGGTTGACATAGTCAATATCTTAATTCCATTATCCTTCATTGGCAAATGAAGATGCTCCTGGGTAGGGTCCTGAAGGAAAAGTACGAGCATTGCAATGATATCATCTCTTGTACCAATGAAATTCAACTGGTCCAATGCCACCAACATTTCTTTGTTGTTAGCCTAGATGCTCATTTGGCCCACATAGAGAGCCATCTATAGTGTGGTCCTAAACCTCTAGCTCTAGTATGTATAAGTTCCCAGGATCCGACCTCTGTCACTTTGTTAAGACTTGAAGTTTCATCCAACCTCTTGGCTTATGTTTTTTACTTTCAACATAGTAATTTATTTTAGCAATTATGTATGTAGCAATAACTAGTATTTGAATTTTGACATATCTAGACCTTTGTCTATTATCAACAATTATGGTTTCCCTTGTGGTAGACTACAACATGCCTCAGTTCAAATAATGATCTTTAGTTTTGTATGATGATATTTTGAGGCAATAGAAATCTTAATTAAAAGATTCATCACAAAATGGTTATTGACTAGTCATATGGATGACAAGTGTGAGCTTTGATCCACTTATGTGTGTATAGGGAGTGTAACACAAGCCTCACACGTTGCCACTCCCTCGAGGTAACCCCATGGCAACCTCAATGAATGAATGACCTCACGGGACTTGAATCTTGATCATTAGTGAAAAAAATTCATTTCACACTCAGAAATCCAACATTTTTAAAGAAAAATAAATTGAAACTTTTATTTATTGTAATTTAATCTATATAAATGTAATTGCAATATAATTATAATCTCTATTTAAAATAATAATAATAATAATATTAATACTAATAATAATAATAATAAAGCGTACATAAAAAAATTAAATGCATAGTCTAACTAATAAATGAAATTGCTTATTTGGCCAAAATTAGGCAATACAATTTTGAGAAAGAATGTGATTTCTTATTGTTTAAAATGCATTTTTGAGATAGTCTAATTTATAGATGAAATGGCCTATTTCATGACATTTTTTTTGGTTAACTTTAACCAAAATATGACATATTTTTAAAAATTTGAGTTTAAGTTGTTTAATTTGTAGAATTCGAGTGCCCCAAGGGGTTTTTGAAGTTGTTCAATCCATTTATGCATTCAAAAATGCATTGTAAATAACAAAAGACCACATTCTTTCTTGAAATTGTTTTGCTAGATTTCGGTGAAAATTATCTATTTCGTCTATAAATTAGAGTACGCCCTTTTAAATGCATAAATAAACTTAACACCTTAAAAAGCAGTAAAGCACCGAAACTTTACAAATTAAACGACTGAAATGTATAATTCTTAAAAAATTCTGCCAAATTTTATGCAAATTTGAGAAAGAGTACCCAAAAAAACACATTTTTTAAAATGCTTTATATATTACCCATTCTTTCATTTATATTGGTAAAACAACGAACTTCTCTATGGGCAATAATGTCAACTTTTGGATTTATATTCATTTAAAAGAAAGTGTTGCTCCCTGTTCTTTTTTGTTCAGATAGTGATACAATCCCACAATGATCTTACCACAATGTATTAAGGAGTCTAACTTTTCTTGACGAAATGAAATGATATAACTCCGTGGATTTAATTCAAAGTGTTAATCATTTTTCTGAATGAAACTAACGATAATATATTCCGTGGTTTATATAGTTACGATAAAAACATGATATCATTGGTGATGTTATGTTGACTAAGGTAACCATACTTATTGCAGACATCACTCGTGACGTTTGTTTTTGGACAAGACAGGAAGTTGAAATTTGTATTTTAAAACCATAAAATATAATATTTAAATTTATAAATATTTTAATATTGAATAATAATTTATTTTACAAATAAATTTTTTTATGATATCATTCCTCATGTAATAATGAATAAAGTAATTTGCAATTTAATAATTTTAAATTAATTATTATGTAATTTGCAATTTGATAATTTTAAATTAATTATTTTGTGGTTTGGTATGTGTATTTTAGAATAAGATTTATAAAATTTTAATGTAATTATTAATAATTATGGATGGTAGAGATTTAATATTAATGTACTGTTTTTAATAGAATACATAAATATTGAGATTTATTTTCATAATAATTTTATCTTTTTTTTGGTATTATGGTTTAGTTATTGGTTGGCATTGATGTCAACTTAGTAGTATGTGATGCGGAGTCTTGTTTATGCACATGGTTGATTGGTACAAGTACTATGCTTGATGATTGGTTGCAGATGCTAGTGATACGGTACTTGGTTTTTGCATTGGTTGCAAACCTTAGCTCAGTGATTGCAGATGTTAGTGCAGGTATTTGGCTTGTGTGTGGATGCGTGGTGGATGCCTTGGCAAGATGTGGAGCTGCTACACCTAGTTGATAGTGTTGGAGACTGTCAAGTCATTTTTATGGCACTTGGTGTGGATGGTTTTTGGCTAGTATGATTAGTTGCAGTGTCTTGTAGGGCCTATCAATGATGATTTGAAGGTTATGCAGGTGTTGGAATGGTTGTGGAGTAGTTTGATGGCTTAAGTGTTAGTGCAACTTATGGATGGCATTCAAGTCAACCTAGTTTGACTTATTATGATGTTGGTGATGTGGCAGTGGTTTGTTGAAGTGTTGCAGAGGTTACAATGGATTCCTAAGGACTTATTGAAGGTGATCAAGCCATGGAAGAAGTTTGGGTAGAATCTGAGCTATGGAAAGTTGTTTTTGGTCATCCTCTGCCCCAGTCGCTTGGATGATGGGCTATGGGAGCCATTGAAAGTCCTAGTCGCTGGCTAGAAGTGTTGTGGAAGTTACTCGAGTCTTATTTTCATAGGCTTCTTCATGAGACCAAAAGAAAACTAGAAATTTACTCTACATTCCTCATGTACATTGGGTGTTTATTTGTTTTTCCGGCTTGTCTTGTTCAGGATTCATTATGTAAAGGTCGGAAAAAGGTAATTGAACTTCTGGAAGATGGTTAAAAGAGAATATTCATTAGTAAGTGAAGTTAGTGGCTAGATTGAGCCAAGAAGCAATGAACCAAACCACTTCCAATGTATGAACAAAGCTTCACTAGAAAATTGTAATTGTTGATTTAGCCATTACAAAAGATTACAAATAGATGGAGATCGTGAGGTTGTTGGTTGGTTCACTTGAGAAGAAAATGCAATGGTTGTGTGAGCTTAAAGAGTGTGTGAGTGAGAGTGGTGTGTGCATGTTGTTGAGGGAGTTCTGCTGAAAATCTTCATTAGTTCACAATTGTAGGAGATAGCAGCAAAAGTATGATTCAGCCAAGATTTTATGCTGCAGTATGGTGATGGATGATTGAGTGAGTTCTAAAGAATTGTTTTAGTGAGATTGTTATGTTTGTTTTAAGCCTATATTGCTAGAGGTTATTGTGTTGTTCTAGTTGAGCAGTTCATATTGACTTCGATCTGAAAATGAATGAAACGAGGGTCACATAGAAGAGTGGAGTGGGGGGTCCAACAAATTCAGTACAAAGAACATATTTCTTCATGAGTCCAATCGGAGTTGGGTGAGGCTCGTTGGTCATGGTGGTTTTCAGCAGATGAGGCCCGTAGAGTCATGAGAAGAGGATCAGATTCCTTCATGAGACCAATCGGAGTTGGGCAAGGCTCGTTGGTCGTGGTGGCTTCCAACAGATGGATGTATGTAGAGTCGTGAGATGAGGATTAGAGTTCTTACTAATAGTAGTCATATGTATTTTCTATGTAATTGAATTGCTTGACGATTAATATAATTATCTGAGCCATTCACTATTGATTCACCCCCCATAGTGAGCACATTTCCAACAGTTTTTACCCTTTTAAATAAATTCATTAATTAATTAAAAAATGTCATATGAAATGAGTTATGGTTTTTTAGGCATGTGGTACTAATAAGCCATGGTATCAGAATATTGTAACAAACCCTGTAGTTGAATTTTTTTCTCTTTCTAAATAAATTCATTGATAAAAAATATTGTCATATGAGCAAGTGTCATGTAAAATGAGTTATGAGTTTTTGTGCGTGTGGTATTGATAAACCATGATATTGGCCTATGCTATTATAATAAAGCTTGTAGTTGCGCCATTTTTTCTCTTTTAATTAAATTTATTAATTAAAAAAAATGTCATATAAACAAGTGTCATATGAAATGATTTATGGTTTTTTGGACATGTGGTATTGATAAGTCATGGCATTGTAACAAAGCTTATTTACAAATGAAGAATCTCGATGATAAAGTGAAGGTACATCTCCATAGTTAATAATTTTGTTAGATGTTTTTTTAAATGTATATATGTTTAATTTTTTTTTCATTAATAATAATAATTATTTTAAATAAAGTTATAATTTAGTTAATACTTATGATTTTTATCTTTTATTTTTCATTTTTTTTAAGTGTGTTTTCTAATCCTTATTATGAACTAATGTCTATCAACATTTAAGAGTCATTTAATTGATATAGTTATATTAGTTATATTTAATATTTAAATATGTAAAAAATTACTAATATAATAACTTATATATATAATACATGGTAATTGCAATCAATTGATCCAAGCATGACCTAGCTCTGCAACAGCGGGAGCGCTTCTGTGAAGAGTTTGGGCAGCATTGAAGGACGTAGCTGCCTGCTGCAAATCGGCTTGGCTAGGCCTTACTCGAGGTTG
This sequence comes from Pinus tabuliformis, assembly GCA_031772625.1. Classification (NCBI taxonomy): domain Eukaryota; kingdom Viridiplantae; phylum Streptophyta; class Pinopsida; order Pinales; family Pinaceae; genus Pinus; species Pinus tabuliformis. The sequence goes on from CM062812.1 coordinate 552,626,358, forward strand.
CCCGCCTCCATGGAGGTGCTGGGCTCTCCTCAAGGGCCTCCCATCTCTCCTCCTCCGCCTTCTACCTCTGAAGCTTTCATCTCTCTGCTCACATCCTTGCTAAAAAAGAAGAAATGCAAAGCTGCAAAGTTTGTGAAGAAGCTGGAGGACATCCACGAGATTTCTCTCCTGCAAGATGCGCTGATCCAAGTCACTCTGTCTCTAGCAGATTGTGCCCTCGTTGGCCAGTTCACAGGGCTTTGGCCATCCCCTAAATCCATAGAGATCTGGGTTGCCAAGAACTGGGCACCCTTTATCAAAAATAGAGTAACCTCATACTTTCTCGGGAGAGGCTACTTTCTGTTCAAGTTCACTGCAAAAGAGGACAAGGACCTGATTTTCCAAAATGGACCTTACTTCATGGGCCCTCAGGGATTGTATATGAATAAATGGACGCCAGACTTCGATCCGGCAGTGGATGTTCCCATAGCGGTCCCGGTGTGGGTGAGACTCCCTAATCTCCTAGTGCATTGTTGGAATTGGGATTCGCTGAAGCACATAGGAAACACCCTAGGTAAATTTATAGATCGGGCTAATAATAAAGACCAGTACGACTGCACCAGAATCTGCATGGAGGTAGATCTAGAGGTGGGGCTCCCGGAAGCCATCAAAATCATCGTAGGTCCCTGGACTCATGTGCAAAAACTCGACTATGAGCAACTTCCCTTCAAATGCCGGAAATGCCACGTCTATGACCATTTTGCCAGAGGCTGTCCATCCAATGGAGCGGAAGAGAAAGGGAAAGAAGAAGGCTGAAACCAAGTCAAGCGCACCAAGACCTCTCACAAGAAGACTGCAACTGCAAATGATAAAGGCCCTCAGATGGTCCCTGTTCATCAATCAACCATGGAAGGCCAAGAGAACAAATTCGAGCTCCTAAGATCTAAAACCGTGGCCTCCCAAGAGGTTGAGATCCCAAAGGAAATTTCTCCCACCAAAGCTTCCCCCTCCGTCTCGACCAAAGGTGGAAGTGTCGCAGAGAGATCCAAAGGAAAGCTCTCAGAAGAGGAGGAGGAAGTCTAAGAATCTGAGAAGTCAGAAGAAGAAGGAGAAATAGGAGACTTTCAATCCTCTCCCAGAAGATCCACAAGAGGATGCAAGTCTACGAGGGAAAAAAGAAAGCAGGAAACCTAAAAAGACAAGCTTCAGGGCAACCAGCCAACCCTTGAGAAGCTATTGGCAAAAACTTCGAAGACGACGAGGAGTCAAACTCAAGGTTCCAAGGGAGCCCACCATAACAAAAGTAAATGATGAAGATCGTCTCCTGGAACTATAGGGGTATGGGCACTAGAGCCAAGGAAGAAGCAATGAAAATCTTAACAAGATTGGAAGCCCTAGATATCCTCCTCATCCAAGAGACCAAAATGGAGGATATAACTTTCCTCCAAGAAAGTAAAAAATTTTGGAATAAAATTAGAGCACAAGCTATCTCTGCTCGTGGAGCCTTGTGAGGGCTTGGCTCCCTCTGAGTTCTCAATAATCTTTGAGACTTTGAACACCCACTGGATCTTCTTAAAGATGCAGCATCTCGATACCAAAGAGATCATATGTCTTTTCAATGTGTATGTCCCTAACAATGCTGGGGAGAAGAAGATTTGCTGGGACTCCATAAAAAATCTGGTAGATCTAGAGAACCTAGAAAACATCATCATCGCTGGAGATCTCAATCTCACCCTTCTTTCGTCAGAAAAAAGAGGAGGCTGCATAGTAAGGGATCCAACAAGGGAATGGAGGGAGGATCTCATGCAGGACTAGGATCTGCTAGACATCAAGCCTTCTTCCGGTAAGTACACTTGGTCAAATAAAAGAGTCGGTTATGGTCATATAGCTGCAAGACTAGATAGATTTGTTGTTCAAAGTTCCTTTCTTCTTCTCGGTCTAGAGGCTAGAATGCACATCCTCCACAGCAATGTTTCGGATCACAAGCCCATTAGACTTGAGCTGCTGGCTCTCAAGGATATGGGCCCTATTCCTTTCAGATTCAGTCCTCTATGGATAAAGAGGTAGATTTCATGCAAAAGGTTATGGATTGCTGGAAGGAGCCAGTTAAGGGTTCCCCCTTTTTTTTGGGAAGAAAAACTCAGAAGAGTAAAAGTGATGCTAAAAACATGGGCCAAGACTTTTCCCAACCCTGCAACTAAAAGAAAAAAAATTCAAAGTTCCTTAGAACTGCATCATCTTCAACTGAAAGAAACTGAAATCACAAAAGAAGACCTAGACAAGGAGATGCAGCTTCAGCAGAAATTTCACAAGGCTTTCTTGGCCGAGGAAGAATACTGGAGGCTTAAATCCAGGAGCCTTTAGCTCAAAGCAGGGGATAGAAACTCCTTCTTCTTTCATAAGCAAGCCCAAGCCAGGAAATGCTCTAACTCCATCTCTGAAATTAAATAAGAAAACTACATCCTAAAGGATATAGCCAGCATAAAAAAGGCAGCTTCCGACCATTTTAAGAATCTGTACAGTGAGGGAATGGAGGTTGGACATAGTTCTAAACTCTTGGATGTAGTTCCCCACCTGATCTGTTATATACCTAGGGGGGATAACATGGGGTACAAAGGGAGGTATCCAAGGGAATAATGTAATAATGGGATGGGCCATAGTAATAAATAAGGTGGTTAACCCATATCATGTAAGGGACCACAAGTAGTTAGTAATAATGTAATGGGCCCATGGTATTAGATAGATGGTATTGAGGGAACCATGGTAATGACCCATGGTATTGTATGTATGAGGCCTATAAAGAGGCTAGAGACTCCACATTGAGGGATGCGAAGGATTATTGTATGGACAGGCATATGGCTTGTGGAGTGTTCTCCTTCCTTAAGGAGCAAATATATGGTGTTGCCCTACCTTAAGGGTTTGATCAATAAAGTGAATCATTTCTATCTATATTCAGATCTTGTTATTTCTTATGTTATATACCTAGGGGGGATAACATGGGGTACAAAGGAAAGTATCAAGGGAATAATGTAATAATGGGATGGGCCATAGTAATAAATAAGGTGGTTAACCCATATCATGTAAGGGACCACAAGTAGTTAGTAATAATGTAATGGGCCCATGGTATTAGATAGATGGTATTGAGGGAACCATGGTAATGACCCATGGTATTGTATGTATGAGGCCTATAAAGAGGCTAGAGACTCCAAATTGAGGGATGTGAAGGATTATTATATGAACAGGCATATGACTTGTGGAGTGTTCTCCTTCCTTAAGGAGAAAATATATGGTGTTGCCCTACCTTAAGGGTTTGATCAATAAAGTGAATCATTTCTATCTATATTCAGATCTTGTTATTTCTTGGGTTTATTTTCATTGTCTTATATTTTCATATCAGATCTATAACAAGTGGTATCAGAGCACTTTCCTGGGCAAAAAAGAGGAGAATTTTTCTTATGTTTTGCAGGAAATTTTTGGGGCGGCCAGTTTGCAGATTAGATCTGTATGTTTCGGTGCAAGATCTGCAAAATCTAATTGTGGATCTGGATTCTATGTGAAAAAATATCCAATTTCAAAAAAAAAATCGGTCGAATCGGAGACGGGATGAAGGAAATATCGCTGATTTAAAAATCAGTGGGGTTGCAGACAATTTTTCGGGGCAGCGAGTTTGCGGCACAGATCTAGACGTCCTAGTGCAAGATCTACAAAATCTAATTGTAGATCTGAATTCTTTGTGAAAAAATACTCGATTTAAAAAAAAAAAATCGGTCGAATCGGAGTCCGGATGAAGGAGATATCGCTGATCTAAAAATCAGTGGTGTTGCAGACAATTTTTTGGGGCAGCGAGTTTGCGGCGCAGATCTGGATGTCCTAGTGCAAGATCTACAAAATCTAATTGCAGATCTGAATTTTTTGGGAAAAATTACCCAATTAAAAAAAAAAATCAGTCGAATTGGAGTCCGGATGAGGGAGATATCGTTGATTTAAAATCAACTCTTTTTTGCAGAAATTTTGGTGACGACGGGAGAGTTGTAGTGCAGATCTGAAATTCCAGTGCCTAGATCAGGATTTCTATCACATGGGTAGATGCAGAATGGTTGTTCCATTTCCAAAAACAGGTCATAATAGGGATTCTGAGCAATATTGACGAAATTGTGGCCATTTCAAATTTTCGCCAAGTAAGTGAATTTTTCTCAAACCCTCTTCATGGAAAATTTTACTGGAAAAGATGATAGCCCTACTATTGAAGAATACATAAAACAAACTAAGTCAGTATGGGCAAAAAATTGGAAGGATTCAGTGTGGCTTAATTTCAGAGATGAGGCTTACAAATGGTATTTCTCACTTGATGACAAGCAGTTGTCCAAACATTCAGATGTGGAATTTGAATGTGTCCTTTTAAACAAATGGTCTCGAACTAGAAAAAAGGAGAATGAGACACGTAAAGGGTTATTTTCTACGGGTGTCTCCTTATTGCAGGTTCATGGATTGATTCAGAAGGTGAAAATCGTTGTAACTATAAATCCTAGTTGCAAGCACAATTTTATGAATGTTAATTTGGTAAAAAAATTGCAAGTTCCAACAAAACACATTGAAAACACACAAGTGGATGATGAGGATGTTCAAGTGTATAAGGATTTGAAGATTTCTATGGATAAGTATGTGTGGCATGGTGATTTTTATACTTCAGAGATGGATAATATGGATGTTGTTTTAGGATATCCTTGGATGGAATCCACGGGTACTATCAATATTAATGTGCAGAAGAAATTCTTGAAGCTCTGGTATAAAAAGAAGAAAATTACATTACAGGATATTTCCATCAATAAACAAGTAGAGCCCATGAAGGTTGACGCAGAAGATGTTCCAGGGACTGACATATCAGATGATGACCCATTGATGATCGACAATCAAACACAAACAGAGGCTGAAGCAGAAAAGGATACAGGTGTTGATACATCCGATGAGGGCTCAGTGGTTGAAGTAATATTGGAAGATAAGACACCACATCAGGCACCATAGCAGGTTGAATTAAATAAAAAGACACCGTGGGTTAAAACTTCAACATATCATCACCCACATCACCCCGCAAGAAAACAACCAACAAAATGGCAACCAATTAGCCATAAGGAAAACAACCCCCGCATGACAGATAGAGAGGAGAGAAGATCCACCTACTACACATCAACACAGAAGAGCTACCACGGTCAACTTCCATCTGAAGCGAGCAATGCACCAGCAAGATCGAGGGTTCACCTTTCTCTTGGATGGCTAGATGCACGTGCGTGGTACTAGTGGACTACTCTTTTGAGTAGATCTTATTATTTGTGTTCTTCTCATGTTTCTGGGACGAAACATGTTAAGGGGGGGTGGAATGTTATATACCTAGGGGGGATAACATGGGGTACAAAGGGAGGTATCCAAGGGAATAATGTAATAATGGGATAGGCCATAGTAATAAATAAGGTGGTTAACCCATATCATGTAAAGGACCACAAGTAGTTAGTAATAATGTAATGGGCCCATGGTATTAGATAGATGGTATTGAGGGAACCATGGTAATGACCCATGGTATTGTATGTATGAGGCCTATAAAGAGGCTAGAGACTCCACATTGAGGGATGTGAAGGATTATTGTATGAACAGGCATATGACTTGTGGAGTGATCTCCTTCCTTAAGGAGTGAATATATGGTGTTGCCCTACCTTAAGGGTTTGATCAATAAAGTGAATCATTTCTATCTATATTCAGATCTTGTTATTTCTTGGGTTTATTTTCATTGTCTTATATTTTCATATCAGATCTATAACATGATCACTGCTAGGATGAACCATCTGTTAGAAGCTAAAGTCAACAAAAATGAAGTAAAGGATGCCCTCTTTGATATGGATCCCGACAAAGCCCCGGGACCGGACGGATTCACATCCAGATTCCTTCAATCTTGTTGGTAGATTGTGGAGAAGGAATTCCTCAAAATGATCCTAAAATCCCAAGATTGCCAGAAAATTGGAGGCTACACAAATTCAGCATTCCTCGCCCTTATCCCCAAGGAAAAAGGAGCAAACTCCTTCAACATATTCCGCCCGATCTCCTTGTGCAATATTGGATACAAAGTGATAACCAAAGTAATAGTGAACAGATTGAGGAAAATCCTCCCCAAAATCATCCCGGAGAACCAAGGAGGATTCATTCATGGCAGATAGATCGTGGATAATTTCATTTTCGTTCAAGAGGCGATCCACTCTAGCATGCATCGAAAAGAAAAAGGTATGGTGGTCAAGCTCGACCTAGCAAATGCTTTTGATTGAGTTAGGCATATTTTTTTGTTGGATGTTCTGCAAAAGATGGGATTTGGATTAAGCTTTATAAATTAGATTCGGGCTTGTATATCGGAGCCTTGGATTGCTCCCTTGGTAAATGGTAGGGCTGTAGATTTCTTCAAAGCCTCTAGAGGGCTAAGGCAGGGGTGCCCCCTCCCACCCCTCCTCTTTATGCTGCAGGCTTTTGTCGTCAGCTTTTATCTAGACAAGAAGCAACACGACCAAGAGATATCTCGCCTAAGCATAGCAAGAGGGGTAAAAAACATCAATCATGCCCTCTTTGCCAATGACACCTTGTTGCTGGGGGCTGCAACTCCACTCTCAGTTGCAAGATTTAAAGAAGTGTTGGATGAATTCTGTGAAGTCTCGGGCAACAAATTAAACAATGGGAAATTTCATATTTATTGCTGGAATATTTCTCCATCTTCTCTAAATTCCATTGCTAGATGCCTAGGCTTTGCAGCCTCTTCAAAATGGACCTCTTTCAAATATCTTGGCCTTACTATCTTCCTCAAGAGGGCCTTGAGCAAAGATTCGAACCCTCAGCTAGAGAAATTCAAAACTAAAATGCGGGCCTGGGGCTCCTCCTGGCTCAATATTGCAAGCAAAGCAGTGCTCATCAAAGCAATTCTCAGCAGTCTTCCATTATTCCAATTTTCTATTCTCGTAGCACCTATGGGTATTCTCAAGAAGATGGAGGAACTTATTAGGAAGTTTTTCTGGAAGGGAGGCAAGAAAAATGAAATGAAAATCCCACTTGTCAACTGGGAAATTGTTTCCAAGCCTCTACAGGAGGGAGGATTGAATTTTAAAAACCTCTGTGCTCAAATTTAGCCATGGGAGCGAAACTGATTTGGAGAATTATAGCTCCCAATCCAGGCTGGGCGCATTTATCATTATGGAAAAAATACTTCAGAGGAAGCCGTCTTCGCTTCTTGGATAAGCCCAAATCCCAATTCAAATCTCCCTTCAACATTCTAAGTATCAAAGAAGCTCCTTTGGTGAATGTGCAGGCTTATTGGATCCCTGGGAACGGTCAATCCATTAATCTATGGGAAGACCAAATTATGAGCAGGCCCCCGCTGGCTGAAACTCGCTCCTTGCATTCGCTGCGGATGTGGATGATGGACGCACAAATTAAATCGATGTTGTATATGTCATGTTGGATTGGACATCGCTGGGCAGGCTGGAAGCAGCTCCCGGTCCCTCCTACTCTCCAAAGCGACTGCGTAGAGCTCTACAATCTTCTGCATGGGTTGGCTCCCATTCACGTTCGGAGAAAATATGCCCGTGGATGGGGTTTGCAGCGCGAAGGCTACTTGGTGGCACAGGGGTATGTTAAATGCTTGGAAAGGCCATACGTACAGCCAGATCCTGCTCCCTACAATAAGATATGGAAGTTCCCCTCCATCCTGAAAATTGATCATTTTTGGTTGCTCTGTCATAAAAAAAATTTAACTGATGATAGGTTGCAGAAGAGGGGATTTTTTGGCCCTTCTCGATGCATGCTATGTAAATATAATCTAGAATCTGCCCTTCAACTCATGCTGGAGTGTAGATATGTCGTCTAAATCTAGCAAGAGCTCTTAGGAGCATGGCAATCTAGCTTCACTCTCCCCTGCATTATCCCGGATCTTTTTGCTGGTTGGCTGTCCAGATACCCAGGGACAACCCCAAAAAACAAATTAATCATAGCAGCTTGGACTGCTCTTCCCAAAATTATCAGTTGGCAGATTTGGCTAGAGAGGAATAGAAGGATATTCAGAAATAAAGAGCAGGATTTCAGTCTCGTTGCAATCACAGTTAAATGTCAGCTAAATGAATGCCTGAGAGATAGAATGGATGATTTAAGCCTATGCCAATAAGACATCGAGTTGGGTGCTGCACTCAGTCTCGAATTCCAAAAATCGATTATCATCCCCATTCCTCCCAAAGAATGGCAAATCAGAAAAAATGAAGAAGACTTTCAGACCTGGATTTCCAAGCAAACAATCCCCTCTCTCTTCTTTGACGGGGTAGCCAAGGGAAATCTAGGAATTGCTGGTGCGGGAGGGTTCATAATAAATATAGAAGGAACTCCTATCCACTGATTTGCTTGGGGACTGGGTCACTCCTCTAGCATGCAAGCTGAAGCGTTGGCTCTTTTCCAAGGGATCAAGCTGCTCAAAGAATTGGGATTCAGGGAGGTTGATGTCTTTGTTGATTCGCGGGTCATCATCAAAACAATGGTGACAAACTCTATTCCAATAGATTTGTGTCTTGCAAGGACGATCACAAGAGTCAAAGCAATGGTAAAGTCCTTGAAATTGGAATTTTTCCATGTGCTAAGAATAAACAAAAAAGAGGCGGATATTGAAGCAAACAAGGCAACCCAGTTACCTATTGGGGCTATTCTCAGAGACAAAGAAACATCGTGGGATACAATTCCTTAATCTCCTATCTTCCATGTTTCACTGCATTTTATTGAAGCAATTTGTATGCATTCACAAGCTTGGGAAAATAACAGAAATAGAGTTCATTGTAAAATGTAAGAAGAGATGAATCATAAGTGTATACGCCTTGATCCTCTTGTTGGAGAGGTGCTCAGAAATCACCTCCAATATCTGTAATCTATGTTATGGCTTTATGCTAAGTATCTAATGCAATCCTATAACCGTTCTTGTAAAAAAAATAAAAATAATAATACAATACATACACACACTCACATTTGATCTAATTTTAAAAATATTTGTCACTATTAACCTTCTTAACCTTTTAAGTCAACAAAGTTATAGTGATCCTGAAAATATCTCTTACTTCTCTCTTACTTCTTTTTTAGCATAGAAATAAAAGTTTAAAGAATTGTGATTAATCTTTTATTAATCATCATTATTATCATCATCATATAGATATAGGTTGAGCCAAGGTTGAGGCGAACCCCAACGTTGGATGGAAAAATCATATGCCATTATTTGAGATGTTGTCACCAAGATTGCACAAGGTTTGGTCAAGCATAATAACACTATGGCAAAATTTTAACCCCATCAAGCCGTAAACCCTCCCCATGGAATTTGAACCAATAACCCAATAGAAAGGTATACTAACTATTTTACTTGGAGTGATGATATTACATCTTAATTTTTAAAATTTTAAATTATGAAATAAAAAGAATAATTTTATACCAGTATAAATTAATTATAAATAATTTATTTAGTTTAATGTCTTTCTAATGTGTTTTAATTTATTAATTGATTTATATTAGTCATATATTAATTTTGGAGCATCAAAAGATTTCATTACTAGATTTCTTTCAAAGGAGAATAAATCAATTAAAATTAATTTTATAAAGATCTTAAATTAGCACTAATATGAATTAATTGTAAATATATTTATAGATGTTTATTCCATTCTTATATTATTGAGTTATTGTAACAACCCCTTATTGATTTTCCATCTAAATAAAATAAAACCAAGGTCATGGGACACGTATTCTAAGTTGAATGGTGGACAAACATTATAGTGGGCATCACTTGTGGTTTATTAATGGCTATGGAAATCAACAAAGACATTGGTAAAGGGAAACAATTGACAATTTAATATAAGAAATAAAGGAAAATTGGGAGAAAAGGAAGATGAAGAGACAAAAATATGCATGCAAGGGAAATTAGAAAGAAAATGAAGGAAAATGAAAGATAAAGGAAAAGGGAAAGGAAGAGACTAGACATCAATGATAAAAAAGCATCACAGAAATAATTGACAACTTTTGACAGTTTTTGGCTCAACTTTTGTTTATTCTCTCATACACTCTTGCACACTTAGAGCATTCTTGGAGCACTCTAGCATTCACTTGGATTTGGCGAAGGGAAAGAAAGCAAGAAAAGGACAAGAAAAGGAAAGTGAGGGAGCACAAGAAGAAGGGTATGTTGGAAATAATATTAAGAGGGTGGGAGGGGTGGGGGTGAATCAATATTAGCAAATCAATAATCTTTTCATTTCCATTATCAGATTCATATACACTACTTCAGTTAAGGATACCCGCGTGTATACGCAACTGTGTTTAATGCAACTAGCGTATATCTAGTAAACTTATGATTCAGTTAGTTGATCTTCAGTGAGTGCATCAGAACATTATTAGCCATATGAACAGTAAACAGGTGCAATAAAACAGAACAGATCATCACACATAAGAAGCACACATGAACACCATGATATAAGGTGGAAACCCAATGTAGGTGAAAACCACCTACTGCCATTCGTCTCTATCTTCTTTTAATAAGAAACTTCTTTTTATAATGTTTCTGTACTGGTGTAGTCTTACACCAGTACACAGGCTTCTACCTACAGAAGGCTACAACCTTCTCTCGTTCTCCAGCTTCTCCTAGAAGGGAGCTACAACCCCCTAGCTCTTGTACTAGCTGATAATATTACTAGTACGTAGGTGTCAGCCTACAGAAGGCTACAATCTTCTCTTTTCTTCCAGGGACCATGTTTCATAAATTTTCAGACTGGATCCATAAATACAAAAAAATCACTACTGCAATACAATCATTAACTCTGAATCACCCAACAACTGAATCACTGAAACCCTGTCATCAAAACACTGTCACCAGAACACAGAGCGGAGCCTAGAACTCTGCAACAACCACTAGAACCAACAGCAACGCCAAACATCAAATCTTATAATGTATACGCTACTTGAATGTGTCGAACCAGCGTGTATACGCCCTATCACCAGAGAGAACCCGCGTAAAGATTTGAAAATAATTACTTATACCTTCGCTACAATTTTCAACTTCAGATATACCTAGAACATAAGATATAAAGGATAAAACATGCGTCAGTATTTAGATCTATTCATGATCATACCATATAATGATAATGCATTTTAGTCTTCATGATCCCGGTCCATCAACCTTTATCAACCACATAGGTGCCTCCTAGGTTTAGATTAAGCAAAGCATCACAAACCCATAACTATCATACTAGATCTCTCACTTCATCAGATATTCATCACTTGCACACTTGCTCTCCTTGGCCTAATGATCTTCTCCTTATATAGGTTTAGGCCTCTCTCAATACCATGGTCCAAAACCACATAGAACCAATACCTTGGACCCAATACCTGGGGTCAACACTTCGGACCAAATACCATGGACCAATACCAAAATACCATGGACCAAAACTTAGATTCCCAACATGTACGCGCCTTTCCTTCTATAAACGTGCGTGTGTACGTATACGTGACTTGGTATATGGTGCACCCGCGTGTATACGCTTCTTTGTCACAGAACACCTGCGTATACCTCTCTGATCATTAATTCTTTGCTATTTACTAGCTATACTATGATCTGTCATCTGCGTGAGTTTCCATCAAGGACAACACCTATATCATATTTGTATCGTAATGCCAACAGGGTGGATCATCAACCACAACAAGGGTACATTGCAGGGAAAAGGTTGCATGTGTCATTTCCTTGTTGATCATTGGATGCATGATACATGCATGTGATTCCATGGTAATTTGTTGTCATTGGCATGGATATTTGTCTAGATTGATAGTGGTTACAACCTATCCTTGCCTTGTTATTTCCTAGATAGCCATGATGTAGTGGGTTCTCCATTAGAATTGTTGATTGGTTCTTAGGTTCCCTATGGTTGTGGGTTGGGATAAAATCTTTGGAGCCATGAAACAACTTGGGTTGCCTTGAGGCTATGGGTTGAGATGGTAGTTCTCTTGTGCCTTGGAACTTGGGTTCCCTGGAGGGTGTGGGTTGAGATGGTAGTTCTCTGGAGCCTTAGAACAACTTGGGTTCCCTGGAGGGTGTGGGTTGATATGGTAGTTATCTGGAGCCCTATAACAGTTTGGGTCCCTAGAGGTTGTGGGTTGAGATAGGAGTCCTTGGAGCCCTAGAAAACTTGGGAAGCGATCAATCTGGTTTGGTATTTGTGATTTCTAGACCATTTAGGTGAAATCACTATGGTTGAGGGTTGAGGTGGTTTGGCCTCTGGAAGCCCTAGTTGGTTTTATTTTGGTTTAACCCATATGATCCCCAATTCATGCTTGGAATGGGTGATTCAATGAAAAAGAGATTTGTTTTAGCCCAATCTATGGTCAGGTGGTACATGGATGTCCCTGACTTGGTTGGCATTTGCATACATTGATATACGTTATTTTCTATTGTGATTAATAAGCACATGTATTGGTTATTAATTTGATCTTATGGTTGATTTGTCTTGGTTTCTATTTTGGTCATATGTTGGTTATTAGGATGATTCTATGATGTGCTCCAACTATGGATCTCATTCATGATTTAATAAGTCATTAAATGGTTAATTAATGCATGGGCTAACAAGTATTGTTGCAGCTAGCTTGAGAGGCAATGGAGCCTTCTTGGTGATTCTCAAATGAAGTTCGAAAGTTTATGATCAGATGTGCATTGATGACCTGTAGCCTCTATGTTTACTATATGTTTGAGAAAATGTATATCATGTATTAGGCATGTCTTGAGCAAGATGTAGCTTGATTATTGATTGCACAAACTTGTTATCATCTTAGACATGTTTCTGGAAAGTTTTGGGAACTTATGGGCGGTGTCCTAAGGGTCATTCCTAAAAAACTAGCACAGATCTTGCATTCGCTGGCACAAAATAAAGAATATTTGGTCATAACCACATGGAGGCAAGCTTATGGGTGTATTTGGAGCCTCATAACAGCATGCATGATGTGTTATGGGTGCAATTGGGGTTTCGAGCTTGTGAAGATGAGTTCTAGTTCAGGGATTGATCACTAGGAGTGGTGTCAAACTCCTTAGTGATCTGTAGTCTCTCAGGGATGGGAGTATGCTTCTGGTTAGTCATGCCCACTTCCATAACTGGAAGATGGAGTTCAGGTCATATCAAAGTGAAACTCATACTTGGAGAGCTTGTAAAAGTGGGTAAATGTGGGAGAAGGGCATTACAATTATTAAGTAGAGAAAACCATTTTTTGATATTTTTATTTTTTAGTGAGATAGATGATTGAAGTCATTTTAAAACAAAATAAATTTCTTAGTGTGACAACCCCTGGTTGATTTTCCATGTAAATAAAATAAGACCAAGGTCATGGGACGTGTATTCGAAGATGAATGTTGGGTCAAACATAATGTTGAGTATCACTTGTGATTGATTTATGGCTATGGAAATTGACAAAGACAGAGTGCCAATAATTGGTATTTTATTTATGAAATCAAGGAAAATAGGAGAAAAGTAAGGTGAAGAGACACATACTTGCATGAGAGGGAAATTGAAGGAAAAATGAAGGAATATGAAGAAAACAGAGGCCTCAATAATATAAAAGCCTTTGAGGATCAATTCACAGCCTTTTGTTAGTTCGATTTTGGAGCTCTCTTTCATTCTCTCATTCTCTCATACTCTTGTAGACTTAGAGAAATCTTGGAGCATTCTTGGAGCATGCTTGGAGCACTTTAGAATTCACTTGGATTGGATAAAGAAGGCATAGGAAAGAAGGAAAACACAAGGGAACAGTTGGATCAAAAACTACAACTAAATTGCTTTGCAGGTAACAAGTTGCATGTGTGATTTTCTTGCCGATTTTTGGATGCAAGGTATATGCATGTGATTATGCTTATGTGTTGTCATTGGCATGGAGATTTTCCTAGGTTGACAGTCGTTTTAGCCTTGCCTTTCCATTTCCCAAATAGCCATGGTGTTGTGGTTTTTTTCCACTTAATTGTTTTCTCGTTGGTGCTCATGTTCCTTATGGTTGTGGGTTGGAACAAACGCTCTGGAAGCCTTGGAACAACTTGGGTTGAGTTACTATTCCTAGAGCCTAGGTTGGGACAAACGCTTTGGAGCCCTTGGTGGGTTGAGCTACTAGACCCTGGAGCCGGGTTGGACAAACACTATGGAACCTTGAAAGGTTGAGGGTTGAGTCACTAGTTCCTGTAGCCCTAGACAACTTGGGTATAGAACGATCTGGTTGGCGTTAATGATGTCTGACCATAGAGGTGGAGTCACTGTGGTTGAGGGTTGAAGTGGTTTGGCCTCTAGAATCCATGGTTTGGTTTTGTATTGGTTTATTCCATGAGATCCCACATTCATGCTTGGAATATGGCACATGGGTGATTGGTTGAAAGAGATATTTGGTTCAACCCAATCCATTGTCGAGTGGTATGTGGAAGTCCCAAACTTGGATGGTATTTTCATATATTAATAAGAGTTATTATTCTACTATAATTCATGTATATTTGTCGTGATTGTATTGGTGATATTATAGTTGAGTCACCATGGTTCCTATGTTGCTTATTTTCTGGTTATATGTTGGTTATATGATGTGTACCATCTATGGCCCTTGTCACGAATGATTTAGTTATTGATTGGTTGATGAATGTACAGACTAATAAGTGTTGTTGCAACTATGTCAAGAGGTCATAGAGCCTTCTTGATGATTCTTCAGTGATATTATTGAATTAGTAAATATATATGTATTTATAACCTACAGTTACTATGTACACAATGTGTTTGTATAAATGAATAATTTGGATCTCCAACTTCTCAGGGTCATAACTTTGACATACAATTTTTCTTTGAATATTATAATACCTCGTTTCAAATATCTCCAAGAGGAGGCCGATAAAAATCATGTGATTATACACACTTTGGCACTTTAATGGTCTCTCCATTTTCCTTGAGAATGTCGTGTAGGCCCTTAAAATGACCTCAAAACTTTAGAACCCAAAAAACTGTGAGAAATAGAAAGTCATCTTAAATTTAAGAAAACAAAACTGAAAAGAAATAGTGTTGGGTCAAGCTAGGTTGATAACAACGTGATCATGTGTCACTGGGTGTTTGAAATCAATTCTAGACATGTGGACCCCATTTTCCATAAGTGCATCTTGGAAATCAGGTATCACATAGTAACTCTCATCTCATGTTTACCTTGTTCAGCAGGTTAAAGTGGGTAAATATGGGGTGAGGTGGTTACACTTAGAGACAAAATTCCATATCAATTTTTTCTTTAAACAAATAAAACTATAATGATCCTATTTTCTAATATTGTAAAGGAGGTATCAAGTTAATTGGACTTCATTATGGGGGGAAATCACATGATTAAACACACTTATGTTAGAGGAGTTTTAGGAAGGGGGGCCTCCTTCGGAAGTCTTCGTTATTGGATGAAAATCTTGGAGGTGATTATTTGGGATTATGTGATTCATTTCACTTCTTCACCCTTTTGAGCATCGCATGATGTGACATGAAGTGGATTGTTGAAAATCATCAGAAAATTGATCAATGACAACTAGTGCTCATGGACATGGGTCATGGATTAGTGACTCACTCTATGCAAATTATCCAAAATTTATATCTTATATGTTAGGCTAGGAAAGCCCATCAATGCTTAAACAAATAGAGAAATGGAGTGCTAATTAGATAGCTCACAAGGCATAATACTTGCTAAAGTTTTGCAAATGGAGTAGGAAGCTAAGTGGGTTTGATTATGGGTAAAAATCCATAATTAAGCATGCTTGAGGCAAAGACATTCTGGAAAAAATGGTGACCCTAAAATGCTTTCTAGGGAAAATTTTAAGAACCCCCCCTAAATTTACATGTATAATGAATGGGTGAATCTCCATGGTATATAGGAAAATGGAAGGCAATTTTATCAATAAGATGATATGTATATATAATTTTTTGGCGAATCTCTCACCAGGCATGGCGAATATTTTAATCGATTATAAAATAGTGTGTTTATTGAATACACAAATGAAATCATTGCGTTTCTTTAAAATATCTTTTGAAATCAAAATTACTGAAATTACATATCAATAACCTAGTGGGTGTAGGATAAAATTCACCCGTGCCATTCACAGAAAGCATGAGAAAAAACCTAATACTATATATAAAACCAAGAAAAATTCAAATTCATCACTTCTAGGGACCTCGTAACCACCCTGCCAATACACAAGTATGTTCCTGTTTTCAATTAGAAAAAATACCCAAATTACAATCTGTTTACTCCAGCATATGTTGGAAAGTTATGGAAGGATGACTAGTGCAATCAATCCATTCCTTTTAGCCCTGGATTTGTTTCAGTTTAAAACAGAAGTATACAAATATACTTGTCCAATGTCTATGCTTTAACCATTCACCTTAAGATGTTTTTACAATATAATTTCCTAAGTCTATTTAATATCTTCATTATCATAAAAACCAACCTATATCCATCTTAACTCCACATCTACCACTCTTAGGGGGATGAAATAGAATTTCCCCTTGAAATAGTCTATGCTCACATGAATACCATGGTATTACCATGGGTCAATACCATGGGTTATCATAAACCTGGAGCTTAAAAATTACTATTAGTAAGTTATAAAAATTAATAAAATTAATAGTTGATTTTTATTTTATTTTTTATTTTAACCAAGCTAAAATGTTTAACATACATTAAATTACAACATCCATTTTTACTCTTGATCGGATCAAATATTTTTTCACTCTATGCTAGTTTGCATATCACGATATTTGATACCTCTCAGGCGTTAGTAGGTCCAGAGTAAAGATGGATCTATGCTGGTTTAATTCCCCCCATTTAAATAGGCTACATTCCAGGTGAATACCAAGGGTCAATACCATGTCCCATTTTTATTTTTATTAATACTATTATTAGGGTTAATAATGTTTTTTTGCATGGTATTAATAACAATCTGGTCCATGGTATTTGTCCCATAGTATTTTGCCCATAGGTTTCACCTAAATATAATGCATTTTTTAAGTGTTCGTAAATATAAGGTGACTCATGGAGTAAATATAAAAAAATGTTTTATTTGTTTACCATACCTCTCGTTTATTTATATTTTTATTAATTTAACATACCTCTTTTACAAATGTGGTATTTGGCCCATAGGATTCACTTAAATAAAACTTCTTTCTTGAGCCTTCATAAATAGAACGAGGGTTATGGACTAAATATAAAAAGAGGTTTTATTTATTTACCATGCGTCTAGTTTATTTATATTTTTATTTATTTACCATACCTTTTGAGTAAGTATAAAAAGATGTTTTATTTATTTACCATACCTCCACTTATATTTTTATTTGTTTACACCCTTGCATGTATATAAGGTGACTTATGGAGTACATATAAAAAATGTTTTATTTATTTACCATACCTCTCATTTATTTATATTTTTATTAATTTACCATACCTCTTTTATAAATATGGTATTTGGGCCTTTGGCCCATAGGATTCACTTAAATAAAACTTATTCTTGAAAATGGGCGAATGGATTCACTTAAATAAAACCTATTTTTGAAAATGGGCGAATGGAAGGTTGTAACTCCTAATTTCAAGGGCTAAATTTACCTTTTTTACCCTCTCCCTTAAAATAAGGTGGGCTATTTGAGGTGATTTGTAAAAATGTACTATGATACAAAATATTCGTCCACTAAAAATTTAAAACCCCTTAATTTCGCCAAAGGGCGAACATTTGCCCCTAAAATTTTCTATGATGCTTTCACACACACACTCATATTGCAACCCAGGCATGGTATTACTAAAAATGCTTACATCATAAATAGTCTTGCTACTAGCCCACCACTTCGAAAATTAGATTAATAGTCGAGTTTCAAAATTTTGATGTTTCTATAGTTGTTTTTAACTTGAAAACTACTAAGATGAAAAACTAAATTGTAAATACAGAAGCTATACTAACCATGACACCAAAAAGGTTATGTCTTCTAACAATAATGAAGAGACGTGGACCATACATCATTAAGCTTATAGGGAATCCACCTAAGTTAGTGGTTAGGAGCAGCTCCTCATTTGGAGAAGCAAAGGAAACATTGCATTGTTTTTTGGCTAGAATCTTGATATACCTATATAGCTTATCAATTTTGTCATTCATCTATGCAAGATTGAACACGTTGTATTTTTGGGTATCCAATCAATCTACCAAGATGCAACCCATAATGGAATTTATGTGCTAGTAGAGAGTAATTATTTGTTGATAAGCGATTTGTCTTGCCCTAGTGTTCGAGCCAATATAAAAAATCCATTGATGTGTATCTCTTTCAATGGAATGATATTGAATATGATGATGTTGATGCTAGACTTATCCTTCAATTTCTTTCATGACTTGATGTGCAATGCCTAAAATGAACTTTGTGTACCTGTTCATGGCATTCTGAGCCATTGTATTGGATCTTGGTTGGGAGGCTTAGGGATGTTGAGTTTGGTCTGACAAGTTGGAGGCCCCACTTCCTTTACCTTGTCCATGAAATCCTGATGAAAGCTTGTGCTGAGCCATTGAGGGAAAAGATATGTGTTCACCCAGAATAAAAGAACTTGCAAAGAGAGAAACCACCCTACGAAACCAAGACTGCAAGGAGACAACACCTAGACTAGAAGGCTTTAAGAAGACGAGAAGGGGAAAAAGCAAAGCCTAAGGAGAACAGATACGAGGAAAATAAAGGAGAAGAAAAATAAATAGAAAGAGTTGGCTAAAAAGGCGTACCGAGAAAGAGAAATAGGGAATGCAGGAGACGAAGGGGAGACAAAGAGCACAAAGAGAAGGCAACTCCCTTAATAAATACAAGAAACCTTCGAACAATAGATAAGTGAGCAATGAAAAAATCCTAAGCGAGATAGACTATAACACAGGAAAACCACTAGAATGCCTAGACACACGACTAACAATAGGTCTCCTTACATGCATTAAAACCTAATAAAAAATATAAATTAATCCATCCAAGAGGACTGGAACCCAAGGAATGAGGCAATTCCCATAATTTAATTCTCCAAACAAACACCACAAAGGCAATATAAAGCAAGACAATAAGGACCATGAACTTGGCTTGAAGACACAAAAGAAGCCACCTTATCATGACATCTTGGCACCAAAGAACCTGTGTTTGGTTCTTTGGAACTCAAATCCAATTAAATATATAATTAATGTTGCTCTGTATCATCACCTATGCCATTATGTTGAGAACCACAAGGCGAATATTGAAATTACAACTTTGTACCTTCCTAGTCCCAAATTCTCTTAGAAATTTCAAATTATTAGCCTTATTGTTATCCTCTGTACTCCACTTCATTTAGATGTGATGGTTGGTACATGTAGCTAGCCATATGACTATTGCCCACTTTTTTTTCATTAAAAACTTTATCATATTTCATTATGTAACAATTGTGACTCATGACACTCACCATAAAAATCATTATAATAGCCTTCACATATATAAATCATCTTAATTGAATGTATATAGGAAAACCCAAAACTGCTTAAATAAACCCCTTTATATAAAAGGAAAAAAAAAACCAAATAAAATAGAGTAAGCTAAATAACTTTCACAATGTCCAAAACTTTATAATAATTAAGTTACTTCCATATCTTTCAACAAAATCATTAGTTGGAAAAAACAATGGCCACTCAACAAAGTTGACCAATTTATTCACTTCTAAAATAACTCTATTCACTTCTCAAATAACTCCAATATTAGGTATCAAACCTAGTCTATTTTTTGGCCATTTTCCTAAACAAACCACTTCACATACTAACATTCATGGTTACAATTGTGCTGTTATGGCTACTCAAAAGTTTCATTTGCTCTCAAATTTCTCATGTCTAGGAAAACTGTTCCATGGTTTTGACTGAGGCAACTAAGTCGGAGGAGAGCTTGAAGCCTTGAACGACAAGCAACAATCTAATTTTTATATGTTGGACAGTCAATTCAATCTGCATCAAATCAAATCAAAACTTCTTTTTCAAAGTATCGTGATCGAATTGCTTCTTAACTTTGTCAAGTTTTGATCGTTAACCCAACGTTTAATAGAATTTTGTCGAAACAATTTCAGCGGTCAATTGTAGACCATTGATTGTTGCACTGGCAAGAATCTTAGAGACACTTGTTTAAGCTTTGCTATATATTCACAACATCCTCTTATCTTTGTTCGCCAATCTTATCCTTCATAGTTCCTACAGAATGCCATACCACGCTAATTCCAGGCAAAATATAAGCATGCCTTCTGAGTTCAGGCATATCCCCAAGAGAGGGAAAGTGAAGGCAGCCATTGCCTCTTTCCTTGCCCAATCCATCAAGTCCTTTTTCTCATTGCATTCTTTCTCCAGCTCTCATAAGTTTTCACAATGATCTCATTATTGGGCATGGGATCCCCCGCAGCAGGTTTTGGGGCTCAAAACCCAAGTTTTGGTCAAAGATGGTGTAGAACTCCGCGAAGCACGGGCGTAGAGCGCGAAGTGTACAATCGAGTCACAGGGTTGTCTGCCCTAAAATATTGTAATTTAATGTAAGGTTATGTCAGCCTACCCATGGTCCATTTACCATGAGATTGTATAAATAGAGCAAGACTCTAAGTGTAAAGAAAGCTAAGGGGAGTAGAGAATAGATAGAATAGCGAGGGCATGGTTAGAGCCTAGAGTGGAATCTAAAGTGTACTGGGTCATAGTAGTAGGAAGAGGCTCTGCAGCTGAGTGCGTAGAGGCCTAGTAGAGTCTGCAGCTGAGTGCGCAAACCCTTGCAGCTGAGTGCACAGGGCGGAGTTGGGTTTTTACTTGGGATTGAATGATAATAAAGAGAAGTTTATTCTATGCATTTGTTCTGGAATCTTTAAGTTGATGCTATACATTACTTTTACTCTGTTTATTTACTGCACGCACTTGATGAATACTTATATGTGAATTTAATCTAAGTAATCAGCTAACGAAGACTAATTAAGGAAGACTTGGGTAAATAACATGGGTTGCGATGCGGCTAGAACTGCGCGAAGACAGTATCATAGGGCGTGGGGTACCCGTAGGTGCGCGTAGTGCAGTAAGCGTGAAGGTTGGACCGCATACCAATCACCTCATATCAGACATCCCCATGGTGCGAAAACCTGGTTCTAGCACCCTCCCATACTACTTCAGGTGAGACCTCAGTCCACGCTATGCGGACTGTTGCCGAAAGGGCCAGTAGTATCGGGATTTACTTGGCTAAATCACTTCTGATCCTGGTTTAGGCCTCACTAAGCTAATAAATGGTTCCGTTGCCAGGACCGGGATCTGCATAAGGGATGTCTGATGTTGTGCCACTGGAACCCAACAAAGAAGGAAATTGAAGAGTGGTTGGACAAGAAGATTCACGAGTTCACGAGACAGGAAAACAGAACTCCACAAGTATTGAAGGAAAACTGGTTGCATCGCTACGTGTATACAGAAATCCATGAGATTTTCTTTGCATCCTTTCCATCTTAGCTGTATGAGTGGATCGCGAGGTTAGCCGACAGCTAGGGAAGGGGTAGGCTCGACCAACTGATAGTGTGGACTCCTGAGCTAGTGCGCAAACTAGAAGCCTCAGAGGATAAGATAGCACGAGCCATGGACCACTGGCTTGACCGAATAATAGGAGGATTTATTACTAAGTTCATGGTGGACACGACCATCAGTTACAGCATGGTAGAGCGACATTTTCTCAAGGGACCGCGAGGTAAGTATATTAAATCTTTGAACACCTGGATTAAGATGTTGTTATGTGAAAAGCAGGTTATGCGAATAAATTAATGTTTGGGACTACGTGGAGCAGAAAGGTCTACAAAAGTGGAAGTAGCGAAGAATTAGAAAACAGTCCCTTACTTTCACCCTCGTGGGAGAGCGAGGACGAGCTCACGAAGGTTTCTCCGAGAAGCGTGGTCACTTTGATAAGGCAACGGATTCCGCAGTTACCACCTCAACCCACACCACCACCCACTTCACCTCCCTCACCTCCATCTCCACACACTCCACCTCCACCACCTCCATAGTTCAGTATGGCAAGTGCAATCAAACTATCAGTATTCAGAGGAGTAGGGAATGAGGATCTGGACTAATTCTGGTTCGTGGTAAGAGCAGTATGGGAAGCACAAGGTTTCATGGACGACAATATTAAGAAGGCTACATTGGTGAGCACGTTGCAGGATTTCACATTAACATGGTATATCGAGCACTCGAACGACCACCCGAATGCAGGGATAGCAGAGATCCATAACGCACTATAGGGAATTTAGCACTCCAAAGTCAGAAACACAATCAATCATTGAGTTTAAACAAATCGTGATGCTCCTGGGCAAGACTCCCTGGGATTTGGATCAACAGCTAAAGAGCACGATCTACGAAGCCAATATAAAGTTGACAGATGGAAAACATCATGCATGGTTTGTAGCATCTATGGCATCGCACTTGAGGATGGCACTGTCACAATAGAAACATTTCTACTCAGGCCAAAGCATTGGAAATGGCGATGAGATTACATGAAACCCTGATACAAGACCCTGGGTTTAGAGTTCAACAAATCCACGTGCAACTACAAAATTTGTGTTTGGATATGAAAAGCTTGAAGCAAGATAGGGCACCGCATCCAGAGGTGCGTAAGAAAGTATGGTGCATAAAGTGCAAAGACCAGGGCCATGACAAGGATCATTGTCTAGTGTTCGCGAACTACTTAGCAGGAGGAGGGCCAATGCCGCTGAGACCGGAGGTGCAGGTAGGGCCAAGCGCGGCACCCGCTTTATGGTGTGCGATTTGTCAAATAGGAGGGAAACACACGACGAGAAATTGTCATTTGCTGTAGAAATATACATAGACACCCCAACAATTGTTTTGTAATTTATGCAGATCGGTAGGCCACGATGAGCACACTTGCTGCAATTACGAGCTAATGATGGATTGGACCCTAGCCTATAGGATGCAGACCGAAACACGAGCCCTCGACCCAGATGCGGGGATGGCATGCTCTGGATTTCAGGGGCGAGGATGAGGACGAGGTGGAATGGGACCATGAAGGGGCCGCGGATAGTTAATTTGTTACAATTGTGGAGGACCAGGGCACTATGCCCATAATTGTACCAACCCGATGAGGATATCTTGTTCGTATTGTGCTTAGTTTAATCATGAAACAATAGACTGTCCTACGTTGATCACAAAGATGTGCGAAAAAGGGGTATTCCAGCCTCCCCCGAATCAGAATATATAAATGATGAGGTCTGAGCTGCGCAAAGAAGACTCGAATGTAAACATGATGCTCAGAAGCGGTATGACCATGGGAGAAGATATAAGGAAATAGCTAGAGGAAAGTACATGGGTTCACAAGGCTCCTGCGAGGGAACTCGAGTTTGACGTAGAACGTGCAAAGGATACATTCATGGAAGCTAAGAAGAGCTTCGCAAAGGCCTCCACTTCAGGTAGTAAGGATCAACCAGGGCAAGGAATGGATCCTTCAATGCTCACTACCTTTCTAGAGACATGCATGAAACTGTTGCACGATAGCAAGGTGGTTAAAGGACTACAGGAACTGGTCACCAAGTGTGCAGGGTCAGGGGAACCGCGCATCATCCAGAAATTGGGGAAGCATGCATTGCACATTGGAAAGGAAATGAGGTTGACTGCACTGATTGGGGAATACGAAATGGATCAAGTAATCCTAGATCTGGGTTCAGATGCGAATGTATTACTGAAGCAAACATGGGAACGCATGGGTAAGCCCACGTTACAGTGGTCCCCTATTCAATTATGAATGGAAAACCAACAGAAGATTTTTCCCATGGGGAGGTTGCAAGGGGTAACAATGGATATTGAAGGCGTGAGCACGCAGGCAGATTTTGAAGTAATAGAGATTGTCAATGACAAAAATCCCTATCCTGCGTTGTTAGGAATAGATTGGGCCATTGATATGAACTGAGTCATCAATCTAAAGAAGCGCAAAATGATATTCAAGAAAAGGTCACTACGCGTAGTAGTCCCATTGGACCCAGCCGAAGGAGTGCGCTACATTGAACCAGTGCGTGACGATGAAAGCAGCGATGATGTTGATTGTATTTACAAGATAACTGCGTGAGACTAGGATTGGGTGAATTCGACTGTAGATGGGAGGATCTCGTGGGAGTGCGAAAGCTCTTGCACTTCGGATTCAAATGAAAAAGTAGAGCGCTGGCAGAATTGGTTGCACGAAGTGACAACGCTGAATTGCAACATGATTGTTAGATCACTGCGTTGCATGACAATAGAGGCAAGAGAGCTGTCGACATATGATGGGTTGACAGCAGTGGACAAATTCCTGAGTGAATTTGAATGCACGGTACCGAACAACAACGGTTTGATGCGTTGAAGTGGGCATTGCTCACAACACTCGCCTGATGGTGGGATACACATCAAGGAAATTTTGAGGACTGGCACGGATGTAGAAGGATGATGCGCCTATTATTTGGAAGCACCTAGCTTCGAACAAAAGTTGGTCAATGAGGATGGAAAAACTTGCACGCCCACCTGTCTCGATGGGTACAAACATGTGCTATGTAGTCCACACAAGCACCCCAAAATTTAGGATCCAAAATCGAAACAGGACACAGCAGCAGGAGAGGCGATGGACACCACAAACGGTCCACGTAGAAGCATTCAAGAAGGTATTCGGAATCCTTAACATAGTTCACCAAGCGAGATGAACTGATTGGGACCTGCGCGTACCAACGGTCTGATGGGCCTATAGGGCCATGCGCAAAAACCTGTGCGGAGATGATTCTGAAGCTGAGGAGTAGGGTCGAGACCATAATTTTGGAGAAAAGGAATCCTCATGCAATAGCTCCCATAGTTGGGACAGTACGCGAGGACCAAAACGAAGGAATTATGTAGCTACATGAGGACAAACATGTAGATTTAGGAAGCCATTCAGCGAGGGAATTTTAAGCTTCGCGAACTCGAAGAGGATCGGGTACGACTAAGGAAGAAAAGCATGTTAATGGATGCAGAGATCAAAAGACTAGAACACAAAATCACGCAAGAATGTCTCGTCAATAAACTAAGAATGACAAGACAAGATACGGACAGTCATACTACTGCATTAGAAGATTGTCACTGAGAATTTGGGACCCTTCTACCATGGCTACAACCGTTGTTAGAAAAATTATATATATGATAGAGAAATGCAAGACATATAATATGCAGAAAAACACAAACACATAAAACCAGAGAGACACAAATATACATGGTTCACCCAGTTTGGGCTACGTCCACCTCGAAAAGCTAGTCCTTCCTTTCTATTATCCAGCAAAATGAAGAGATACAACCTACAGCAGATCCACTGTAACTACCTCTTCGCTCTCAATCTCCTCTCTTTTCCTCACTCAGAATACAGATCTATATAGACGCAATACAATTCCCTCATATATAGTGAGGGGTTGCCTTCTAGGGCAAAAAACCCTAAACTAAACATAACTTCTACCATCAGATCATCCGCCTAATGAATGGCCCAAATTGTACACCCACGTGGAGGGGTGTACAATCTTCCTAGGGTATACGTCTGGCTAAAACCTTTGAATATAGAAGATAATCAGGCTCCACACCCAACAACCGCACCTTACCAAACAAAGTAACCAGGGGAGCACACCGCATAAAGAGGAACGCGCGACGATGATTGTCGCAAGGGTAATTGAGGAGTGCCTACAGACCAGGCTGGAAGATGGATTGAAGCCTCGCACAGGTGGTGTGACCACCTAACTAGTCATCGGAAGCACAGTCTCAGTGCTCCAAGAAGTTGAAAGAGAGCGCGGGACTATAAAAGAGTCTTTGAGGGAATTATGCGATAAGGAGGTTGCGCGTAGGATTACTATGTCATAGGGGTTGTGCCCATGCATAGGGGGCTGCACTGCTGTGCGGGTAGGCTGGGAGGTGACCGTTAGTGTCATTGTTCATGACAAGATGTCCAATTTAAGACAAAGAGGAGCATACGGTGAGCAATTAAGACACAAACTAAGAGATAGATTTGGGACGATCTGCCGCCAAGAAGGCATTAATGACTCAGAAGTGGGGGGAATGGTCAAATTCGAATTCAAAAGATGTTATAAAACCCCCAGGGCTAGCCATGAGACAACACTTGGTTGTTTGAGACTTGAGTGATTATAGAGCATTGAGCCCCGAGCACTCTTGCCACCTTTGAGTACGCGACAGAACATATTCCCTGTGAACGTGACGACTGCTACCAGACTAGGAGTGCAATTCGCTGAAGATATCGCTGCTGAGGTTGCAGAGCCCCATATGGTCCATGAGGAGACCGGAGATGCAACGCTTGCGCTAGAAGTTCCAAAATCACCATGGACACCGCAGCCAAAGAAAGATAAGCAGACGATGGGACCAATCCATGTATACCCAAGAAACCCATGGTTCAGCAAATTGTCAATGAATGAAAAAGGCAAAGTCGTCACCGTCGAATCTGATGAAGAGGAGGAAGACTTACAGGTGATAATTGACCAAATAGAGGTGCAGGACAATGAGGAGGAGGATGCCCCACCAATGCCTTCCGAAACAAAGTTACCCATGTACGTCCCTCCGTGGAAGGGGAAAGTTAAGGCATCCAAAGAACTGGAGGCCATAAAGAGTGCGCCCTAGACCCTGCTCCTCCCTGACAACATTACTTTTGAAGGTTCACTCCTTGGACGGGTGCCTACCATGAAATTTGAAGATTGGGACCTCGCAGACAGCGAGAAGTTCCCGCACATGGTGATGAAAAGCTTGATGAAACAAAAGGTGGAGGGGCCAGTGATCACGTTGGAGCCGCAAAAATGGCTGCGCAGTGTGGAGAAAGCCGGGTTACTTCATCTACGATGGATACCCCACTTTCACCGTGCGCCCATCACCATTTTCATCATCAGGCAGTTGTTGTGCCTGGTGCGTAATGGGTATCTATGGCCGGAGGAGCCTATTCCCATCACGGCGAAACTCATTCACAGGATTTCTCAACATCCTTTTAAGGGAAGGGACCCCAGGGAAATAGCTGGTAAAAGCAACGATTTTTGCTCTCACGAAAGCCATGAAAACCAAATATAAGCTGGAAAAGAATAACCGCGGCTATGCAGTTGTGAGCATCAAGGACAAAGGCATGCACGTCAGAACCTAGCTCCTCGCCAGCAAATTAATGTGGAAGTGTCGTGCAGATGAATTACCAGCACCTGTGGTTGCGCTGGCTGAACAGTGTGGGGAGGGCATCTAGTTCCACTGGGCTGAGTTCCTCTGTGAGGAATTTTTGATAAACTGCAAGGAGGCCCAAGAGCAGGGTAACACCTTCCACTACGCGTGGTTTCTCTCATCCATCATGTTGGTAGGAGGCGAACTATCAGTAGAGAGCCAGTTCTCGCCTATCAACCAAGACCTTCTTAAGGCTGCGAAGTACGCTTCGCTCTGGACCACGAAGGACGCAAAGCAGATTGACACGAGCAAGGTTTTTTGGGTGCTGATGGAGGCGATCATCCAAATGTGGATGAATAGAAGACCACAGTTGTCTCTCATAGTGTACACCACTCTGCAGAGCTTCGCAGAGTTCAAAGCGGACATGCACAACATTCATGTCTTGGTGTGGAAGGATCCAACAAAGGGATGGACAAATCTTCCGTTTATTTCTACTGATGACGCCATCTTCATAGCCTTGGAAACATGGCCTCCGGAGTGGCCCACCCTAAACTTGGCAGGAATGGAGAAGGTTGCAGCCCAGCAAAGGAAGAAGGATGCCAAGTTGCACATTGCGCAGCTGGCCAAAAAGAGGCACCAAGAACAAACTGTAGGAGAAGTAGCCGCACAATAGAAGTTAGTGGATGCAGTAGCAGCAATGTAGATGGAAAAAAAACAACAACAGATGTCAAGGGGGGCTATGGAATGTCCACAGGGCAGGGGGCTAAGGACATCGACCTGGATGAAGAGCGTGCGGATTCGGAAACCACCTCGCATCAATTGAAATGATCGCGTGTCCCTGAGAAACAAGTTCCTAGAAAGAAGAATAAGGCATCCAAGACGTCCATTGACCCAATCACGCTTACAGAAGGTGATCTTTTTGACATTGGAAAAATGGTTCACGATGTCACTAAGGATGCGCTCCAAGAGGTAATGATGGAGCAGAACAATGTGTTGGGGGCGGTCAGAGCGCAACTACAAGGCTTACAGGTACAACCCCCCAAATTGGTACAATGGCTCTGTACGTCGCATCAGGAACTGTAGAGGTTGAATAGACACTGTGCGCCCATATGGACAACCCTTTTGTGTTGCTCGAAGGTGTGCTAACAACAACAAGCGAAGTTGAATGGGCTGCGATGAGCAGCATGAAAGGCGTAGGCTTAAACTTGGTAGCCCTTCCACGTGAAACACTATACCAGTTACAGGATGGGATCATCACAAAGCTTCGTGCCAGGGAAGGCCACGCGATCCAGGTCTTGAACGAGCAGAAAGTCAACATGGATCAGCTCAGCCTCCAGCGTGATGAGTTGGTGGCACCGGCTTGCAGATTGGAGCAGGTGGTATAGGATGCGTGTAGGAGTGTCTTAGAGTTAGCCGTGCCGGTAGAGCTACCAGAAGCAGAGCGGGTCTATTGATTGGCGACCGGAGTCCGCGAGGCCAGGGAGGAAACAACGAAGGTTCAGTTGGAGCTAAACCTATAGATCGCCAAGCTATGGTTGAAGGCGCAACTTTCCACGCCCCCAGAGGTCAGAGAGCAGCACACTCGCACTATCCAAATAGGTTTGGAGCAAATTGGCCAAGCGGTATAGGACTGCACTGGGATGTTGGATCAAGCACTAACCATTCTTACATACCTGCAAGAAGATCCAAACATACAACGCCTAGAGACAGAGGCACATGAGTTGCAGCAGGAGTACGACAGTGTCTAGGGGACTGTGCTGATGGTTGCCCTTACTCAACGACTCACCAAACTGCAGTAGGAAAGGGCACTGAAGGACTAGTTAGATGCCACACGACAAAAAGAAGCCTTACTTAAAGTGCGCATCCAGCCATGGATCGATGAAGCTTTCACAATTACAGCTACCATCGAAGGAAAGATGGCACAAATGCAGGGACTTTATGCGGTTAGACAGGGAGGTGACCCTGCTCACAAAGGTTCAGAGATACACGTGCAGCAAGTACAGTAGACAGTGGAACAGTGTGTCGCAGACATCCAAGTTGCGTGAGACCTGCTGGATGGACTCCGTGCAAATATCGCCACACCATCAGAGTGACTCAGGATGAGTCACGATGATTGTGTTGGGGGCCTGTTGGGCATGGGATCCCCCGTAGCAGGCTTTGGGGCTCAAAGCCCAAGTTTTGGTGAAAGATGGTGTAGAACTCCGAGAAGTATAGGCACAGAGCACGAAGTGTACAATCGATTCATAGGGCTGTCCGCCCTAAAATATTGTAATTTAATGTAAAGTTGTGTCAGCCTACCCATGGTCCGCGAACCATGGGATTGTATAAATAGAGCGAGGCTCTAAGTGTAAAGAAAGCTAAGGGGAGTAGAGAATAGAGAGAATAGCGAGGGCATGGTTAGAGCCTAGAGTGGAATCTGAAGTCTACTGGGTCATAGTAGTAGGACGAGGCTCTGCAACTGAGTGCGCATATGCCTAGTAGAGTCCGCAACTGAGTGCGTGGACCCCTGCAGCTGAGTGAGCAGGGCGGAGTCGGTTTTGTACTTGGGATTGAAAGATAATAAAGAGAATTTTATTCTATGCATATGTTCTGGAATCTTTATGTTGATTTTATACATTACTTTTACTCTGTTTATTTACTGCACGCACTTGATGAATACTCGTATGAATTCTTATATGTGAATTTAATCTAAGTAATCAGCTAACGAAGACTAATTAAGGAAGACTTGGGTAAATAACACGGGTCACGCTGCGGCTAGAACTGCGTGAAGACAGTATCACAGGGCGCGAGGTACCCGCAGGTGCGCGTAGCACAGTAAGTGTGAAGGTTGGACCGTGTACCAATCACCTCATATCAGACATCCGCAGGGTGCAGAAACCTGGTTCTAGCACCCTCCCATACTACTTCAGGTGAGACCTCAGTCCACGGTCTACAAACTGTTGCCGAAAGGGCCAGTAGTACTGGGATTTGCTTGGCTAAATCACTTCTGAACCTAGGTCAGGCCCCACTAATCCAACACTCATGGTTCTTCACATTACTTTATGATGGCCACCACTTCTTTTTCTCTAGCCTTGGCCTCACGTTTAAATTCAAGCTAATGGGCATTGTAGAGCAACATGTGTAGTTTGCAACATGAGTAAACACAACACTACGAATAAAATCATTTCATTGGGCGGGCCTCAATACATTTGAGGAAAGGTTCCCACACTAGAGGAATAATAGGGCTCAGATGATATATATGCTCTCTTTTCACAGAACTGTGCTAATCCATGAATACAGAGTAGTATATATTTATATGTCGCAGCTGTCATCGATGGAGACATTCCACCTTGTAGCAAATCCAGTTGGAGTTCCGTGACTATGAGGCATACACTTTTGATTATGATGTAACTCTATTGATGTCTGAAAATTCCTATCATATTTATTTTATTATGTAAAAAAGGAACAACCTCTGTTATCAATTTACTATCACATCCTATGCTATGATAGTCTTTTTTGGTCTCCTTTTCATGTCCATAACAAATAATTTTGTTCTTCACTTCACCTTTAGACAAATAATGTTCTCCTTCTTTCAAACAAATTCATTGGTTGGCAACAATTTGATCATTTTCATCTCTTGCATATAGTTGCTCATATGATTGCTAGCATTTCGGTTTTAAGTTTGTGTCCTATGTTTTGTTTTCAATAGGCATGTGCTTGAGGAAAAGAATCTTGGAGATGCCATTTTTATTGGGAAAGCCAATATTGAAAAGTCAAGGAACACTATATCTCATGCTCCACATCCCTCCTAGGTGGTAATCCTTTAGGGTCCTAGAGAACGCCTTTGTACACTTGCGACAACTCCTCCAAATGTTGTTTCTATTCTTTGGTACATCACTTTACTCTAAAGTTCCCCCCTTGCTAATTCTCTCTTAAGAAAAGTAATATAAAGTTTATGCTAGAATTGATCAACTTATTAGCTTGGTTGGAACTTACCAAAGATATCCTTGATTTACCTTTGTGCATCTTGATAAGGAAAAACTTCATATCCTCAAGTAGGAAGCATTGGTTTTCTCTCCTCATGAATAACATCCTTGATATATATGTAAGGGCTCCCAAATACTACACCGCATAGGTCAAGGGGTACTATATCTACCTCCACTCCATCAATGAAATATACATCTATTTCATTTGTTATCTTACAATGTTTAGTGACCTTGAGTTCTACATCTTCATTTACCCATCTCAAGGATATGGACTAGGATGATCACACACTTCTAATCCAATATTGCTAGCTAGATCATCTAGTAGGAGCTTAGCCTACAAACCAAAATTGAATAGAGCATCCACCTTGGTATTTTTGGCTTGGGTCTCACTATGGAAGAGTTTCATCAGCTCCTTCTCTTTTTATTTGATTAAGGCTACTTAGATTTATGTCCTTTTGCACAAAAGTGGAGACAATCATTTCATCCACATCCAAGCTACTCTCTACCTAGTTCCTTGAATCCATGCCTACCAAGTTCTTCTTCTTGACATCATTCTTATAGTTGTTTATATTTAGCTCTAAATGTAGCTTCCAATACTTATTTTCAATGTAAACATTAATATGACAATGGTTTCATTGGTTGATTGGATCCTCCAATTGATGTGTAATGGATGCCCAATTTCTTTTTTTCCTTTCCACTTCTTCTTCCCCTCCTTGGATGAATCTTAGTGGATTTTTAATTAGAACCACTTAGATTCCCTTTCTTACAACCTAATTTTTCTTGGTATTGTGCTTCAACATAGGCCTCATCAATAGTCCTATGTTTGAAGAGCATCACTTTTTATCTATAGATGGATTTTTAGACCCCCTATGTACTTGAGGTGTATATCTATGTTCTTAGGATACATAACTAGCGTAATATCCATTTTCGTGAACTTGATGGTGTACTCTAACACACTAGGTTGAATTATACTATAAATAATCCTTTGGCATAAGGATAGATATAAGTTTCCTCCTTAGGATATGGTTTCTAGAAGAAATTCCATTGATAGAGGTTTGCAAGCTTGGGCCAAAGACCATTGAATTTGCAAACTAGCCTATTACCTTTATAGAACACTACTATTTTTTCTACATACTTAGTGATAGAAAAAGATAGATTCTAAGCTTCTTTAAGCATGTGAAGATGAGTAGGCCACAGTCCATTAAGGTCCCTTTTAACAAAACATCTTTGAAAGAGTTTTTGGGGGCCTTATAGCTAGGGGAAAACCTACTCCAGCTATAATTAATGCTCATTTGGGAAATACTAGAGTTGCAAGCACCTTGAACTAGTATGATAGAGTGGAGGTCAATACTTCCATGTTTAAGGTGACACTTTACAAAACTAAAAGAGCTTGTGCAACAAAGGAGAGGAGTTTTGAGGGTGGTCACGACACAGAGCTCTAAGTAAGGGATGAATGTGTCATTCACCATGACACAAAACTACTATGGAAAATGTTAAATGTAACCTTCTTGTAGGTCTTGAGTGCCACCATTTCAAGGAATTTTCTAGTGGTTGTGCATGAACAAAATGTTGGTGGTAATTCCCAAAAAAATTAGGAAGAATTCAACTCCCTTAAAATGATGGAAATAACCATAACAATTAATGTTTGGTCTTAAGGATGACAAGGGGGTCCCTTTCATCCATGAAATGTGCATGGGGAGTGCAATGAAAACCTCACATATTTGACTACTAATGCCACCATGAACACT
The DNA here is from genome assembly GCA_031772625.1 of Pinus tabuliformis. Taxonomy (NCBI): domain Eukaryota; kingdom Viridiplantae; phylum Streptophyta; class Pinopsida; order Pinales; family Pinaceae; genus Pinus; species Pinus tabuliformis. Next base: position 552,659,279 of record CM062812.1, read on the forward strand.
TCAAAGAATAAATGCCTCATGGAAATGAAACTTGATCATTTATAGAAAAAACCTCTTTATTCCTCAAAGATGGATCTAACAACTTTTTTTTTGTAAGCTTGGTAGGACCTTTTCATTCATTCATTTTAAAGCATGTTACATCCATGAAAGATGTCCAGTGGCCTCAACTTGCGCATTGGGAAACCAGGTCTATTGGCCATCGAACCACATTGTATGCCATCCAAAATCTTAGCAATTTAAGTCTGTCGAACAGAGCCATATATGACTGAATGTTAGTAAACCAGTTTTCACCTAACAAACTATAATACGTATTGCTAACCGACATATACATCCGAAAATTAAACAAAATAAGGAGCTTCTAGCTACTACTCATCAGAGGACTCCACTGGGGCTAGGTCCTTAGAATTGGATCCTGGTAGTTTGAATTGCGGAAGGCACACAATGTGCTTCTCAATATGGCCAAGATGAACATTCTTTTGCTAGATTTGAAATTGGACAAGTTGAAATTATTTCTGAATTTCCTCGAAACCTAGATCAGATTTAATGGAACATGTAGAGTTCACAATAGCTCGGGCCACAATACTTTTCATCATTTAGTAAAGATGAATTGTTTTTTTATACTGTGTGATCCACCCGCAGCTGTGTCCCAGATCTAGAACAAGGACTCACCAATCTAATATCTGCACTTCATTTTCTACTCTCTAGTTTAGTTCTGCTTCCCATGTTGAAATCAAATGTTTCACCTGGGTAGGGATACCTGTATTGTATGTTTGGGCCACCTCATTGATAATATTAGCATCCGACTTGCAACCACTTCTCTTCAGTGGCTAAGAGGAGAAAGAACCATGTCCACCTCGATTCCTTGGATTTCTGGTGCGGCCCCGACCCCCATTTCCAGATGAACTAGCCCCAGGGGAAGGACGAGCCATATGGAATAGGCATCAATCAAGCAAATTACAAACTGTCAACTTAACAGGCCGAGCCATAGTCTAGGACCAAACCGACTGTTTGAAGGCTAGGTGGATACACAAATTATTAAAACCTGACACAATTTCATAAAATAAGAGCGAGAAACAATTTGCGTTAGCCCTGAGCCATACATATACACTACAAGTCAAAAAGGGTAGGCACCAAAGCCACTCGAGTCTGATACCCAACAGCTCGTGCTCAATTGGGGTAGTAGATAGAGAGAAACCAAAGATAGTTTGCCGCCTCAGAAGGGAGGTGCCATAGACTAGCTCCCCAAGCCAAATACTAGTGAGGACCACACCATAACCATAAAAAATCAAAGAGGAAGAGTTATAGAACACTTCCTTGCTCAAGGCCAACAAATGACGAAGAAATCCAGTACCACTGGGTGGACAATCCTTCCATAGAAGATGACTAACCCAAAATTTTCCATACATTCCCATTCGAAGCAATAGAATACCAAAGAAAATGGACAATGACATTGTAACAACAAACACAACATAAAAAGAAACCACAAAAACTTTCTCACTTTCCGAACAATCAATTCCTTTTCTTACAATACTCAATTTGAAGGTATGGTAAACAAAATCGCGAAAGATATTTGAGTATAGAATAGGTCACGGTCGAGGAGGGGAGAAAAGGAAAAAAACATACCCAACTATGTTTTCCATGAACTAGAGGCTGGTCGCATCCCAAGAGCAGAACTTCCTAACCGTTCTTGCAGAAAGAGAATGGAGAACCAAGGGCCTACATTTACCTCCAAGAACCAAGCTCCAAAACAAGGTAGGTGCATGAATGGGACTCCTAGATCTCCCCACCTAGAGTTTATGAGGGTCACACCTTGTCGCTTCAACATTAATCTCTCCCATGCTTGTTGTCACCTCACTATCCTAATCACGCATGTAAGGCCCAAGATTGAGCCGCCCTCCAACCTTGTCACCCATCATTTCACGTATGATGAGAGTCCCGAGAGGGACGATGCTCTGTATTGCACCCGATTGGGGACCCTAATTACCTTTTGTTGGCCAGATAAATCATTCTTGCGGACAAGACCGATCTCCCTAGTATCAACAGATATCTAGCAACAAGCAGGACAAGCAAATCTACCTTTCTCTAAACATATTGCGATTCATTAATAAAAACTAAAGAGGTGTTTTAGACCCTACCTTAAGTCCAATGCTAGTTTGTGGCAGCCATGCTTCAACCGTCCGAAAGAGTTTCCTTTTGAGAACCTGCAATCACAAACAAGCACACATCAAATAACACTTGCATAGCTAATATAATAAATCATATTCATCATGGTGATCAAGGAATCCATGAAATAAACCATAAAACATAGCTTATTGAGAAAAATAAACTTGATTGTATTAACTTTGAAAATAGAAGAACTTTACAACCTTTGGTGCCTTGATGTTGTACAAGCTCCTCCCAGGGTCCGAAACAGGAATCTCCTCTACTTTGACAAGCCTCACACTCTTCCAAATGAGATCAACAAGGTATGTAATCTTTCCTCACAAAAGCTCAATTAGGAAGACTAAGTTCCAGCAGCATTTCACCTCAAAAATATTCAGCTTTCAACCTCCTAAGTAACCAGCCCAATGCTTCATTTTATATTGCAAAGGAAGGAGGTTACAGGTCCACCTATGAAGGGATAGAGTCCTCCTCCAAAGGGATAAGCTCCTCACATCAAGGGGTTAGCTCCTTAGGGTACGGGATGCATGAACCTTAAAGGAGCGAACTTGCCAACTCAAGATTCCTTCTATAAGCTTCCAGAAATGACTCAAAGTGAGTTTTTAAGAATGTACTTGCACCTTTTTTACTTTTACAGGGGTCCGCACACATTACACAGAGACAGAGCAGTCAGGTGCGTAGGGGAAATGACCATTAGGTGCGGGACCGCAGGTAATGCTAAGAGAAAGTGCGGAACCAGAGTTTTAGAGACTTTTAAGGGCTTTCTCTTATTTTCAAGGCTTGACATGAAGAACTGAGGTTTAAGACTTGCAAAGGAGCAAAGTATGAGTGGTGATAGACTCACATAGATTGCAGAATGTCATGTTGACAATATTTTGTGCAACAGATTGCTCCCTAAAGAGCGAAGTCTATAATAGATGAAAATAGAATTCTTTCATGTATGAAGAGTGAAGTACTTTATCATTTCAAGGATCATCCTGTGGACACCCCAGTCAGAACTTGTAAAAACATTCAATACAAAATATATATATGTGAACATATCATTGCTAAGGTAGGCATTCCCATGCTCAGATCAAAACTGACTAGAAATCTAACTAAACTACTTTGTTATAGGAATGATTTTGTACTACATCACAAGCATAGACATATGTAGACACAGTATGGGCACAGCCATCTGTTTATGAATAGTCCACTGTATAATGAATAACAAAATTCCTCGTAGCCTGGATGGTGGAAACTAGATCCAGGGTCTTGATTTCTGCTTCCCGAACTAGTACGATTCTATCCATGTGAATGAATGTGTCGAAGTCGAACATGGTAGAAACCACTTGATTACCTATCAATGATGTGAACTGTTAACAAGTGTGAGAGAAACCACCAGTAATGTCAATGGCTCTCAAAGTACTCAGTACAATGCATGAAATGTGAATAGATGAGCTGATGTCGAACATGTCATAGAATCCTTTGATCGAAGGTCAATGATGTAACCTTTCGTCGAAGGTGAGAAACCAACCATTAGGGCATGCAGATTCCAAGATACTGACGATTTCTAGATCACCTTTCTAGATAATGAGCTGAAGTCGATAGAAAGCAATCTGTCGTAGGCAAGCCCACAACACGAAATCATAGATCAAGTTTTGAAGAAATATATTTGGCAAGGACTAACTCAGGGATGGTCAAAATGGATGACAGATATTTTGCAGATGAATGGTTTATTTGAACTGACCTCTTGAACACATAACGACACTGCAGATGGTTTGGTGACAATTGACCCAAAGCTAATACCCAAAAACTGGCTGAAGGCTTTCAATATGGTTTGATTAACTATTAGGCAAAGGATTTCCCAACCCAGGTGAACAAAAAGTGTCATGTTCAAGAGTGGTTGACTGCTTTTCTAAAACACAAAGTATAATAAACAGGTTCATTTTTCTCTCTTTTCCCCCACCATTTCTGGCAAGTACCTCTTTATTTTTTACAAGCTTGAGGAGGATAACATTTGCTTGGTTATAAGCTCATCCTTCAGATGAGTCCAACTTAGTTTAAAATTCGAACCCTAAGAAGGAGTGGTTCGTTCCTATTTGAAAATGAACAGGTCCTTTACTGTTAAATTTTAACAAGTCCAGTATAGGAAAAACTCGGTGTTTTTCAATTTTAGGGAGTCAAAAGAAAAACTTAAGAAAACTCTATGGATGTCATTTTTCGTAAATTTGTGTCTCCCAAGCTCGAAAAAGTATAAAATAATACTTGAGAGAACCACTTGACCATTACGATCAAGGAGTACTTTTCATAAGTAGTGGCCCTGATCCGAAAAAGTAAAAAAGCGATCGAAGACACGTTGTTTTATAACCAATATCGAACTTAAAATGATAAAAGTCCGGTGATCTTTTCATGTTTATATGGTCAGAAAAGAGCTGTAAGTGGACCGCCCTTTTAATTCTATTTAACGAGTTAAAAAGGAAAAAACTCGGCAATCTTTTCATATTTTACGAGTCAGAAAAGAGCTTAAAGAGGACTCGTCCTAGAGGAACGAGTGGTATAAAGGGTAGCAACTGGTTCCGACAATGGAGGAACTGCTCAAAACATGTAATGGTTAAGAGGTTGGCTAATAAAACCACTCATAGTTGCGGTCCCTCAGGAAGGGTAAACAATCAAGTGAAAGCATATGATCAGCTAAAGAGATGGTGGCGATGGAACGAAACAACCAAGGCTCATCTAATAGAATTTAGCGGATAAAAATGGCAACCACGAGATGTAAATCAGGTATGGGTTCATTTTTACACAAGCTTGAACCATAGAGAACTTTGCTTGGATTTGGTTTCATGATTACACAAGCTTGAAATGAAAAACTATGCTTGTTATAAGTTCGCATGCCCCTAGCATAATGACTTAAATCGAGGTACATGCCCCCCAAGCTTCATTGCAATCAACCAGGTGGATGGAATGAAGGTTCACTTTCGAGATATTGGAGAGACTCGAGTTGGAAAGGGAGTTGTTTCATTTTTTAATGAGGTTGACACAGGAAAAGAACTATCCTCAAAACCCTTGTTTCGTTTTTTAAACGAGCTAGACACAAGACAAGGAACTATGCTCTAAAATCCTTGATTCATTTTTTAATGAGCTTGACACAAGACAAGGAACTATGCTCGTGACTTCCAGTTTCATTTTTTAACGAGGTTGAGATAGGAAGAAACTATCCTCGCTGACTTCTTGTTTCATTTTTTAACAAGCTTGACACAAGAGCAGGAACTATGCGCATAACTCCTTGTTTCATTTTTTTAACGAGGTTGAGACAGGAACAAACTATCCTCATGATAGGTCAGGAATCAGAAAACAACTGTACCGCCTAATATGAAATTTCAAAGGCATTCAAAGGCATCGCACCATCAAATGAATCCACCTCGGAATCGGAAGGTACGATCCAAGGATCATCAAAAGCAATTGTGTTCAATGAAATTATATGAATAGATGCAATAGAAGGCGATACGTTAGGAGGAGGGAAGGAAAAAGTTCCTAATAAACCAGAATCTTTAATCAATCCTACCCCAACATCCTTGTAAGGGATAATCGTTTCACTGACGTGCTGAATGCTATCAGTAGAGGCTGGGTCAGATGAGAAATAACTCAGTTGGTCTATCGTAACAATCTTTCTGTTATGAGGAAACTTAACAAGCCGAAAGACCGATGAAACAATAGCAGTCATAGCATAAGACCAACTGCGACCCAGGAGAAGGTTGTAATCTAGAGGGGCATCAACCACTTCCACATCTAGATTTACAGTTTTTCCTTCAACCCCTATAGGTAAATCTTCCAAAATACCAAAAGGATGGAACCCTCGGCCATCAAAAGCCTTTAGAATTGTCGGAGACTGATTGAGTGTAGGAGAACCAAGAGATCTCCAACACTGGATCGACATAATACACGTAGAAGCTCCCTCATCAATCACAGTCCTAAAGCAAGGTCTGTTTTTGACTAACACTGGAATCTGGAAAGCCATTTGATGAGGAAGGCGGGGTGTACTATTCTCTAAATCAAAGATTATTAGGTTCGAATCCTAAAGATCAACAGCTCCTATAGCCAACAATAGTAATTTACGCTGTGCTAGACATGATTGCAGCACTTCCAAAGCCGACATTGCTGAAGGGGAAACAGCTAAGTCTTCAACAATGTTATAATTCTAAGCAGCCCTCGCATGTGGATTGAAAGCTGATTTCTGAAATATACCTTTAGTAGGCGGTTTGGTTACTAAGTCTGGGTTGGGTTTCTCAATATGTAGTGGAGCAGACCCAGGAGGAGGTGTAGTTGATGGGTTTGAATTAGAAGATTCTGATTCTTTACCATCAACAAGATTTTTACTACCATAATATTGCGATCACGTCACAATCCTAACACGAGACATCATCATAATGGGTTCTTCCAAGGTATTCAAGGAAGAAGCAACCGCTTTACTATCTTGAGTAGGAGAAGGATCCTTCAAGACAGCAGGCGTTTGAGAACCTTTAACGAATTTCGAAAACTCTGCTCGATAGGGGCATTCTTTAGTAAAATGATCCTCGTCGCAGATGAAACAAGGATAACGAGGTTTTCGTTTTTCATCAATAGATTCATTTTTATTTGTTTTATCTTTTGAATTTTGATTGTTTTTGTTCTTCCCCTTCTCTTTACTACCAGATTTGGTCGTAGATGAATCTATGACTTGGACGTCGGCAGAAAATTTAGTGGAAGAATCTCCTTTCAAGGAATCAGGTAAAGTTATTGTAGGAGAAGAATTATTTGAAGATTTCTTCTTGCTTTTAATACTAACTGAACCAATCATACCATCAACAGCATGAGACCCTGAAGGAGCTGTAGTTTTCGAAAGATTAGGGATTTTTTCGTGTAAAGTACCTGACTGCGTATAAACGAGGTCAAGGTACTGAGCCTGAGAAATGACTTGCTCTTCAGTGACAACTCCTGCCTTAGCTACATCTTTAGTGATTTTAGGTAACAATGATTTAACGAACCATTCCGCTAAAATTTGATCCAGAATGAAAACTTTCACTAAACGCCTTCTACGTCGCCATTCATGAATATGATCAGAAATATATGTGGACGTGGATTGCTTTAGTGAAGTTAACAATTCCGTGCCATTGTCGTATCTAACAGGCAACTGAAAATGAGTTAAGAAAGAAGTGGCTAATTGACTGAAATTATAAAAAGAGCCTCATGGTAACTCAATGTACCATTTGGCGGCAAGACCAATAAGAGTTCTTTGAAAAAGATGCAATCGAATTGAATCATCAACAATGGAATTAGATGCACACCAGAGGTGATAAGTCATCACATGATTTGACGGATCCTCACCTGACTTACCCTCGAATTTCGGGATATCACTAGGCAACTTATTAGGCATTGGCGGCTAGTATGGAAGATAGTAAAGCGGATCATTCATAAGGTGCGACAAATCAGGTAAATCCAAAGTTGCAATAAATGGTAACTGACGGTTAGGTTCACGAAAACCTTGTGTAATGAGACCAGCTCCAGGAGGAGGATAACCAGGATAACCTGGAATCAGATTTGCATTAGGAATGTTATAACCTCCCGGGAAACCAGGATTAGCCAGACCAAACTGGGGTTGTTGAGGTTGTTGATAAGTATAGCCAGGGTACGGTTGATACTAATAAGCTGGATTTTGTACAGTAAGACTAGATTGATACTGTCCCTGGGGTATGTACTGTCCTGAAGGTTAAAAACCTTGAGGTAACCCTCCAAGCGGAAACTGACTACCTTGGGGTTGCCCCCTAGGTGATAACTGACTACCTTGAGGTTGCCCCCCAGGTGGTAACTGACTACCTTGCCCCCCAGGCGGTAACTGACTACCTTGAGGTTGAGGGTTTGGAATACTACCAGACATCATAAAAATTTGTTCTACGTTTAACATTTTAGTTCCATTATTACTAGGTGATAACTAATGTTCAGTCGGTCGAGGAGTTTCTCCTGAAAAAGTACCAGAAAGTGACTGGTACCCCAAAGGAACAGTAGGACCGCCATATAAAAATGTTTCCGGTGATTGGGAAAACATGGATGACTGTCTTGACATGATTGATCAAGGATAATAATCTCTGGGTGTAGGATGAAAATAATCACACGCAAACAAAGAAAATTTCAATAAAAGCACCTAAAGTCTCTAAAGAAACAAACAAGTGAATCACACGCCTAAAAAATCTAAGAGTTCAAACCACACACAAACAGTAACTTTCCATACCAAAAACACTAGTTGGTGATGAAATCCAATGTCGCAGAATTCAATACAGAAAGGGCAGTTGGAATGGTTACCCCAACAATCTGCTTAATGAAATAGACTAGCACAAGTTTCTTCACATAACCGTCTCAAGTGAAGAGAACCCCCCAGAGAGTCCAAGTGAGTCTAGTTGATGTCTGCTCCAGGTACAATGAGACCCGTCCTTCACCGTCACCTTAGGAAAGAATCTTAAGATTATGGTCACTAAGGTTACCAACAGTAACAAATACAACTAGGGGAACAGTCTACAATCCGATCTACACGCAAGGGCAGAGTAACAAAGCTCAATCCCCTTGAAGGCTCCTCGACATGATCAATCCGAGGTTTAACAAAAAGTGACCCCAGGCTCCTCAACAATGGTTAATCCGAGGCTTACCATTTTTAATACACGTAAATCTTCTATCTTTCCCAATGAAACAGACTTGATTGTTTTAAAGGTTCGGACATGATCTTGTGATTGACTCCTTTAAGAGGACCTTCCCAGATTATATCAATTAGAATTGGATTTATTTCCTACCACAAGATATAGCTACTTGTTTATTTTAACTATCTTGGAGACTTAATTACTCCTTACTCCAAGATACTAGCCTAAGCTATATTGGTGATAAGAGCCCTAGAAATAAAAAGATTGCTAGATCAATTTTAATTAAGCGTTATTTTTATGGGTTGTTTCTTAAGTCAATAGGTATGGAGATGAAACTTTGATGGTGTGAAGACTCGACTCCAAAAACACTAAAAAATGCACCTAAGATGATAAACAATCATTTTTCCTTCAATGAATTTCTAGCTAAAAGAAAGAGTTGAGAATGCAATTCTTTGAAAAACAAATCTTTCTTTCAACATGTAAATGAAAAGAAAATCTTTTTTGTCTTTTTCAATAAACTCAAAACGAGACTACTAATTATGCTCACAAAAAATCCCTTTCTTTTTCAACACTCAAAAACTACAGAAAACAATTTCTTTCAAAAGAGATTCTACAATTTCTAGAAAACACTCAAAACTATAAAAAACTAATCTTGAGATCTAAAAACTTCTAAAAACCTAATTGAAATAAAAGCTTTAAATCTTTTTGAGGATGTTTTACTTAGTTATTCAGTAAACTAAGGATTAATTCGTTCAGAATAACAAATCAATCAAAAAACACCAGCTATGTTTTCTTTTATAAAAATGAAATTCAAAACTTACAAGCAAGTTCGTTCAAAGCTTTGCAAAGAGAAAACGAAATCTATTTCTCAGCAAGGGAAGATTTCACAAATCATTCAAACTCATCAAGAAGACAAAAAATACCAGGGTAATCTAAGGTTTCTTAGGCTTCTAATCTCTAAGTCACTACAAAGACCAAGCAAAAATCAATCTAGGCACGCAAAACTTCTAGAAAATCACCTAAAACAAAAATGCCAATGGAACTCATTCACAAGAGATTCTTGACAGAATACATGCAGATCTGGGTAGACACTAAAAGCCGAAAATAAAAACTAAACTTAACTGGACAAAAACAATTTAGGTTTTTCAAAAATTTTGATAGGGTCTGTAGGCTTCCAATAGAACCAGATGCGGTACTGCTCTGTGTAATAAAGGAAAAATGCGGGGAGATCCGCACTGTCAGTAAAAAGAAAGTGCGGTTCCCTGTAAACTTTGGAAAAAACAAAAAAAAAACAAATCCTAAAAACTACCCAATCCCACACACATCAAGCAAAACCAGAAACAAGAACAAGTTTCTCAAGTCAAAGAAAAAGGAAAACAAAAAAAACAAATTCAGTTCCCTAGTGGAGTCACCAATTTGTTGGCTGGATAAATTGTTCTTGTGGACAAGACTGATCTCCCTAGTATCAACAGATATCTAGAAACAAGTAGGACAAGCAAATCTACCTTTTCTAAACATATTGCGATTCATTAATAAACACTAAATAGGTGTTTTAGACCCCACCTTAAGTCCAACGCTAGTTTGTGGTAGCCATGCTTCAACCATCTGAAAGAGTTTCCTTTTGAGAACCTGCAATCACAAACAAGCACACATCAAATAACACATACATAGCTAATATAATAAATCATATTCATCATGTGATCAAGGAATCCATGAAATAAACCATAAAACACAACTTATTGAGAAAAATAAACTTGATTGTATTAACTTTGAAAATAGAAGAACTTTACAACCTTTGGTGCCTTGATGTTGTACAAGCTCCTCCCAGGGTCCGAAACAGGAATCTCCTCTACTTTGAAAAGCCTCACACTCTTCCAAATGAGATCAACATGGAATGTAATCTTGCCTCACAAAAGCTCAATTAGGAAGACTAAGTTCTAGCAGCATTTCACCTCAAAAATATTCAGCTTTCAACCTCCTAAGTAACCAGCCAATGCTTCATTTTATAGTGCAAAGGAAGGAGGTTACAGGTCCACCTATGAAGGGATAGAGTCCTCCTCCAAAGGGATAAGCTCCTCACATCAAGGGGTTAGCTCCTTAAGGTATGGGATGCATGAACCTTAAAGGAGCGAACTTGCCACCTCAAGATTCCTTCTAGAAGCTTCCAGAAATGACTCAAAGTGAGTTTTTAAGAATGTACTTGCACCTTTTTGACTTTTACAGGGGTCCGCACCCATTACACAGAGACAGAGCGGTCAGGTGCGCAAGGGACATGACCATTAGGTGCGGGACCGTAGGTAATGCTAAGAGAAAGTGCGGAACCAGAGTTTTAGAGACTTTTAAGGGCTTTCTCTTATTTTCAAGGCTTGACATGAAGAACTAAGGTTTAAGACTTGCAAAGGAGGAAAGTATGATTGGTGATAGACTCACACAGATTGTAGAATGTCATGATGACAATATTTTGTGCAACAACTTCCTCCTCCAGATCTCGATTTTGGAAAGCATCGTAAGGCAGAATCTGAAGCAGGGGATCCAAGTCTGATGGACCTAACAACTTTAAACAAAAATAAAAGTAAATATTTAATCATTTAAAAGATTAAAATTAGAATAATCTATCTCAAATTAATTACATTTTCATTTATGTATTTTTATAATATTATATTATGCCAACTTTTATGAATATAATAATGTCATTTTTAATATTATGTTAATTTAAAATATAATTGTAAAAATATTTTGTTATTAAATTTTTAACACAAATCCATCAAATTAATTTAAATAAAATATATTCTTTTTCTTATACAAAAGAACACATTTTTCATGTATTTTCAAAATTTTTTTTATGGTGTGGGTCTACTTAAAATTATGCAAAATGAGTCAACTTATTAAACCTTGGTGGATGACTTATCGCAATAATGTCCTTTTGCAACCCCATGATGACTTTCCCAAAAGATATCCTCAGAACGGGCTAATTCTGTAGCAAAACAAAGTTAATCTCTTTCAAGTAATCAATGATTACTAAAACTTTAAAAAGATTTACATCCAAGAGCTGGTCATCCACTGCATTGCTTGATTTCCTGACTCAATCCTACACAAGTGATCATGGCCTACATGATTCCTCCCCGATTTCACAATAAACTCGAATTTAGAGAACTCCTCCTCTCTTATGTTATAATAAACACACCCCACATACATGCACAAACATACAAACAAACTATAAAACTTGTAATCATGTATTTATTTCTTTATGTGTTATTCCTAACATGGTTTTATAGGGATCAAAGATTAAATTTTCTGACCAATTTTCATGGTAAACTCACTACATATTCATATGTGTTTAATATTCAAGAAGAAACGATTTCTTCAGGAAGAAACACATAAAAACATATCTTAATTGAAAATTTTATCAAGTGTATTGAATCCTTGAATTGAAGATGCAACAGTTAAATGGAATTGATAATAGATAATTAACAAGGGAAACTGTGTAGCAGGAGTCCCTGCCGACATGCAACGTCAGTTTGCAATTTCAGTACCTCCAACCACAACGCTAGGGTATAAATTAGTAAACATATTTCATACTTCCAACCAAAACATGTAAATAAATTACCTTGCATCACTAAGTAGCTCTTATGGGAATATTGTCTCGTTTCCCAACAGCTTTGTCACTTCCTTACTGCATCAAATAGAGCAAATATAACTGAATGAACTTTAGATAAAGGAACAAACCACAACAACACAAGTAAATTGATACTTTTAAATTTATGTATGTTTGAATGGAAACAAAGAGGAAAATGCCCCAAAGGCATGTAAGTAATACATTCTGCGAAACTAGGACATGGTATAAAATCAAAGAGCCTAGAAGCAAACAGATGATCATATTTAAGTTTCAGGAGATATAGAAACGTGTAAAAGTTTTCATAATGGGAATTTCAGTAAACTTCTATATATGTGTTAATTTTTTTTATATAAACTTAAAAGTGATACATAAATAAAATTTTAAAAAGATAATATATATACTTTTAAAAATATAATATATATACTTTTACTTTAAAATTTAATGTTACTATTGATTATTAATTTTTAAATTTTTTCAGGGATAAAGCCCATGGCACAAGGTTAAAATCCCCCTAGGTCAAGGCAACAAAAAAGAATTAAGATGATAAAATCTTTTATTTTTTTATTGTTTTAAAAAGTCATTAAAATAAATAAGATGTAAGATGATTTTTATTTCTATTTTTATTATTTATTTATTTATTTATTATTATTATTTTTAATTTTTAATTTTTTTTTTTTTTTTTTTTTTGATAATAAAATGTTTTACAAACTGAATTCATCCAGTCCAGTAAGGGTTGTTCAGAGTTCATCCCCGTCGCATATGATTCAGGGCCCAAATGCACTGCAAGAATTGTGAAAAACAAGAATATTGTTAAACAAACAAATAAGATTATAATTCCAACAGCGGAGCCATTAAATGTGTCTTTAATTAGTTTCTAAATTTTTTCAGGGATAAAGCCCATGGCACAAGGTTAAAATCCCCCTAGGTCAAGGCAACAAAAAAGAATTAAGTTGATAAAATCTTTTTTTTTTTATTGTTTTAAAATGTCATTAAAATAAATAAGATGTAAGATGATTTTTTTTTTCCCCAATGCAGTAAGGGTTGTTCAGAGTTCATCCCCATCCCATCTGATTCAGGACCCAAATGCACTGCAAGAATTGTGAAAAATAAGAAGATTGTTAAACAAACAAATAACATTATAATTCCAACAACGGAGCCATTAAATGTGTCTTTAATTAGAGTTTCTAAGCCAACAATGAAATTATTTGTTCAATATTTGTTGGGCCAGTAATTACATATATATAAAAAATGTATAACGAATGACCAGGGCATCATGAACTATCAAATCGAAACGATCAAATCACGAATAAAAACACCATCATAATTTCCATCTTCGGATTATCCTGTAAGCAAAAACACCAACATCATAATTTCCATCTTCGGATTATCCTGTAGCAATGTTGTACTTCTTGGTCTTTATTGGCTTTTTGTTGTTTTATGGTTTTAAAAAATCATTAACATAAATAAGATGTAAGATGATATTTTTCTGTAAATCTTAGGCTCCTTTTTGTAATGCTTCGATGAAGCAAGAAGCTTCCAAAAAAAAGTGCCCAAAACACTGCTGAAAATGGCTAAAACATCATCCAGTGTACCCATTGTCCAGTATGGCTGCCAACTCTTCCAAGGCCTGCAAGTATTTCAGATACTAAGAAGTAGCTAAACTAAATGTTTCCTGCAACTTAAGACCAAATTGACAAAAATCACAATCACAAACAATATTTAACCTACAACACAAAACTTAAATTTGTATTTAATCTCTAAATTAAAACAAATGCATCTAAACTCATATAATATCTACATTTTAATTAGTATATAGCCATGTAAACACTAATATCTACATTTTAATTAGTATATAGCCATGTAAACACCAACTTGATATGGAATAATATGTTAATAAGTTAAGTGTCAATAACTCAAGTAAACATGTATGTGATATGCACTTCAAAAATTTTGAACCTAAATACGTGAGCTCTACATGCCCATACAATATACCAACAAACCCGAATTTAAAATTAACTTCAAAATAATGAAGTTAAATATTAACCTAAAACCAAATGTGCTCATCTAAATATTATAACATGGATCTAATGAATTTAGAGCTCCAGTTGGAGCAACGAAATAAGGATATAGACCTGTTTAATGTGCATCTCATATCAACCTACTTAACATGCATCTTCAGATTAACAATCTATAATATCAGCACAAATTTATTTAACACCCAGTTTCGTTTCTGTTTCTCTAAAATCCCATTTTTTGGGGATAGCATGATTGCAACTCTTCACACATATGGTTTTACAGATTCTCAAACAAATTTACACCAAAAAATTAAAACTGAAATCTGGACTAATGGGCATAAACTCCCAAAAACTGCCCAAAGTTATAAACCTCTATATTCAATTCCAATATAGAAATCAATGCACCTCATGCCAAACCTAAATTTGTTCAATTCCAATATAGAAACCAATGCACCTCATTCAGTGACGACTATTTCATATGCACCTGGAAGCTGACCTATTTAACATGCAGTAGTATGGCCCTATTTACTTCCAGCCTCCTGGCAGCTAATTTACCAAGTCATAATGCTGGTAAACTAAGAAGATAAACCAAGTAAACCAAGGTTTAAATGATAAAGATAAAATGCACAACCATTTAAATAACACAAAACATTGTTAAAAAAGAATTAAAAAATAAATAAATTTCCATAGCTCATTGAGAGACATCATACCTGAATTGTGTTATCTATGCTTGTTGAGAGACATCATACCTGCATTGTGTTATCCATGTTTGTTGAGAGACATCATACCTGCATTGTGTTGTGTTATCCATGTCCACTCCAGAAAGAAATTTGAAACCGCAACCTACACTAAATGTCCAGTGCAAGGAAATTGTCAAGACTCAGGAAAACTAAATGCCTAATTCTATAGAGAAACGGATGATAGGTGGACAAATGGTTCCTTACGGTATGACTACCAATTTTGTATACAAATTCCTCTTACTTGTCTTCAGTCTCATAAAGATTAATATTATATTGTGCATACATGTGTGTTACATGCAAGGGCCATGTAATATTTTTATATTAAATCTCCGGCTTTCAACATTAACAAAAAAAAATGAATATAATAATTACCATAAAGTTAAATATAAAAAAAAAAGGAAATAACTTTTTTTAAAGCTTGTGTGTGGGCACACAGACTTTGCATGCAGCCCACCTATCCCCTCTCCACACTAAATATTTGATTTCTTGAATCCGTTGTGCCAGATATTTAATGAATTTAAGACCGGATGGTTTTGTGATGGTGAGTGAAGATGGATTGAGTGAACTCGGCCAAACATAAAAATTCTACCATATCAGATTGAGTGAACTCACCCAAACATAAAAATTCTGGCATATCAGTGGTGTAACCGAGTTAAACTCATAGGAAAACACATACTTATTTCATACTTATCAATCTAGCTAATTTATATTACCCCAATTCCTGTTCAAGAGTTCAAGAAGGCCGGGGGTCAAGGTAGCCTCTCGTACTTTGAACCACTCTAGAATGCTCTCACAATAAGCTACTAAATCTGCTGCTGGACCACCTAGTGCTATGTGTCGATATGAATCTTTAGAACCCATAGAAGTGAGTGGATTTAATGGGTGGAAGGATACCTCGAGTGGCCTCTGGTCTATAATTGAGCGGTCCTTGGATCTAAAACTCAAACGAGTTTTATTAATGGATGTTTGGGGCCAAGGAAAACTCAAATGCATTCTATTAATGGAGGTTTGGGTGCCAAGGTTCTACATACACCACATAGTTATTATGTTGTTCTACATACACCACACAGTTATCACTAAACATGGGTTCTGGTAGGTTCTTATAGAAGGTATGCATTAACATATACTAACCTTGTCATAATTTAATATTCAAAATGGCGTGCCTGTCATATTTTAGTAGGTTTTAATATTCAAAATGCCCTGCTCCTCTTTGGAAGGGCATATTTTAGTACGTTTTCTAGGTAATAAGTGGAAAGAATCACATCCTATTGAACTGACAAATGAAATAGTTGAATCCGTACAGTAATGCCTTTGCCCAATTTTATGGAAAATTGTTTTTGTTGTGTTATTTAACACTGTGTAAGCAACAAAGCCAACCACAACGACAGGTGCACTGGTATATCCTATAGGGACAAAAGCTAGGGGTGTTTAGTGTTTACCAAATGGATGCTGGTATTGAACTTGGACAATTTTAAGGCTCCATGTGGTCGGTATTGAACTTGGACAATTTTAAGGCTCCATGTGCTCCTGCACGTTATGGCTCCTGTTTGGATATGGGCGAGGGCAGCCACTATGCAGCAGATAGATTTCTCACATATTCACTCTTATCGCCACACAACCACACAATCATGGGAAGCTTTCCATACTCTCTATCGCATAATGAATGGACTCTCATAGACGCTGTTACAAGTGCTATTTTTAGAAAAAAAAAAAATCAAATTATAAATATTCTTCTTCTGGTTACCCGCAAAATAGGAGACATTAGAAAAATATAGAGTTTTGGTAGATGTCTTTAAATAGCCAGAAGAACAGGTATGCATACAAGTGCTATTTTTTTAGATGAATTTCTCTTTAGAAAAAATAAAAAATCAAATTCTAAATATTCTTCTTCAGGTTACCTGCAAAATAGGAAACATTAAATAAACAATAATTTGAACTTGCCTTGCAAAAATGTCTTTGATAGCTCTTCTTGGGCTTATTGAAACTCGTTTTCTCCATTTTTGCAAAATGTCTCTGGTATTTCCACTTTTGCAAAATGTCTGGTATTTCTTATTGGGCTTATTGAAGTTGGTTTTCTCCACTCCATCATTTGCTTTCTATTTCTCTCTAACAATAGAGCGTGATACCTGAGCTCTATTGCAAGAGGAGAGGAATGAAAAAAAAACAAGAGACAAGATTCACAGGGATTTGTTTTCTCTTGAGCAACATACCCTGACACCTGAGCCATTGAAAAAAAAGAGAAGAGACAGGATTCACGGGGATTTGTTTGCTATCGAGCAACATAGCCTGATACCTAAGCTAAAGAGAGCTAAAAGCCTTCTATTGTCACTGATACTTGAGCTAAAAGCCCTCTCTAGCAAGAGGATTGAAAAAATGTTAAGATTGACACAATAAAGTAGAGATTATTCCTTGGGCTCTTGCAAGAGGATTGAAAAAATGTAGCTCTCAAATTTGTCTCCAAGCGTGGTTTAATGTCAAAGCGGCAACGAACCGCGAAATCACTGTACCCAACAGCTTCCATGCTCACCCCACCATCGAAAATCCATTGTCCCCTTTGTCACAGACCGTGGTTTGCAGATCTGCCTTCTGCTCAACGCCTACCGTAATTTAGATTTCCATTTATGTTGTTAAGGGTTTCTTCGATCCCATAGCCACAAATTGGCTTTGGCAATGTCTGGAAATGGCTCAGCCCCCTGAATTGCAGAGGAAATTAACAGAATAGCTCGATGGAAATTTATTTTATTCAGACAGTGAGGAAAGAAATCTTCAAGGCGGGGATGAGACCACGAGGTTGGTGTTGAGGCGACCACGCTGGTGGTTACACCTGACAGCTTTGTCTCCGCGTGGCAACAATTGATAGCTTAAGTGGCAAAGGTGCATGCAAAAATCGTTGCTACAGTGTAAGGACTTTGGAAATAAAGAAAAGTTGAATAGAATATAAAATGCAGTGCATCATGAAAAAAATAAGATATAACCCATTTTTTGGTAAAACTTTCGAATTAAATTGCAGTGTATCAAAAACTTTGCATATAAAAAACTCGCCCCAATATTCTTGCATTGGGTCATGTGAAGTCCGTAATAAGAGCTAGAACGTTTTTCCACTTAAAAACTTTGGTATAAAATTTTAGTGAATAAAATCGATGGTATTAAACTTTGATTAAAATGTGAGAAAGCTAAAAAAACAATTGGTCAAATGATAAATTAATAGAGGGTCAACGATCGAATGATCACTATAGTCCTGCTGAAGGCAGGGACTAATAATGGATAAGAGATCTACATTTTTTTAAATTAATTAATTAATATAACATTATGTTATGTTTGTTTATAAAAATATTTTCTTACTTGTCAAATTATAATATTTAATAATAAATAAATATATTAATTTTAAATCATAAAAAACATTATATTAAAATCATAATTTTATAATAATATAATTATTAATAATTATTTTTTAAAATTATTTTTTTTACATATCTTATTTGATTTTAAAAAAATTAAGCTTTATATTGAAAAATAATTTACTAAATGTTGACCTCTAGATGAGGTGTTTTCCTAGACGAAGGGGAATGGCATAGGTGGGTGGGTTTTCACTGTCCCACCTAGCCAAAGGACCAAGGATGTGACAACACACCCCCTAATAGTCATTAAAACACTGCATTGAAGCATGCCAACCATAATGTAGATGTGCATGCCACTGACCATTAGTGGTCGTTCAAACTATTTAAATGGCATTCAAACTCTTGCTCGTGCTCTCCGATGAGGGTAGCATTAACCCATGGCCTCAGGGTTCTATCTTTGGTCTATATTTTGTATTGGTGCACTCTCGAGTAATGTAATCCCCCTTGGAAACAATTGAGATTTGTAGCATTTTAGATAGTGGGTTTCCTTTGGAGGCAATGAGGACCAGTAACATTTTTGTCAATAACCTATCTCCACCTGGATCCTTGATGTTTTGGTTTGGGAAACAACATCTCCACTAGCTAGATAGCTGCTATCTTCAAGAAATTGATTCACTTCAACCTCAATCACAATACAATGCGGGCAATAACTCTCTTCCACACTATTATTTTCTTTCCCTATTGAACTCAATCATCTTCTACAAATTGGCATTGTCTCTACATGCTCCTAAATTTGTACTTTCTAAGTCCTCTTCTATATCTTTGTATCTGGTCCCTAGGAGTTCTCTTTCTGCTCTCCTCTTGTCACATTGGCCTCATCCAAGTCCTCTCTCATTCTATTTCCTTTTGAATTCCTTTTGTCTTCCATTCACCCATTTTCATTGCATCCCCGACCCCTCGTAGAGCTTGACTGGTGCGATCCCCCAAGGATGTTCATGGCTGGTTATTATCATCCCCTGGTCGTCTTCCTCCCTATCATTCTTGGGAGTGGCTGGAAGGTCCCCTGTGGCATTCATCCTCTTCATGTTAACCCCCCTCTCTATGCGTCGGTGATGTGGTGACCCATTAGCACCAGGTATGTCTCTTTATTCCCTTATCTACTAGTGGCAACCTATTTTAATTTCTTTGTCCCACCCTTCATGCCTTACCAATGAGCTTGAGTTCGTAGGGGAGTGGCCTATTAACAAGAGAGGGCCCATAGGGGTAGTGCATGTATGCATCATTGCCTAGAGGAAGCAACCTCTCGTTATCATGACCTCACTCCTAAACCCATCCCGGAAGTGCTCATTCATGCCAAGGAAGAAGGCGCCTCACACAAACTTCATCTCTCGGATATAGAGGTGTCATACTAGGAATAACTCCACAGATTTGAATTGATTTGCATTAAGGTAGGATATGAATACAAGGAGAGGGAGACTATTGGGTTTCATCTCCCAATGTCTCTTTGTCTTCCAACTTCCTTTTATTTTTACTATTTACAATATTTACATTAGTTTACCTAATCCAAAATATTATGTGTCAACATTC
Source organism: Pinus tabuliformis (assembly GCA_031772625.1). Classification (NCBI taxonomy): domain Eukaryota; kingdom Viridiplantae; phylum Streptophyta; class Pinopsida; order Pinales; family Pinaceae; genus Pinus; species Pinus tabuliformis. The sequence goes on from CM062812.1 coordinate 552,679,376, forward strand.
CCCCCCTTAATCTGAAGGGATGTTGGTGAGTCCAAGCATCATTCTAAATATTTCAAACTTTTCCCTTCCAAGCACTTTGGTGAAGATGTTTGCAATCTACTAATTTGTGGAACAATGTCGTAGGTGGATTGTTTTGGCCTCAACATGATATTGAATCAGATGGTATTTTGTATTAATGTGTTTGGTTCGATCATGTAATTTTGGGTTCTTGTCCAACTTTATTGTAGAAGTGTTGTCAATCAAAAGAGGAGTTGAATGCACTTGTTTCTCCTGCAAATCTTCCAAAATTTTCCTGAGCCACACAATTCCTTCATTTCTTCAGCTGTTGCCACATATTCTGCCTTAGTTGTAGAATCTACTGGAACTGATTGTTTGTGTGAGCTCCAAGAGACAATTCTTGATCCCAAGCTCATAACATAACCTGATGTATATGCCCCAATTTCTTTATTTCCATCAAAATATGAATCAGAGTATCAAATCAAGCTGAAGTCACCTACATGTGTATACTTGAGACCAAAGTCTTGAATTCCCTTCAAGTACTTTTGAACTCTTTTTGTAGTAGAGCAATAACCCTCACAAGGATTTTGCATAGAATTTGAGAGGATTCTAACAACATTGAAATGTTTGGTCTGGTAGTAGTCGGGTAGTTGAGACTTCTTACAAATTGTATGTACTTTCTTGCATCCTCAAATCCTTTTCCTTCACTGGATGTGAGCTTTAAGTTCTATTCCATTGGATTAGTCAAAGGATTGCACTCAACCATGCCAAACTTGTTCAACAGATCTCCAATGTACTTATTTTGAGAGATCAATATAAACTTAGGATGTTGGGTTACTTCAATAGCAAGATAGTAGTGAACATAGCCCAAATCTATCATCTCAAAACCTTTCCTTAGTTCCTTCTTTATGGATGCAATGTAGCTCTCATTGTTCCTTGTCATTAGAAAATCATCTACACACACCTCAAGATATACAACTATTTTTCCAGCTTTCTTGACAAACAAAGTTGCATCATCAAGGTCATAATGTTCGAAATTAAGTTTCAAAAGATACTCAGTCAATTCCTCATACCAGACTCTCGGTGCTTGCTTGAGGCCATACAAGAATTTTACAAGATTGCATACTTTATGTTCCTGGCCCTTCACAACAAATCATTCTAGTTGGGACATAAAAACATTATCTTCCATATCTCCATTCAAGAATACAACTTTTACAGCCATGTGATGGACTTTACTACCACTATGAGCTATTAAGGCAAAGAGTGTCCAAATGGTAGCTCATTTTGTTGTGGGGGGGAAGTATTCTCATAGTCGAGCCCTTCATTTTGTGCAAAACCTTTTGCCACAAGCCTAGCTTTGTGCTTGTCAAGTGATCCATATGTTTTATACTTGTTCTTAAAGATCCACTTGCATTCTATTGGTTTAGTTCCCATTGGAGGATTAACCAGCTTCCAAGTGTCATTCTTTATCAAAGCATCATATTCTTTCTGCATCGCTTATTTCCATTCATCATGAGAAGTGGTTTCTTTGAAGGAAGTTGGTTTTAAATCTATAGATAAATTCAGTTCACAATCATAAGGAACATTCATATCAATAGGTGAATCAGAACCATACATCAGCCCCATTCTGTCTGGTTGAGCTTCTTGTTCATGTCTTTCCAACCTCATCAGGACAAACACTTTCAAGTGTCTTTGTCAACCATTTGGGAGGACCTTTCTAAGATGGCCTAGGCTACTCAGTTGACTAAGATGGGGCTGAATCAAGATTTAGTCTCCTTATTCTATCAATCACATCACTCAAAGTGTCATTAGTGGTTGAAGCTTCATTTGGGGGAGAGAGTGCTTCAAAAAAATATTCCAATCTCATTATCAAACTCTTGAAAATACTTTGCATGTCTAAATCTATCCAAGCGATCAAGTTGTGGCTCAACAACATTATTAGTCTTGGAATATTCAAGAAAGGTCACATCTCTAGATATTATAAACTTCTTATTCACTTCACCATAGAGACGATGTGCTTTGGAGGTGTTTGAGTACCCCAAGAAGATACATTTGTGACTCCTTGCACCGGGTTTGTTTCTCTATTCCTTGGGTATCAAGGCATAACAGTTGGAACCAAAAACCCTAATATGCCTCACCGAAAGAATGTGGCCATAACACATTTCATAGGGAGTCTCGTTTCTGATAACATTAGATGGACACCTATTCTTTATATACACAACACATAGAATTGCATCAACCCAAAACACTAGTTTAACATTCTTAAAAAACATCATGGGACGTACCATATTTAAGATTGTATTGTTCATTCCTTCATCTATTCTATTCTATTGGGGATTATAAGACATGGTTGGTTGATGTTTGATCCCATGTTGGCGAAGATAGTTTTCAAATCCATTTGATGTATATTCTTTTCCATTATCAATACAAATAGATTCAATATGGGATTGTGCATCATTTTCAATCCATGCATGAACGTGCTTGAATATTTCAAAAGCTTTAGATTCGTTCTTCAATAAATAAACCCAATACATTTTGGTGTATTCATCAATAAATGTCATCATATATTTATTAATATTTGTAGAAGGAACAGGCATTGGGACACATAAATCAAAATGAATGAGTTCAAGTTTTCTATGTGCTCTAGAATGAGAATCATGAAAAGATTGTTTGTTGTGGTTTCCTAAGATACAAACCTCACATTGCTTAAGCTTCCTAGGAATAGTAGGGAAACTGGTAACACTATTTTTCTTCAACAAATGGAGGTTGTCATAGTTCAAGTGTCCAAATCTAGCATGCCATAAAATACTTGATGGAAATGTACGTTCATCATAGTGAGAACTATATGAAAAGTTTTGTGCACGAGTAGAGGTTCCATGCAGCTTCATAAGTCTTTCTTCTTCTATCGCAGTCATCACAAGTGAGTGATCTGATGCTTTTTTGACCTCAAATTTTCCATCAAATATCTGAATGGAGTGTCCTTGTTGGTGAATGTGGACCAAAGATAGCAAGTTTCTCAACTTTGGGAGGTATAGAACATCATGTAGAAGAAAGTCTAGAAGAGCATACAATTTAAGCTTGATTTTGCCAAGCCCCGATGGCTTGAATTTTGACTTATTTGCAAAGTAAACTGCTCCATCAACATTATTAGTGAATTCTTCAATGAAATCTCTCATGAAATTCATGTGGAAAGTTGCTCCTGAATCAAGAAACCAAGCATCTTTCCATGAAGCAAGTGAAGCATTGAATAAGTATTCAATTAATCCAATGTTGCAATGTGCCACAACATAATGAGCAGACTCGGGTGCTTTACCCTTCCCTTTGTCAGGCATTTTACCTTTTCCTTCATTTATTCCCTTATCAATTATGTCCCAAGGCAGCTTACATATGGAAGCATAATGTATATCTCTATTGCATCGTATGCAATGAAGATCAAACCTTTCTCCTTCGAAATGTCTACTCCCCCTGCATCTAAAATTCTTCCTTCCTCTACCTCTTCAGCCGCCTCTTCCTCTAGAAGATTTTTTTGCATGATTCTTCTCTTTTTGTGAAAGGAACACAACTTCTTCAGAAGACTGAGGAGTTGTCTTCTTCCCAAAAGCCTTCTCTCTTTCAGCAAATTTCTTCTCAGGGGAGTCAAAGGTAATATCCTTAAGGTTTCCACTTGCTTGCAATGACTCAAGATAATGTGAATAGGTGGGATATAGTGCCTTGACATAAGTTATGAGAGGAATATCTATTTCAACACTGGTGGATTTTATGTCATGCATAATGGATCTTAATTCTAATGCTAAGGCAAGAGGGTCATCATTTTTCAACTCAAGATTGAACAACTTGATCATCAATTGAAAAACTTCAAGTTCAGAGTGTGAATCATACAATTCCTTCAAGTTAGCAAGAGGGTCATCATTTTTCAACTTAAGATTGAACAACTTGATCATCAATTTAAAAGCTTCAAGTTCAGAGTGCGAATCATACAATTCCTTCAACTTCTTTAAGGCTTCAAAGGCATTTGAAAATGGAGAAATATGTCAACTTACCTCTTCATTTATTGACACTGCAATCAAGGCATAGGCCTTGTTGTTCTTGTTTTCTCAAATGAAAAGTTTCTTATCTGAATTGGGTTTTTCAAGTGCATTGTATCCCTCTCCTTCACAAATTCCTTTCCAAAGTTCATTGAAAATCAAGGTGTGTTTTATCTTTCGGGACCACTCATGATAATTCTCTTTTTCAATGAAAACTACTCCCACAATAGAGATTAAAGAGTGCATTATGTACTAAAACGATCTCAACTCAAAAGTAAAAAAATATGGTCCAACTTTGGCTATTACTCACGCCATATCACATACTTTTAATCTATATCATTCCAACCACATTTCATAATATCTTCATACCATGTACACCTCATAATATAATTATACCATACATATGTACTTCAAAATAGGAGAACTCAACCTATGGCTTTAACATATAAATTATGGTATTAAAGAAATAATCCATATAAGGTCTTCACGAAAAGAGAGGTCATCACACCATATATATTCATATGCACTAATGCATATATACATGAACTACCATATAAATTAAATCATAGAGATGAGCCCAACACTCATTCACATTCTTCACATACCCACATATAAGACCTTTAATATATATATATATATATATATATATATATATAGCACATGTTATCAGCCACCAAAAAATTCTGACTCAAAAGGTATTCACATACACACTCACTCATGGTAATAGCAACATCAACGCACATACAAAACAATGCCCTTCAAAACAAACATGGTCACCAAAAAACATTCAACGCATACACAACATACCAAGTCAAGTTTTCATACCATACGACCTTTTTATAAAAGAGATCGATGCAGCACATATTTGAATATACATACCACGACTTTCCATTTAACATGGAGTAACACAGCCCATTCAACCAATTTTTTATCGACGCAACAAGCCAAATGTTTCCATTCTATGCACGACCTTCAAAAATAATTTAACACTGAGCAGAGAAGATAGCATACCATGCAAACTTTCAACACACACGATTACGGTCTGCGTATCAAGAGGTTCGACCAAAAATACCAACACTCGAGCTTCAACCAAAGTTATCCAAGAATCTGCATGTTGTTTGTATTCCTTTTGACTGGTGTATGCACAGACTTCGGGTATTTGTCAGCAATCTTCCATGGCCTTCACGTAGGGAATGGATAGCAGAGGAGTATGGAAAATCGAATGACCTTCACATAGGGAATGGATAGCAGAGGAGTATGGAAAATCGAATGAACTAGTGTAGGGCATATGAAGGAGCGTTCATTCAATAATAGCAAAACTTAAAACAGGTCTGAGCAGAGGAAATAGCAGACACAAACAGAGTGGCAGGAAAAAATGAGAACAATGGCAGGAAATAGGAGTTACAATGCATAAGGAAACAAAAAATGGGGTTGGCTCTGATACCATGTCAGACCAGAGGTAACTCCATGAATATGGATTTCCAATTTCCTTTTATTTTTACTATTTACAATATTTACATCAGTTTATCTAATCCTAAAGATTAGGTGTCAACAAAAGGTTTTTGCTGAGATGGAAACTTGGGTACTAGACATTAGATACACTCATGTTAGGTTTAATTAGTACATGTAGACAGTCGACCTCTACTCTCATATGAAGTTTTTTCTGGGTAGATTCCTCCTAGATGACATGAGCATCAGGCAAACATCCTCCATTCTCTTGAGCACTCGCACCGAGCACTCGCACCAACACATGAAGGCCCTAGATTGATGGATGGAGTGCATTGAGCAGAAGCTCGACACACCTCCCTCAATGGGGCAAATATTAGAGACAATAAGGACCCCATCTAGGTGGCTGCCATGGACTCCAATTCATCTACTTGATTGTATGTCATGGTTTTGTCTTCTTGGTTTTTAGTTCCTATAGTTTATTTTCAGCCAACTAGGCCTGCTACTCTCTATTGTATGTTATATTTTGATCATCTTATCTTTCAGTTATCTTATATCTCTTTACCAAAAGTTCATTTTTAGCTTTGGTCAAGTCTACCATGTGATAGACCAATCTTAAATTTTTAGTACTATTTTATAACTCCCAATTTTAAAGGAAATATAATTTTCCCCCAAAAAAATTACTAAATATTAAGACACCAAAAAAATTTACGAAAAAATATTCCAAAAATACATTTATAAAAATCTTAAATTTATGATAATAAAAATCAATTCCAAATGAATTTATAAATGTAACAGTTAATTTGGACAACCTCATTCCTAAAGCATTAATTTAATAATTACATGATTTCAATTAGTTTGGTAGGTATATTTTTCTTTAATAATTTAAATTGTTTGAAATATTTTAAAATCATTAAAATTATTTAAAACAATTTATACTTCAAATTCTACCACATATCTCATACCATATTTAGGAAGCGTAAGTACTTAGTCTTTTGCCACCATTACATATACCTAGAGGTTTCTATTTAAATTTATTAGGAGCCTTCATATTTGATAATTCCAAAGTTAAGATGGAACTATAATAGTTTATTGTTTTTTTAAGTAAGGTAAATAAGATAAAGATTCATCTACAACCAAGATTCATTTAAAACCCAAATTTATTAAACATCATAAATAATAGAAAAAAAATAGACATACATATTTTCTTTCCATAGTAACTATAGGAATCAATAAAATTTCATGGTTGAAAGGAGAATTGAAAACAAGATGTAGGTTTAGCTAGCTTGAGGAGTTTCCCATCTCTACATAATTTGGGAAATTGTCAAACACTATGCTTCCTCTTATTTGTCCTAGTAAATCCTACAAAACTTGGATTAAATGAGTAAATGTGGATGAGTTGGGAGCATAAAAAAGTACAAATATAATACATGTCTAAATCAAATATCAATTGTGATTCCTTATCATAATCAATGGTGAAAATTTATGTTCCTTTTCTTCATTACGACTATAACCTATCCATTCTTCCCTTAGGTCCTAAAATGGTGTAATCAGTTCGTAATCTTTCCCTTTTTCATAGTCTTGATCATTGCTTTCTTTATTTAGAGGAGTTTGAGAGGAGTTGAAGGATCTCCAAGTTGCTTCTTCTTTCTCAACTTGCACATTGAGTTGGTGGGATGATTTAAGAGATTTTGATTTCTCTAGATGGAGTGAATCTATCTCCTTCATGAACTAAGGGGATTGTCACAAGAATATCCTTGAGTGCAAGGTGATAGATGGTAGTTTTCACAAGAAAAATCATTGGAGAAAAAGGTACCTAATAAATTAGCTAAGAGATTTGGATATTGTGTATGCTAAATGGGCCTTACTAATCAAGTGGCATGCCTCCATTTCTCCAAGCCACTAAGTGGGTTTTCTCAAATATTCTAGTCTTTGAGAGATTCGTGTAATGGGTAACATGTTCCCTATCTTAAATCATTCTTTAGATAAGAAGGTTACTTGTTTATAGTCCATGTTTTTAGTCTAGGTCTAGTATTTGACAATCAACCTCTTTGTTTTCAAAAATCCCTTACTAAAATCCATGTCCACACATATGTGCTCTTATGTTGTGATACATTAATGCTTTGTTTCATCACTAGTAAAAAATAAATTTTCTTAGAGCATTACCAATATCACTTACAGAATCATAACCTTAAAAATGTAGAGGAAGGTTAGGCCATCTTACATAGATAGGGGATGTGTAGCGGGAGTTTGAAAATTTGGAAAATGTTGGATTTTAAGGCTTTAATAGAGTCGATATTTTTCTGAGAATTACCACGGACCAAATTTGAGGATTTGATCTTTGTCCTCTTCTAGGTCAAACTCTACTATAAAGAATTCTTTCGTGCAAGCATAGATATAAGCATCTTCCTTATGGTTTGGTTTCCAAGAGTAGGAAATCCATTGATGGTGGTGTGTAAGCTCAGGCTTCTACCATTAAATTTATAAATTAGCCCATTTTAGTTTTAGAATGTTCATTGCTCTATTACATCTTTAACTACAATAATAAATAGAGTCCAAGATTCATTATGCATGTGAAGTCGAGGGGGCAAGAGTCTACCATGGTCTTCATTTAACACCATCTTTAAAAGTGATTCTAGAGGTTTCAAGGGCTAGAGGAAAACTTGCTCCAACTATCATTGGTGTGTCTTTAACAAAGTTACTAGTGTATTGAGAACTCTCCATGGATTTCCTTTTTAAGAGACAAAAAATAGTGGAAAAATTTACCCTTGAATAAGAAAGTGGCATTATTAATAGTAGCCTTTCCATGGAGGTGGTAAATATTACGACTCATTTGGAACCGTAACCTTCATAACCAAACAAAATCTTAAAATCAATCCTTGAATCCCAAAATGATGCTACCAATAACATTTTTCTTGCTAGAATTAAAATTATGATGTAAATGAAACCATGCTCTTGACCACTACTGAGAAAAAAATTCAAAAATAATTTTTAAATTATTACTTAAAATTTATTTATTTAGTTAATTTATATTAAATATAAAATAAAATAAATAAGAAATAAACTAAACTATTTAAAAAAAATAAATCACAACCTAGTTTTTTGAAACAAAAAATAAACAAAGGATAATTAATTTTCAAATAAACATTTTTAAAATTTGAATTAAAAAAAATTACACAAATTAAAAAAAATAAAAATAAATAAATAAATAAAATAAAAAAAAAAAATATTGTAAAATATATAATATTAAATAAATATTTCAGTAAAAAAATAATAATAAATTTTATTAAAAAAAATAATAATTAAAAACAAACATATATATATATATATATATATATATATATAGAGAGAGAGAGATAGATAGATAGATAGATAACCCAAATAGAGGGTGATTTGGAGAATCACACCCTCCTTGTGACAATATGGCTAGTTTCCACTTATGAATGCATTGTAATTAAAAATGGGTTGAGTCAAGGGACATAGATTCCAAAGCCGAGGAGGTTACTTTCTTGGAATTTTTAAGGTTTCCTTACAGGAGGACATCTGAACTGATCTATGACAAACATTGAAGGATGGTTGGTGTGCTTTTAATGGACTAGTTCTTTGAATTTATGGAGCTAGACAAGAAGGATGAGAAGCCATGTTGCTTTGGAAAAAATTTACAAGGAAGAAAGGACAAAAACTTATGAAGAATGGGTTGCAATAACAACAAGGACAATGGAAGTCAACAAGGCAAAATAGAAAGAAGGGAAGAGAGAGATAACTTTCAATGGGGGAGCATTCAGAACAACACCACAGTGGTCGAGAGGTGAAGGGGGAACGGTGGAGGTAAGACCAAAAAAATAGAGGTGATTTTTTTACTAGGGAGAAACATGGAGGAGTTTTGAAAATATACAACTCTCAGAGAAGATATTTATACATGTCCGTTGAGCAACATGAGCACGAAAATAATTCTCCTTAGGTGAGGATCAGTGTCTAGATGCCTTAGGGTTGGAGGGTGGAGATGGTCTTCTCTGGATTCCCTTGAAAACTTGGGTGGAGATTTGATCCTTGGATACCTGGTAAGGTAAAATTCATAAGTCTCCTTTGCTTGTTCATCTAGTTTTGGCAGTGAGTTTTGGACTCCCTTGACAATGTAGGGTGGAGAATAAATCTCTGGTTTCCCTGAAATTTACTGGTTTTTGAAGAACTGAAGGGTGGAGGTAGTAGGCATCTGGATTCCTTATGGTTTGTTGATTTCTAAATAGTTGGTAGGTGGAGGTGGGAGAACCTTTGGAGTCTCCATTTCAACTAGCACTTGGATGTTTGATCCCTTGAGAAAAGCCACCTCAGTCTCTAGAACTTGGCTTGAGGGTGACAACTTCAAGTGAGGACTGGATGCAACTTGTCTATGGTTTGGTGGAGAGCTGTTGTCCCAGACATAGTTGCCCAACTCCAGTTTTAATCCAAGATAAGTTTTCGTATATGTAACATGTGCCATTAAATATATGTTTCGGCTGTAAAGATAATCTTTGTAATGAATGCTTGAATGGTGAATGGCTCACTTGTTATTGAAAGAATGGGGTTCTATTTATTGGATCCTTGTGGCTATGGTTATACATTAACATTATTTATGCAGGGGAGGAATATATATATATATATATATGTATGCACATAAAGATTACACTATACAATTGGTGTGAGTAAGCACTGGGCACAAGCATAATAATTATATTAACCTAATTAAACCTTGAGTTTGATCAATGGGCTGAAACAACGAGGATACAAAACCATAATGGGCATGTAAAGGAAATTTCATGTCAACCTTCCGGTACTAATTAAATTCACCAACATGAATGATAATTCTTAGGCCCTATGGTCCTCATGGAAATGAATGTGCAAAAGCATGGAATTCTCTACTAAAGGATATATGCGAAAAGGGGAATTCCATATACATTATAGAAGTGTGAATGACTAGCAACATCACTGAGCTGGGTTATTCACATTTTAGGCTTAATTCCTAATATGTTTAGTCGTAGCTACATGCCCAGTTAGATCTATTACGTTAATGGTGAAAGGCTAAACACTGCAATCGGAATGGCCATGTACTGTTATATTATCTTGTAGGCTTGTGCTAAGAGGTATTTCCCAAACATAGGTGTTTCCATATATATTCACATGTATATTTATATGTATGTGTGTGTGTGTTTATATATATATATATACATAAACACACACAGACACACTCACACACACATATACATGTATGTTAAGGGCACCAGGACTAAAGTCGGGCTCGTCCTTGTGTGGGCATTGTGTCGGAGGCTTATCCCTTAGGTCTAAGCCAAAATCCCATGTAACCTTGTGCTATAACTGGGGGTAAAGATCGAAGTAGGTAAAAACGAATGATGACGATTGATGTGCCAGTGGAGAGAAATAGTGGGACCCCCCTGTGACATCAACAAGGGGGGGGGGGGGGGGGGGAGTCTTGCCTCGATTGTGTTCATTGAATGGGCCACAAGAGACCGATGGTTAGGACTTTTGCGAGGCCTCCCCCTAGTGACATTAGTGAGGGGAGGGTTAGGCTCCACAAGCTATTAGATGAGTCGAGTGGCAGAGAGCCATCATATTTGTGGTTGGGAACCATGAGCTAGAACCAAAATAGAGGACCCCCCCCCCCCCCCCCCAACCTGTGACGTCAGTGAGGGGAGGGGGGTGTGCTATTGAACGTGGGTTGTAAGATAAGTGAGCGGGGACTACTAGATCATTTCCATGGCACCACGAGGTGGAACCAAGACACCTGAACTGATCTGTGACAACCATTGGAGGTTGGTAATTGGTGTGTTATTAATGGATTGGTTCTTTGAATTAATGGAGTTAGACAAGAAGGATGAGAAACCATGCTACTTTGAAAATGGTTACAAGGCATAAAGGACAAAAACATATGAAGAATGGGTTGCGCTAGCAGCAGGGACAATCAAAGTCAACCACACAAAATAGAAGGGAGGAGACATATAAAATTCAACAAGGGAGCACTCAAAACAATTCCACGGTGGTTGAGAGGTCAAGGGGGAACATTGGAGGTAAGACCAGTGAAAAATAGAGATTATTTTTTACAGAGGAGCAGTGTGGAGGAGTTTTGTAAATCTACAACTCTCAAAGAAGATATCTGTATATATCAGTTGAGAAGCAAGAGCACAAAAAGGATTCTCCTCAGGTGAGGATTAGTCTTTGGATTCCCTAGGGTCAGAAGGTGGAGATGGTGGAGAAGGTATTCTCTAGATTCCCCTAAGAGTTGGGGTGGAGATTTGGTCCTTGGATACCTAGTAAGGGAAAATTATTAAGTCTCCTTTTCTTATTCATCTAGTTTTGGCAGTGAGTTTTGGATTCCCTTCATTGGGTGGAACCATTATGTCACAATATTTGAAGGGTGGAGATATGAATCTTTGGACTCCATTGACATTCTAGGGAGGAGAATAAATCTTTGGATTCCCTAAAATTTACTAGTTGTTGAACAACTGAAGGGTGGAGGTAATAGGCACCTGGATTCCTTGTGCTTGGTTGATTACTAAATAGTTGGTTGGTGGAGGTGGGAGAACCTTTCGAGTCTGTGTTTCAACTAGAAGTTGGATGTTTCATCCCTTGAGAAAAATCACCTCAGTCTCTAGAATTTGGCGTAGGGGTGACAAGTAAAAGTGAGGACTGGATGAAACTTGTCTATCATTGGGTGGAGTGTTGTTGTCCCAGACTCAGTTATCCAACTCCAATTTCAATTGAAGATAAGTTTATGCATATGTAACATGTTCCATCAAATAAATTTTTCAACTATTAAGCTAATCTTTATAGTGATTGCTTGAATGGTGCATAGTTCACTTGTGATTGAAAAGAATGGGTTCTATTAATTGATTCCTTGTGGTTGTGGTTCTACATTAACATTTTTTATGCAGGGCTAGCATATATATATATATATATATATATATATATATATATATATATATATATATATATATATATATATATATATATATATATATATATATACTGTTGTATGCATAGAAATATTACACTATGCGGTTGGTGTGAGTAAGCAATGGGAACTTGCATAATAATTGTATTCACCTAATTAAACTTTGAGCTTGCTCAATGAGCCGAAATAACGAGGATACAAAACCATAATGGGCATGTAAAGAAAATTTTGTGTTAGCCTTCCATTACTAATTAAATTCATCAGCATGAATGATAATTCTTAGGTGTATGGATCTCATGGCAATGAATTTGCAAAAGCATGGAATTATATACTAAAGTGTATATGCCAAAAGGGGAATTCCATATACAATATAGACGTGTGAATCACATCGTTGAGTTGAGTTGTTCATATTCTGGGCTTAATGCCAAATATGTTTAGTCATGGTTACATGCACAGTTAAATCTGTTATATTAATGGTGAAAGGCTAAACAATGCAATTGCAATGGCCTTATATTGTTATATTAGTCTATAGGCTTGTGCCGAGACGTAATGGACTTCACATAGGTGTTTCCATATGCATATATGTATATTTCACACACAGAGAGATACGTTAAGGGAACCAGGATCGAAGTTGGGCTCATCCTTTTGTGGCCATTGTGTTGGAGGTCTTACCCCTGAGGGCCAAGCCAAAATCCCATGTAACCTTGTGCTACAACTGGGGGCGGAGATCGAAGTAGCTTAAAACGGATGATGCCGATTGATGCGCTAGATAGATGGTGGAGAGAAATAGTGGGACCCCCCGTGACATTAGCAAGGGGAGGGGGGAAGTTCTACTGAGATTGTGTGCATTAAGTGAGCCTTAGTAGATCGATGGTCAAGACTTCAATGGGGCCTCCCCTAGTACATCAGCGAGGGGAGGGTGAGGTCCCATAAGCCGTAAGATGAGTCAGGCGATGGAGAGTCATTAGATCTGTGGTCGAGAACCATGAGCTAGAACCAAAATAGTGGACCCCCCCGCGGTGACGTTGGCGAGGGGAGGGTGTGGTGTGTTATTGAACATTAGTCGTAAGATAAGTTAAGCCAGTGGAGATTGTTAGATCATTTCCCTGGAACTCTGAGGTGGAACCATGATAATAGAACACCCTCCTCCCCTGCATCAGGTCAGTGGGCAGGGGGGGTCCACTATTGAACGATGATTATCGATTGTAGTGTGTAATGTGGGCCATTGATGGCAGAGGGCCATATATGTGTGTGTGTGTCTGATGTTTCACATTGGGGACGACACACATTATATATATTTATGATTATATGGATGGTACACCTGTAGGTATTGGTGGAAATAAAACAAGGGCACCACATGGGGAGGAAAGAGAGGAGACACGTGTAAATTAATAAAACTTTAAAGGGATATAATTTGCAGTCTTGGAGTCCAAGTTGGACAAAATTTATATCACTAGAAAAATTTCTCTGATACAAATGTGACGATGACATTGAAATTGAGCTTTAGAAGCTCGGGAAAACAAAACAAAACAAACCAAAAAACACCATTTCTTTAACTGTAACTAGAAAACTAGGTTAACATAGCGAGCTCATTCTTAAGAATAAGGAGATGTATTTACATTCTTCAATTTTCCAATCCCATGTCCATGGTTATATTATATTATTTTTTTCTTTTGAATTTTGTTTTATTATTATTATTATGGTTTTATATTATTTTTTTTTATGTTTTTATTATTATATGGTTTTTTTTTATATGTTTTGATTTTGTTTTAAATAAAATATATTTATATAATAAAAACAACATAGATATAATTAAATATTTATATTTTAAATTTTGAAATATATATATAATTTTGTTTTTAAATATAATTTAGCTTTTTTGTTATTACTTTTTTAGATTTTTTTAATAAAATTTTTATTTTCACAAAATAGTTATTTTTTTAATGTAAATTAAAAAAAATCAAGTAATTAATAAAATCAATTTAGAGTAAAAAATTAGGAGTTGATTTTCAAATTTTATTTATTTGTTTGTTTACAATTGGAATATTGGTAAAAACATGGTTTTAATTAAGTTATAATATTAATTTTTTAAAAATAGGCTTTAGTAATAACACTATTTTTTGATTTGCGGATTGATTTTAAGGTTTTTGATTGGTTGCGAATGGTTTTATTTCAAATAAGACAGAATTTTGGCCACTTCCGAAAGAAAAAAGAGGTGATATTGATAACACCAATTTCTCATTCATGAGTGAATTTGGTATTTCTGAGTAAAAAATATGGACTTTTTAGGCTGGAGTTCTCAATTTTAGGTTACAACCCTTGTTAAGTTGGCAAATATGTTCTTTGGGTGATGATGAAGTTGTGAACACTTTTTGAGTATGATAAAGGAAATCCCAACATTGCCATGATTAAAGGAGTGATCCACCAAGTTGAAAACATATGTGGTAGAGGAGAAGAGATAGGGGAAAACCAAGAAATCTTAAAGGCTGAACAAGCCAGTCATTGCAGTAGTGAGTTGTAGTGGTTTCCTTCCTAGAGGTCTCGAGTGCTATCGTTTCAAGGAATTTACTACTAGTCATGCTTGGACAAGATGTTAATACTATGCCCCAAGAAAATTAGGAAGAATCTATATGCTTAAATTTATAGTCTTTGTAAAATGATTCATGTCTAATTTTATAGATGGCAAGAGTCGACTTTGATCCACTTACATGTGTGCAGGGAGTGTGATGTAAGCCTTACACCTTCGACCACTACCTCTAAGTACCCCATGATAACGTCAAAAGTAAATGAAATCATAAAAATTAAACCTTGATAATGAAAAAGTCTCATCTCTTGCTCAAAATCCAACACCTTTAAAAAAACCATAAAATTCTAATTATTTTAAAATTTTAAAATGAAATAAATCTATAAAATTTTAATTATTTTCAAATTTTCAGATTAAAAAAACCTATATTAATTTCATTCCAATATAGTTATACGTTTTATTTAAAAATAAAAGATCTTAACTTTCATATAATATTTTTTAAAGACGTAGTCTAATTTATAAACAAAATAGATTTTTTATTGGAATTCGACAAAACAATTTCAAGAAGGAATGTGATTTTTTGTTGTTTAAAATGCACTTTTGAATGCATAAATAGATTCAACACCCTGAAAAGCTCACTAAAACACTCAAATTTTATAAATTAAACAACTTAAACTCAAACTTTTAAAAATCCCTAATAATTTTTTTTTAAATTAACCAGAAAAAAAATATTATAAAAAAAATCATTTTGTTTATAAATTATAAAATACTTCTTTAAATATTATATATTACACCTTCTTCCGCTTAGATGGGAAAATCAGGGAATTTCTCTATAGGTAATAATGTCAACTATTGGGTGTTATTATTAATTTAAAAGAAATCGTTGCTTCGGGTTCTTTTTTGTTTTACTGGTGACACAATAGCACAAAGATCTTACCACATTATGTACGAAAGAGTTAACTTTTCTTGACGAAATAAATAATGATATATTCCATGGACTTAATTCAAAGGGATAATTATTTTTATCATAGTTACGTTAAAAACATTATATCATTGGTGATGTTAGCGTTCGGTAAGGTAATGAGTTGACATCATTCGTGATGTTAGTGTTCACTAAGGTGAAATTTATTTTCACGACATTGTTCAGATTTGTTGTTTTTGATAGAATCTGAATAGGTGCCTTTTCCTTCCATGTACTCTTTTCCGTTTAAAGTCATCAATTTTTTACACCGTAATGTTCAAACGCTAGTCATGCTTATTGTAGATATCAGTGGTGACATTCGTGTTTGGATAAGACATGATATTTAAATTTATAAATGTTTGAATATGAATAAAATTTATTTTATCAATAACTTTTCGATGATATCATTCATGATGTAAGAATGAATAACGTAATTTAATAATTTAAATCTTAAATTATTATATTTAATTTTATTATTACATTTTAAATTATTATATTTAAGAATTGAGATTAAATGGATTGGATTTAATGGTGGAAAGGGTGGAGTTTTACATTATTGGTCAAGGATAAATTGCCATGTTGATTTTTCTAGAGCTATGGAGGCACCTTGAGGTAGTGGTTAAATGTGTGATTGCACTTAGAGACACTATATTAGATTATATTAAATTATTTTGTGCTTAGAGACACCATATTAAATGATTTCGTGACTCTTACACACATAACTAGATGAAAACTCACACACCTTCCTTTTCACTTGTCAATTAAATTTATCTCAAGTAGTTAGACTAAATGATAGTTAGAGACTCATTTCTTTAAAACTATATATATTTAACGTTTAAATAAAAAATACTAAAATACTAATTTATGTTATCAATGAATTTTAAGTGTATATATATATATATATATATACACTAAAATAATAATTTAGGTTATTAATAAAATTTTAAGATTATTTATGTTATTAATAAATTTTTAATTATAGCTTAAAAATGTAATTTATTTTAATAAAATATTGATGTCACCTATTATTATTATTATTATTATTTTCTAACGCTTTATAATTGATTTGATAAATTTTGAAAATAAATATATATAAAAATCCAAGTTTACTTACAACAATTAATTTTTTTGTTTTTGTTTTTGTTTTTTAAGTGATTTCCATTAATAAGAAAAAGTATTATATTGATAGCAATATCTATTCCTTTGACGTAAAGACTAGCTAGGGAGGCGAATGCCTCAACCAGGTGTACACAAAACCATAAAAAATAACAAGGTGGGAATTAAGATACAAAATTGAACATGGACACAGATAAAAATTACTTTATCTATCAACTATATCCACCAGTGCCTTGAAGCATTACAAAACTCTTGACAATGACAAGAAAAATAACTAAGTAAACCCTAGAACAAGTGACTACTTCCCCGTGCTTTGACCAAAAGGAAGGTGTGATTGTTGCCTATTTGTTAAAGATAATGCAGAGTGTAAAGTATTGAAAACAAATTTGAAGGTCTGGAACAAGAAACCAAACTACCACCAGAGAGTCCATGCCATCGTGCCAATGTCCTTTGATAGCAGCAACTGCATAAACCATGTAATTACTTTAATCTAAGATAATGACTAGAGAAAGGGGTGAAGAGTTTGCCTGTAGAGAGACAATAACCAGAGATGAAGAATTAAGTGGTGGGATATTACTGACAACGGGGTCGTAATTCTACTCTATTGACTTAGTGTCCAAGTCAGAGACCACAAACTTTCTCCACCTGTATTAATATGGTCCCAATTTCATCAACGGTTGAAACAAATGCTTTGAAGAATCTTCTTGATGTCCTCCTAACCTGCAAACAATTTATAGTTGTCTACCTGTTTGTCCTAGAGAGCCATATGAAGCAGGGTTTCATCTGTTGGTGAAATGTTATGGAATGTAGAAATTAAAGTTGATGCTTTCGAAATTTCCCTGGATTAGGTATCCATTTGAGAATACCTTCGACATCCTCTGAATAAAATAAATACTTCCTTTCACCAAATTCTTTTGACTGAAGTAGGAGAATTTCCTTCCTTACTTCTGTAGGGATGGAGTCAAAGATATTTTCTGTAGACTCCCACCCAAACAGTTGTTGATGTGAAGAATATGAGCATGTCGCTCCACCTCTGCGACTTGGAATTCTCTGTCGAGGAGCCATTATAGCAGAGGGAAAGAGGTAATACATAGTAAAGGAATGACAATAATACAAACGTGAACTAAGCAAGGGATTTACATTGGTATGAGGAGCAGTACATCCAATTATGTAGGCATCATCCATAAAGATATAAAGAGTGAAGGGAGAAATTGTCCACCCATACAAAAATAAAAGAAAACCCTAGGCCTTTAACGCCCGCACAAGCTTTGCCAACAAAGAGACTCGAACTTGAGAGAAACACACAAAAGGCAAGATAGAAAGACTTGAAAATAATAGGTTAAGAGGCCAAATTCCACTGTTAAAACCAAATGGAGAACATGCCTAGATACCAAACCCCATAAACCAAAACTGGTCAATTAAAGGATATATTGACAATGTCTAAACCTTAAAGTGGAGGTGGGAAAAACTACATAGCTGGAATTTGTAGGATGTTGTCTCTAGCATCAATGATCTTTTTTTTCCCCTTGGAAAAATCGTAATTTTCATTAAGAAAGGAAAATTACATGTTGTAGATGCTATGAGCATATGCATGATTTAGTAGGTTGTGTGCCTGTCAAAAATTAAAACAAAATATGTTCTCCACGCAGGGAGACAGTTCCTTGAAAAAGTGCTGATTAATAAACTCAAAATTTTGTTTACTCTACGCAGAGAGTATTCCTGTAAACATGTACTGTTTATGTATAAGAAAAATAAATATAAACAAAAATAACAGGTCGCATATCAAATGATATCAGGCTCCTATTGAGCCTGTGTTGCATGGTCCATGTATGGGCGGTGGTAGTACTGGTAGTGTTCTCCTTCTCGCTGCTCCTGAATCATCTAGAGGTTGCATGGCTTGATCATTGCCTCTTTGGGAAGTTTGTCAGCAGGTGAGTTTCGTTCCCTGTAGTATGGTTGTTGGACACCTAATCCTCTAAGGGTTGGTGTGGAAGCTGAATAGACTAAGGAAGTCCAAGAGACCTTGAGATGTGGAACCCAACGGTCACAGGAATGTAATATAAATGTATATCATTGCCAAATAATGTAGGTACTCTCCTGCTTATCTTTAATATTCTGTTGTTGCCATGTTTGTGTTTGACATAGTATCAGAGCTGCAGGAGAATTCTGGCCCTGCTCTAATTTGAGCCACTTGTTTTTTGGACTCTCTAAATGTTTGTTCTGCCTTCCTTTGTGTCAGAACTGCCATTACTATTCTTACTGCACCACTTTGAGGAATCTTCCAATCCTGCCTCTCCTTGTTTTGGGAAAGCATACCGCAGTCCAAAAAAAAATGCATTACCACCCATGAGAGGGCGAAGCTGGTTGGCTCGCCTCGTAGCGAGCTACATTATGATGATCTATCCTTTCCGTTAAATAGGATTGATCAATCTTCACCGAAAGCACCTCCTCTGCCCTAACTCTGACCCTAACCAAGCTTATCGACCACAATGAGATGAAGGTCGATTGAAGTGTTAGCCATGCCTTTATGAATGGGCACAAAACCACTGTAAATTTCTGAATGCATGTACGAACTCCATAAATCAGAGGAATTCTTTCGAGTGTGCTGGTTTATTTTTGGTGCATTATACCTGCTCCGGATTGGCACCCCCATTCCCGAGGTCACCGATTTCGTAGGCGAGGGTCTGGGACTGTATGCCACCGAACGTATAATTCCAGGGCAGAGAGAGGATATGGCGGATTTGACTGCGGATAGACGGGTTGAGTCTATACATCACGCGACCTCCATATACACATCAACCTCAACCCCCCACTTGACTTTCTTGGTATAACGTCGACCTCCATACACATCAACCTCGGCCTCACGGCCACTCACGACTTCACGAACAGCCAACGCTCCGAACAAACCTCATTGAATCATTGGAATCAGTCCATGCTTGATATGAAGAATCTTTGTAAAGGGAAATATATCATACCTTGAGATCTTTTCTACCCGCTAGAGCATCCAGTGCTACATGAGAAGAAAGATTTTGAACATGCTCATGTCCTCCAACTAGAAGTGCTGACAATATACTTGATCGAGAAAGACGGGCCGAAAGGGTGTTATTCAACCTGGAGGTCTTGCCTAGCCTAGTTGCTGCTAACAAAATCGCAATGGAAGCTAGGGAAAATTTTAGAACCACCCTAAATTTATATGTATAATAAATGGGCTAATCCCCATGATACATAGGAAAAATGGGAGGTGATTTTATCAATAATATAATATGTATATATAATTTTTTTGGCGAATCTCTCACCAAATTATATTATCTTGTATAGTGATGGAGAATCTTTCATTGAATTATAAAATCTTGTAAGATCTTGGCAAATCTTTTACTGAATAATAAAACATTGTGAAGTCTTGGCGAATGTTTTGTTAAAGTATGAAACCATATATGATAATAAGAAAACATATTCATTAAACTGTAATATACTAACATACATGTTTGGAAAAAGAAACATAATTTTCTCTTCCTACAAACAATGTTCTAAGTTTCAGTGACCGTGTTTGTCAAGGTTCTTACAATACACTCTTTCATATCCTTCTATTAGTTTTCATAATATTCCACAACAAAGTTCTTGTAGGTGTTGATATTGACAACGAGTTCTGTCAAGGTAGGAGAGATTAATCTTTTCTCTACAACTTTTGTCAAGCTACCACTTTTTTCAAGTTATCAAATTTCTTTCTTATTCCATAGACTCCAACTGCCAGATAAAAAAAACACATCAAGTTTGTTTACCCCAACACGCTAACAAGTAGCAAACCCCAACTATATTATATAAGAAAGTATTAGGTATCCCAATGGCTTGAAGGGGATCTAATTGAAAGAAGTGACCATTGTGAGAATCCTTCCAATCAATATATGAATATATAAATGTAGATTTATTATTATTTTAATTGAAAATCTTCAATTAAATAATAAAATTTAATTACATCTCTCCCAATCTAAATTGCTTATTAGCATAATTCACTACCCTCATAGGTCTCGCATTTTTTAACACCGTTGTAACATGTAGATTAATTTCCTTTTTGGTGAACAATTTCCACCTTTTAGGAAAATATGGTGCAGTGGCTCCAACCCTTACAGATCATTAGGACAAACTAAGAATAGCACAGAAGATGAAAGGTTGTACAAACCAACTTATTTTTCAAACAACTAATCCAACATCAGTACCTAAACTTTTTCATGAAGATATCATATTGAGAATGTTTAAAAATGGTGAGAAATATTCTGCAAGGGTGATATGGAAAGAGTGATAAGGTTTCATTGTTTTGAATTTTTTTTGTTAAATCAGAAAAAGTTAAAAACCAATATTAATGGAGATATTGGTACTTTTTACTAAATTTTGTGAAGTCACTAAATGTAGCTTTAACCATTCACTTTAAGATGTTTTTACAATATAATTTTCTAAGTCTATTTAATATCTTCATTATCATAAAAACCAACATATATCCATCTTATCTCCACATCTACCACTCTTAGGGTGATGAAATCTATTTATCCCTCTCAAAACGAATTAAGATGGATATCCATCTTATCTCCACATCTACCACTCTTAGGGTGATGAAATCTATTTATCCTCTCATGAATTAAGATGGATATCCATCTTATCTCACATCTACCATGGGTGATGAAATCTATTTATCCCTCTCAAAACGAATTAAGATGGATCTAAGATGATAGAATTTCCCCTTTAAATAGTCTATGCTCACATGAATACCATGGTATTACCATGGGTCAATACCATGGGTTATCATAAACCTAGAGCTTAAAAATTACTATTAGTAATTTATAAAAATTAATAAAATTAATAATTGATTTTTATTTTAACATTAAAATGTTTAAATTACAACATCCATTTTTACTCTTGATCCACCAAGCCCTAGAGGGATCAAATATTTTTCACTCTATGCTAGTTTGCATATCACGATATTTGATACCTCTCGGGGGCTTAGTAGATACAGAGTAAAGATGGATCTATGTTGGTTTAAGTCCCCCATTTAAATAGGCTACATTCCAAGTGAATACCATGGTCAATACCATGTGTCATTTTTATTTTTATTAACACTAATATTATGGTTAATAATGTTTTTTTGCATGGTAGTAGTAATAATTTAACCCATGGTATTTGGCCCACAGGATTCACTTAAATAAAACCTTTTTTTGAGCCTTCATAAATAGAAAGAGGGTTATGGACTAAATATAAAAAGAGGTTTTATTTATTTACCCTATGTTTAGTTTATTTATATTTTTATTTATTTACCATACATTTTGAATACGTATAAAAAGAGGTTTTATTTATTTACCATACCTCCACTTTATTTATATTTAGGTTTTATTTATTTACCATACCTCCACTTTATTTATATTTTTATTTGGCATGTATATAAGGTGACTTATGGAGTAAATATAAAAAATGTTTTATTTATTTACCATACCTCTCATTTATTTATATTTTTATTAATTTACCATACCTCTTTTATAAATATGGTATTTGGCCCATAGAATTCACTTAAATAAAACCTATTCTTGAAAATTAGGGGGAATAGAAGGTTGTAACTCCTAATTTCAAGGGCTAAATTTACCTTTTTTACCATTTCCCTTAAAATAAGGTGGGCTATTTGAAGAGATTTGTAAAAATGTACTATGATACAAAATATTCGCCCACTAAAAATTTAAAACCCCTTAATTTTGCCAAAAGGCGAACATTCGCCCCTAAAATTTTCCATGCCCAAAATCTAGAGGTATGTAGCAGGGTTGGAAGCCTACCCCCTTAAGGACTAACATACCCCATATGGACCACTAATACGATAATTCTAAGTGACATGGTTTTTCTTAGTCAACATTCGTTTGTGGAAAGCAACTAATAGTGGTTGTCCCACTGATAATTTGACAACTAAATTATAATAATTTCTCATATAAAATAATATAAATATTTATTTAATTAACCTCTTAACCTCGTGTATTGTGGAATTAAACATAATTTAAATTGTGGAATTAAACATAATTTATAGAAAACATGTAATGTATAAAACTTAACCAATGTGGACTGTAAAGCAGTTAATGATATCATATTCTTTTATTGTTATCACTTTACACGTACTAGGAATCCTATCTGTTTTCAAGGAAATGTATACACTAATATATACCGTGCTGTACACCACTGTGAACTTATTAATCCCCACCGCTTCTTGCCTTTTTTAGCCTTGCTAGATACCACCTCATCATTCTGAAACCCTCACCTACTCTTCCACCATTTTCACTTCTGTCAAAAGCTTCAAGTAGGTTTTCCTGGGATCAAGCCTTTTGGCCTGTGGGGCTCTATTTTTAGAACAGCAAAGTTTCCTTTGCAAGAAAGCAAGTAAATATTTGTCTTCATTTGCTATTACCTGATAAACATTAAAAAGGAGAAGGTACACGCACGAAAAATGTGTCAGCAAGTTTTGAAGATTGGAAATTTAAACATTAAAAAAAAAAAAGCAGGTACAAGCAATAAAAATCTATGATCATTGGAAATTCAAACATTAAAAAATGCAGGTACCAGCAGTAAAAATGTCATACCAAGTTTTGAGCATTGTAGAAAAAACATGTACCAGCAAGAAAAATGTCATTGCTTGACCAATGGAAATTCGATGGCTTGACTGATGCTAAAGTTAGTTTGAACACCAAGCAATCGATAAACAGTGAAATTATATTGACTAGAGAATGGTTCTCTTGACCAAATGGAAGAAACATAATCCAAAATAGCATAAAATGAGTTTGAAGATATGAAGATCTGCATACTACGAGCTAGCAATTCCATCAGTCTTCTTTTGAAAATTGTGTTGTCATAAGTGTGCACGTGCATGTTGCCTGATTAGCTGTAACGAACCAAACTAGGCATTCGGTCCAACAGAGAAAATTATCTAAATTTTTTAGCAGTCAATTGCAGACCATTGACTGCTACATTCACTGCAATCTTAAATATCGGATAAACTTGTTATATTTTCACAGCAGCCTCTAGCCTTGCTAGCCAATCTTTTCCTTTCAGTTTGTGTAGATTTTACAGTTCTTGAAAGAGTATTCTTAGAAACTCCAGCATGTCATACAAGGCCAATTCCAAGCAAAATATAAGCATGCCTTCTGAGTCCAGGCATATCCCCAAGAGAGGGCAAGTGAAAGCAGCTATTTTCTCTTCCATTGCCCGCTCCATCAAGTCTTTTTTTACCTCACATTGCTTTTCCAAGGCCGATAGCTCTTCCTTGTCATCTTTAATAGTGTCTTCTTCTGATTCTTTTTCTTTAGCTTTGGACCCGGCTTCAGGTTCAGTTTAAAGCTAAGGGCATTACAGAGCAATGGATATATGTTGTTCACAACACTGCCAATACAATCCTTTCAATGGGCAAGGCACTAACACTCCAAAAAAAAAAAAAGTGCCAAGGTCGGAATAATAACATGACTGAGATGATAAATATGTTTGTTCTTTGCAGAATACGAAGTTGAATATTTTAAGTCATGCAGTTGCATTAATGCTGTCACATGTTAATCTGTTATTTATTATGTCAATTTTTTTTTGTAGGCTTAGTTCTCTCATTTCTATTTGTAATAAAGAGGGCTTACGATGTCATTCAAAGATGCTGTCATCTTATGCTTTAACCCATTGTTTGCGTGCTGTGATAATGTCGTAATTGGTCATGAGAGTCCAGATTACAGACCAGCCTTAAAGGGTTTTTAATTGATTTGAAGTTGAGAGGCTCGAAATCAAACTTCAGCCCTTCGAAATAAAAACTTATATATCAATCAGAAGCTCAATTGGGCTTCCTTGAATATCGTGTTATTTTTTTATACAGGTGGGAAAACCTAATTCAGGTGTCAAACCAGCAGTAATCAGCAATCATTTCTGGCTGCTAATCTTAAATGCAAGCAGACTCATTACTCTTAATTAAGGAAAACTACCCCAATTCACTGGTGGTCCTTAAGGGGCAGGTTTTCACTCCCGTCAGATGCCTCTGGGTCTGGGCCTGTAACCTACTCTTAGCCAAGCAAAAGCAATTTTAGAACATACTCCAGGTCCGTGTTATCTTATTATATCAAAATTTATTTTGTCATTTGTCAAAATTAAATTTGGGTGAATTTTTTTAATCATTTCTACTAACTACCCAAAATAATTTTAATTAATAATATTTAATATATATATTTCATCTAAATATATCCATTCTAGGTTAAACCATAAATATATTACAAATCTCCTTTATATATACTATTAGCCAAGCAAAAGCAATTTTAGAACATACTCCAGGTCCGTGTTATCTTATTATATCAAAATTTATTTGTCATTTGTCAAAATTAAATTTGGGTAAATTTTTTTTAATCATTTCTACTAACTACCCAAAATAATTTTAATTAATAATATTTAATATATATATTTCATCTTAAATATATCCATTCTAGGTTAAACCATAAATATATTACAAATCTCCTTTATATATATACTACTATCAAATATATTTGATGTAAAGTTATCCTATTTAATATAAAATTTATTCATCCTTATTTTTCATAAGTGCATGATATTGTGGAATGTAATATTATGTTTATGAGGAAGGCATTAATGTTAATTTTTGAATGAATCTCTCTACTTGACAAAGAGACAAAACGATGGATAAAGAGATAATAATTGTCCATGCCCATTGAAAGCATGAGATTGCGGAATGTAACAATATGTTTTTGAGAAAGGCATTAATATTAAGTTTTAAATGAAGAGAATGAAAAAGGAAAAAGAAAATACGATGAATAATTAATTATAATTAAAAATCAATTAATGAGAGAGACGAATCAACTTTAATAATTATCGGTAACAACAAGCCATGCTAAAGGTTTTCCAAGGATGAGCATGAGGTGTTTTTTTGCACTGTTGTTCCAGATATGTATTTATTGTAAATCTATGAATATGACATATATCATGGGTAACTGTTATAATTTAAGCAATGAAAAGTTTTTAGATGGTTAACTAATTTAACAGATTCCATTATAAGATTATAATAACCTTTACATAATTTAAATGGTTAACTATAATATCTTATTTAATGGGGTTTTCTAAATAGTTGATCAACTTAACAAATTTCTCTATGATATAATCATTTCAACAGAAGTTTTAAATATGTTAACCTATTTAAAAATACTATTTTGTATTGAAAATGAGGATCTTTAGCTGTAAAACAACAACACAGAGATCATGTTCATACCTTTTTGCAAGGTTATAAGAGGATAAGAGAGTGGCTTCACATCATGAATGTATATTTTTGTCTTCGTTGTTAGGTATATTTTTGTCTTTGTTCAGAGTTATTAATATTTTATTGAATTTATTTAATTTGTGTAAATTTATTTATTAATTAAGGCAGAACATAGGTGGGATACTGCAAATCGATTCCAAAAATCAAAATTCTAGACTTTTGAGTTCTGGAACAATAATAATTAAGTTTGTGCCAAGTCAATCAAAACCCATTTTTTTTCCAAAATATCATTGTCAAATTGTATTTGAACTCTGGCAGTTCTAGATACTAAACTCAACATTCAATATAATTTTTAAATTTTTTTATCACTCAATTGTAGAACATTAATTATTACATTGACAAACATATTGAATCACAGATATTTGTTCAAAAAAATAGTTTAAGGTTATGTTTTGCTCAGAAAAAGATGGAAAATTTGATATGATTTTGATGAAATCTGAGTTATTGTTGTCAAGCCTCAGAATTTTGGATACCCAAGATTTTTTGATGTGTTAAATCCATTTCCACTATTAAAAAAATAAAATATAAAATTCAAACACTCCTATAATCAAATTTCTTAAAAAAACCAAAAAAATAAAAAAATAAATAATTAACTTTAAAATCATTACATCATTAAAAATACGCATTTACCTTTGTTCAATTTATCCTATTATTAAATCACTCCATCCTAATACATCAATTGGAGCATTTTCGTAACAGTGGATTTCGAGTCTCCACCTCTTAGACAATTGTGTTGTATGGAATTTCTCATAAGCTTTTCTATTTGTGGTCAAACTTTTAGGGAAAGAGTTCAATGGTTTTGTGTAGATTCACTGAGAGAGAGAGTTCTAGCATCTACGTCTCAACCAGTTCCAAGCAAATAAGCATACCTTACCCATGTTTTCAAAGAAAGGGAAAGCGAAAGGGAAAGCGAGGTAAACATTGGTTTTTGGTTTCCTATTTATTTATATTTATATTTTAATTGTAAATTTTAATATTTAATAGGTATTAATTATTAATTTTGTTTGATTAAAGTCACTTGTTTATTTAATCTATTAGTATTCAATAAATATAAAGTAAAGTTGATTATTAGTATTCAATAAATATAAAATTAATTATTGATGTTGTCTAATTGTCCACTTTGTTCCATATCCTTAAAAGTTTTAATTTACAATTAACATAAACACAAGGTTACCTTTTCCCTTGCCTACTTTATTAAACCTTATTTCACAATACAATCATTCCCTAAGTCTCACAACTCTTCATACTACTCTATAATGGCCACTTCTTTTTCTCTAGTCTTAGGGTAAGTTAATGGGTGTTGCACAACGTTTGGAAGCGTTCCCTCATTAGAGGAGTAAAGGAGTAAGGCCTAAAGGATATAAATAGTCTCTTGATATAGTTGTTAGGAATAATCAAGAAATAAATGGATTGTTGGGAAGATAAAATTAATTGTTCTAGAATTAGTTAGAAGCTACCTAGGTTTAGAGTGAGTGTTTTATGATCATGTCTATAATTTTAGGAATATGTTAATGCCTAAATTTGAATTTCCCAGTTATGCACTATCAATTAATTTGTTTCTATGTGTAATCAATCTATTTAATTTGCAACAACTTCAGGGGTTTCAATTTAGAAAATTATGATATGAGAATTTTATCTCAAAAATTTATTAAATCCACACAAATTTTATGAAATGAAAAGACCAACAATGGATTATTATGTGCAAACTTAGAAATGATTATTGCAACTCCAACACACATTTTTATTGCAGAAATTCATAGGAAGTATTTTACATATTACTTTGAGATGGAACTTGACAAAACACACGTCTTCCACTAGAAAACTCGACAAGGCAATGTGGCCCTGGAAATCATCTCGTTGTAGTCCCAAATGAGCAAATTGGCCTTTGATTTGACCTCCCTTATTCTAAAAATTTCATTCACCAATAGACTCAGAAATTCCTCCTTAATCCCCCTAGTAAATCGACCCTTAAGAAGAAATATGCGTGACCTCAAAAATTGAAGAACTTGGCTCCTTGAAAATGGGGAATTCAGCCATGAACTATCAAAATCGTTTTTAATTTGTTCCACTCCAAAAAATGGCAAATCCATCTCAGCTAAATTTTGTCCTCTTCATTCAAATTTCTCAACCTTTGATTTGCTTTAGAAGTGGGCAATTCAACACCAACACAACGTGGAAATCGACCCTAGTACAATTGTAAAAATCAGCCCTCAATTCAAGGCCACAAACTTGATCTGGCCCAAGCAAATGTTCATAAATTTGGCCACCAAAATTTAGTGAACTCATTATGCATAATAAGTTGATCTTGACTTCGCAAATTCATGAACTTAGCCTCTACTTAATTCTCACAATCAATAAAATCAATCCTCAAAAGTAATGGGTTCGACCTACACAATGATTGGAGAAACCATTCTTGGGTTTGATCTTCTTGGCCACGAAAATAACCTGCAACATAAAATAATTGGCTAAGGTGTGTCTTTCAACACCAAAAACAATGATATTCATCATGGGTATGTCTTTCAACGCCAAAACTAGAAATACTAGAGTTTCCCCTTTTTCTTCACAATTCCCATAGATCCTTATAAATTTCCTCTTATCATGTGCTCCTTCAATCTCCTTCTCCCTTTTAATAATAATTTCCTCCTCCAAAAGCCATGGATAATACCACGAGTCACTTAATTTCCTGAACGTGAATTTTCCCCCTTTTTGTTTAATTATTATTTATCTTATTATGGTGACCCGTTTATTTTTCTTGTCAATGGCCCATGGGATCTAAATAAGATATGAATCAACCTCCTTTTATTTCTAAGGGTCAGAAAGGGACATTACAGTTCTCCCTTCCCAAAATTTTATTTCCCTCAAGCAAATTCCATCCAACACCAAGATCCAAAACAAGTCGGTTAAAAGCTTTGGAAACAATTTGTTGCGTCATCTCAAGCTTACCCAATTCAATATTGATGTTATCTATAATCATGCCATGAAGCAACCCCTATTACCCTACTCTCATAAAAACTGTTGGTGAGGTTGAAGAGCATAACTCTTCATGATGGACCATCTTCTTCACTATTTTTCTATATTTTTTCTAGATCTCATGTTTTTTTTATAAGGAGTGACTTTGTTGCCTTGGTAAATCAGTTGCCCTTGCAGAGATAAATGAGTGTATTGTAGATATTATGGTGGTTTTATGATCTATCTATCTTCCAATACCCTTCCTTCACTGATTTATTTCTTATCATTTGAACCTCCTTGTCCTACCATTGTTGTTTGGCTCTATTGTTGACTTCTCTTAGTTGTGGATTCCCTTTGTATTTGGTCTCACACCACCTTCTTCAGTACTCTTGATTTACTGCTACTAGACTCTCAACACAGTTAGGCTCCATTCGAGTTATCACACTTGGCCTTGGCTGCAAATTCCCCCCTTCATTGAAATTGGATTGGGGGCTAATATGTTGAGTGTCTTGT
This sequence comes from Pinus tabuliformis, assembly GCA_031772625.1. Lineage (NCBI taxonomy): Eukaryota > Viridiplantae > Streptophyta > Pinopsida > Pinales > Pinaceae > Pinus > Pinus tabuliformis. The sequence goes on from CM062812.1 coordinate 552,709,166, forward strand.
GATGACGCCATGTGCTCCTACCTAGTTCTATTTGTCATTTGTTTGAGTGTAAAAATATTTGGAATATCCTGAGTTATGCATCTCAAGACTACCCTCTGACCTCCCTTCATACTAAATCTCGTCTCCATGGTCTGGTATTTTTTCCAATGCTTCCCTATGGTAACAAGCCATTGGAAACGTAGTACTATGTTAGAATTTGACAACTTCACCATGTAGAAATCGCCAACCATAGTGTAGTTTCCATTCTTTAACTCTTCTTTTGGAACTTTTTGATTGCATGCCATGATGAAATCACCAACCATATCCACATTAAAGCCTCCAAAGTCCTTCGTTTGAATGCCTCCTTTAGCTATTATTGTTGAGTCAATAAAATTATGAGTTGACCCATTGTTGATTATAACAGTGACATGATGCCCCTGTATGGTACCTTTAACTCTAAAGGTGTTGTAGCTAGGGACTCCTAAAAGTGTGGATATGGTTCCACCTACTACTTCTGCCCTTGTCTGCTCCTCCTCTAAACTAGAATGGCCATCATTCTACACCTTTCCTATTTCTTCTTCTCCCTCACTTTTGTAGAGCACCTCAATGTAGCACACTTTTCCCTTTCCCTTGCATCTATACTCTGGCTCCCAAACCTCCTTGTATATTTAATAGAGTTTCTTTCATCATAACTCATCTCAAGTTCCAGGATCCAACCTGCTTCTTCCAGTCTCCTCCCCCAAGAAAGGTAGCTTATCTGTAGTCTGCTAAAGAGGTGAGGGTTTAGGAGATGCTTTATTTTTAGGCAGAACATCCTCCATATTCCTTGTATTCGAAATGGCCTGCTATGGTGTGCTAGGATTAAAATCCTTGACCCAACCATGCAATGGCTCAACTAACCCCTTTGTCAACAACATCACCAACCATTCTTGAGATATATTTGTAACCGCCATGGCTAATATTTGGAAATATGAATTAAAATTGTTCAGACTCATTATTTGCTTCAATTATGCAAGGTCCCTAAAATGAAACTCTGGGTCCCTCTTATCAAACCTCTAGATTAATCTCTCTGTAAACACTATGTAAGAGGTGATATGGGCATGACCCAATGTGATTAACCCATGGTACCACCATGCATGTGCCTCACCATCCAAATGTAGTGTGGCATATTGAATGTCCTCAAATTCCCTCATGGGGTTTAGTTGGAAATATGTATCCAAATTTTATGCCCTAACCTTCTTTGAAATCTCTCTATATTTCCATCCTTTGTTCTAGTCCTTAAGCTTTCCCCTATGTTTGATAGCACAGTAGTCTTGGAGCAACATGGCATTTCATATATTTTCTCCCATTGCCTCATACTTCCTTATATATTCTAGGAATTTCCTGTCCTTTTTCTATTAATTCTTTGTTGGATCCTCTAAGAAATTTAGTATGATAGGTATTAACGAAATTGATTTTATCAATGGGGGTACCAGATTGGACTAATTTTTGCATAGATCGACCATGGTGTGGGTGACTTCCTTTAGAGCTTGAGCCACCTCTTGTTTCCCTCCATTCATCATATGGGTCATTTCATGTCATCATTGATCTATATCTTGCAGTAACTCTTGTTTCCCTTTAGTTAAATCATTCAAGATGTATTTCAAACTCTCCAAGGGTTGATCTTCATGATCCCCCATCTAGTATTTGCCTTCTTCTCACACCTTCTTCCTTATGTAAGTTGTGTACCCCTCATCTCATGGTATCATCAATTGTTAACCGATTTAGGCTAATAGGAAGACTAGCTCTGATACCACTATAATAACCCTTTATTTAATTTGCAACAACTTCAATGGTTTTAATTTAGAAAATTATGATATCAGAATTTTATCTCAAAAATTTCTTAAATCCACACAAATTTTATGAAATAAAAACACCAATAATGTAATATAATGTGTAAACCTAGAAATAATTATTTCAACTCCAACACAATTTTTTGCAGGAATTCATAGGAGGAATTTTACATATTACTAATTTGAGATGGAACTTGGCAATGTTTTTAAGAGATTGATTACAAAAATGTTGAAAGTACACATCCCTTCCATTGGAAAGCTTGGCTAGGTAATGTGACACAGGAATATTTCTCATTGTAGTCTTGTATGAGCAACTTAGCCTCTGATACGGCCTCCCCTATTCCAACAATTTCATTTAAGAGTAGACTTAGAAATTCATCCTCAATCCCCCTAGTAAATCAATCCTCAAGAATAAATATGTGTAACCTCGAAAATTGATGAAGTCAGCTCCTGGAAAATGGGGAATTTGGCCAACAACTACCAAATTGTTTTGCACTTGTTCCACCCCCAAAAATGACAAATCCATCTCAGCTAAATTTGGTCCTCTTCATACAAAATTTCCATCCTTTTATTCATTTTAGAAGCGGGAAATTTGACCCCAACACAATGTGGAAATATGCCCCAACACAAATGTAGAAATCAACCCTTAGTGAAATCCCACGAACTTAGTGTGGAAAAACCTAGACTCATCCCAACAAAATGATCATAAATTCGGCCACCAAAATTTAGTGAATTCATCCTACATAATATTTTGATCTCAACTCCACACATTCTCGAACTTAGCCTCTACTTAATTCCCATAATACAATAAACTCGTCCTTCAAAAGCAATGGGCTTCACCTACACAATGATTAGAGAGATCATTATTAGGTTTGATCTTCTTGGCCATGAAAACAACCTACAACATATAATAATTGGATAGGGTGTGTCTTTAAACACTAAAACCAATGATCTTCAACTATGGTGTGTTTTTCAACTTCGAAACTGGAAATACTAGGGTTTCCCCTTTTTCTTGGTAGCTCCTAGAATTCCTTGTCAATTTCCACAATAATTCTTCTCATGTACTCCTTCAATCTCCTTATCCCTTTTAATAATAATTTCCTCCTCCGAAAACCATGGGCCACTTAATTCCCAAAAGTAACTTTTACCCCTTTTTATTTAATTATTATTTATCTTATTATTTTGACCCCTTTATTTCTCCTGTCAATAGCCCATGTGATATAAATATGTTATAACTCAACCTCCTTCTGCTTCTAAGTGTCCATAAGGGACATTACAATGTGAGACAATTTGGTCTCTGGTCGTGGTTTCTCTGATTTGGTATTAAAGCAGAGAGAGTGAGTGAGCCCTAGATATGTGATATGTTTGATGTGAATTAGCTATCGAGTAATGTTGTGTGAAGTTGTATGGAAACAATTAAAAAATGTAAAAACTAAATTTACTTAAGTAAATTTTTGTTACAATTACTATAATGGTGTTGGTTTATGAACCAAATGATGGTTACATAACCAACATAAATATGTTTACTTCATTTATTAAGGTGAGACATTGAAGAGGTTGTAAGCTTGATTCTAAATTTTTCCTTGATAATAAATCTTTGCCTTGCCCATGAATGTTTACTTAACAAATCATCATGGTTTTACCACATAAAATCTTGTGTATATTATATGTTTCTATCATTATTTCTTTATCGTAAATGTTAGAACAAACTCTGAAAACCAACCTGTGGTATCAAAGCATGGTTAAGAAAACAAATCAAAATAAATTATGGAATCCTATCATTGCAATTTGGAAAAGTTTTGCTTGGGATTATAGAAGGAGACAAGGGAGATCCTTGAAGTTACACTAGCTGATTTTGGTGATTCACAACAAGGGTTTCTTGTTTTTGGTTCACAACGAGGGTTTTTGCAACTGAAATTAATATCAGTCTTTAATTTTTTTTGGCAATAACCACTACCGAAATTTATGTCAAGCATAAAAGCAATAGAAAAGGCTACAATGACTAGCAAAAGTCCAACCCCCAAAATATATAGCTTCTGCCATCTGATTTGTCAGCGATTGGGCATGTTGAGAATAGACGTGTGCAAAAAATCCAAAGAGGAGGCTGAGTTGGGCCAGGTTCAAGCCAAAAAATAAAGCCATGCCATGTGAAAAGAGGGTCAATCCAGCCCATGTGGATTCTAGGAAGAGGGCCAAGTTCGCTAAGCATTGAGCCACATCAATGAGATCCTTGTGCAGTTTGAGGCGGGACATTGAAGCAATGGTCAATGCACATAGCCTTCAGATTTCACATGTGGAGAAGCCAAGTTCAAAAATATAATTACTATTTGAAACCCTAGCTAGTTGAAAGGATATCATCTACACATATATATTTTTTTTAAATCAATGAAAGTATATATAAAGTTTATGTTTTGTTGTTAATTTTATATATATATCTATATATATATATATATATATATAGATATCTATATATTATATATATATATATATATATATATATATATATATATATATATATATATATATAGATATAGATATATATATATAGATATATATATATATATATATATTATATATATATATATATATATATATATATAATATATATATATATATATATATATATATAAATATCTCTACATATATCTGCCAAAATATTTTTATTAATTAGCTACCACTATTAGCTAATTAGGGAACATAGTGATTTACTGGAGCTGGATTGTCCCATTCATTACCGAGTGAATATGGAGCTTTGGGATTGCGATGGATGTAAAATTTCGTATGATCCAACCTCCCCTCCATACGTTCCATTTTCTCAAACATTCTCATCTAGCTCTGCTGTAACAAAGTTAGTTGATATTAATATGTGTTATTGGTTACTTTGCAGGTCATTCATAAAATTATTGACCGCATGGTGATCATCATGTTAATATTGTCCGGACTACTCCAAAATAAAAGTTACATCTTATAGTTGAGTTTCTAAGGAGTCAAATGGTGGAGGAAGATCAACTCGATTAGGAGAGGGAGTTCGATTTTGGATCACCTCCTTCCCCAGCTTTGCTTCAACTCTTCCATCCTCCCCCAACTCTGTGTCCTCCTCTCTATGCTCTTCCCTTTGCTCCCTTGGCCCAATTCCTCTCAGCATTTTATCACATTACTTGTGCATTATCGAACAAACCCCAACCCACTGAGGCCACCACCTTAATTGTAACAACATGAGGGAATCTTGCAAGACCTCTAGACCCCAGTCCTCTGCAATATAGCTGCTATAAGGCCAAGTCAAAGACTCTTGTGGCCAAGTGACCAATGTTGAGAGATTCCTCCCTTGGATACTATACTGCCTCCACATTGAAGCAATATACTCTTCCCCCCCAACAGTCATGTTTCCTATCATATTTGTAAGACACACCTATGATGACACCGACAACCCCCGAGCCCCAGAGCGGAAGTGTCTCTTTAGAAACTCAGCACAAGGGTCAAAATACCCAATTCGCCTAGACTCAATAATGAACCTACCTCTAACTGATACAAGTTGAGATTTCAATCTCAAAAAATATGCACATGGACAATAATACAACAAGTTAAAATTTTCAACAAAAGGAAATGAGAATGATAATATACAACCATACCCTGAAGACACTAACCCTAGTATAGAAAAAAGAAACACATAAGATAACCCACTTAAAGGGATGAGGGAGTTTACCATGGTAACCACTGCAAAAATCCAACTCAGAATCACCCCACTATCCTTTGAATCCAGTTTAGGCCTTACCAGGACTGAGCTCTCCCAACATCAAAGTGAACCCCAACTATCTACCTCTCTAGTGTCCCAGACTTGGTGCTTTTGTGCACCAGCAACAACACAAAGGAATCCCCACTTGCATTCAAAATTGGTTTCCACATAGTACCATAACTTGCAGATCAAGAATAGGTTGATGTCCTTCACATTCAATTCAATACCTTCGCCACCCACGCTAACGCTCATAACCAAATTTTCAAATGATGACACTAGCCTCATCAACCCACACATAAATATAACACCCAAGATTTGGAAGCTTCCTTTCATAGTCGTTTGTGTAATAGTCAGCTTACGAGAGAGGAAAAGCTCCCCCCCCCAACCCCTAATATGACCTTGTGCCTCCACCCCCATCGGGGGCTCTTTTATACTCTCCTGGATATTCCTCAGCTGCTTAAACCAACTATTGAAATTTTGGGGTGGCTAATTTAGGGTAAGCTCTAGATTGAAATCATGGCTTCCCCAATCACCAACAAATTTGTTACTTTATTTCCCAATCATTTAGAGTGAAATATTATTATGTAAGGGAATGATAGCTCCAAATTTTGGATGTTGTTCATTATTAAGTCAAGGCACTGGATTTTAACTACTTTTTGTACAAGATATCTATTGATAAGCTTTTGAACCACATTCACATCCAATTGTGAGTCTCCATCTACCTGTAACTTGGTGTACCCCACTTCATGACCTATAAGTAGGCCTCCTTCGAGAGCCTTGAACTCTACCACGTTATTGCCGGTGTACCCACAGTATCCTACATAGAACCTAAGAGGTTGTCGCGGTTGTCGTGAAATATTCCCCCATACCTGGCTCGGCCTGGATTTCCTATGGAGGTCCCATCAAAATTAAGCTTAATAAAACCTTCTAGGGGAAGGGTGAAATCTACAGGATAAGTACCAAGACCATTAAGTCATTGAGATCTATTTGGTGACACAAGGGCTTGGGAGATTTCCAAGTCTTGTAAAATTTGAGCTTCCTCACCATCTATCTTCCAGTCATCTTCTGCCCACTTCTCTGACAATATTATTTCCTTGATATTAAACTTTGTTGTTTCCCGAATGACATCCCTGATGCCCTTTTGGTCCTTGAATATAATTCTATTACGTATTTTCCATATGTTCCACAAAAGGAAACCCAAAACCAGATTCCATGCCCTATTCATAATCAGGTTTTCGAAGAGAGTGGGTCACCATGATTCAATTATTTATGGGTTGTCAGGGGATTGATCTAAATAACCCTAGACCATAAAATCTCCATGATTACATAGGTAATTGAGAAAAAAAAATTAGTCTTTCCTCATTTTGATTACAAATGGGGGACCAAGAGGGTCATGCATAACCCTTTTTCCTCAAAAGGTCCCAAGTTAGGAGTCTATGTAGACCAATTAACCAAAGGAAGCTCGCTACCTTAGGCCACACCTTACTTGCCCAAATCTTCTACGAGAGAGGTTCCCTTGGGATTTCCTTATGATTAGTCATGATGCCATAGGCCTCTTTAATCGTAAACAAACATTGTGTTTGGTATTTCCATCTCATGTTGTCACCACCTCGCGCTACCTGGACAATTCTATCTTTTAGTTGCGAGTCTAGGACTTACCATTCCTGTGAAAGTTGGTCCACATCCCAATTCTCCTTCATTTTCCATTCTTTCTAATGGGATTGAAAGGATGCTTCTTTCCATAAATTAGCTACCACTACTGTTCTTAACCCTGTAGAGTACTCCTTAATCTGCCTGAGCTCCTCCCTGCTCTCTAGCTTGGGAGTTGATGCCAAGACACCTAAAATTTGGCTTTACGACCATCTCTTATTCCGAGAACAAGTGATCTTGGATAAATGACTTGTGTTCCAATGCTAGATTCAAGATTGACAACCTAGATGGAAAATATGACATTCTCACTTTCTTTGCTTGAGTGATGACCGAGATATTTTTCCTATTCCAAATTTGCTTCCATAATTCTTTCCTTTCTTAGAACCATGTCCATCGTAACTTGGCTCCCATGACTTTATTAATTGTTTCAGGGTCCCTCAGACCAAGGCTCAATAATAAATAAATGTCATAATTCTCTAAAGGGACATGATCAAAGGTCATGATCCCTTTTTAAAAGGCACCTACGACTATATTAAGCTAGGTCATTAAGTGTAAAAATCAACATCAATCATTCAAATTCATTTTATATATATATATATATATATATATATATATATATATATATATATATATATATATATATATATCTATATATATATATATATATATATATATATATATATATATATATATATATAGATATATATATATATATATATATATATATATATATATATATATATATATATATATATATATATATGGTATCGAAAGGATATGATAAAGAAAAAAGGAAATAACAAGAAAAATGAAAGAATAGTAATTTTGATTCTACCTTCGGTGGTTTTAGTAAACCATGTGTACAAATAATTTATTTTAACAGTGGTAACATTTAACAAAAAATAGTATAATAAAAATAATCAAAAGTTAGTATATAGTATAGGTTAATAATTAAATCTAGTATAGAAATAATTAGTACTTAATATACTAAAGTAGCATGGTTTGTAATTAATATTTAATATATATTATTAATTAAGTAGTTAATAGTAATTAATAAGACTTGAAACCATTTAAGGAAATTAGTACTTAAAAATAAAGTCGAAATACATTAAAAAAAATGTCATTAGCACGAAGACAATCATGATGAGCTAATTAGTAAGAAGTTGGTCCATATGGATGAATGACATGATGCACTTGAGAAGGAATTAAGGTAGAAGCACACATAGTTAGAAGCACACATCAATCAAAATCAAAATATTATACAATCGGATCAAGTAGAGCTAAAGACATTGGTTGGAAAAGATCATGTTGAATTATAACAAAAATTAGCCTCATTAGAAAAGCTCTTAATTTTTCTCTATCGGAAAACACATCCATTATGTTGAATTTTTAACGACATATGAGAATCTAGGTTAGGGTCTTAAAATCTCTAACACAACCAACTCAAATGCCACAACATCACTAATTTTCACAGCTGAAAAATGCAAATAAGTGAATCATCTAGTGCACATGACAATTTGTAACTTTTCAAACCCTTCTTTGTTATATTAACAAATTATAATACAATAGTCTAGGGCTCCCTTACCAGGGATCATGGCCCTCATACAATCACTAATACAAGAATACAATCTAGGTCCTGGAGACAATCACTTTAATTGCCAATCTACCCTAAACATGAAAACACTTGACCTACTTGCTAATGGTGGCCACACATAGCCCTTTTAGCCCACATGTCCTGAACACATCTGCTAGTCCTTTTGCTCCAAATTTGTAGCAGCCAAATATTCCCCTATCAATGAATCCTACTCCTTTAGGTCACTAAACATGGCTCACCAATCTACCCTCTAGCTAATCATTAGTCCATCAATGAATCAACATATAGGGTCTTCTTGCGAGTTGTTCACAACTATGTTGGTGAATAACTCTTAGACTACTCATTATTGCTCCTCAACACTTTGGGACTTCTTCCAACTATTTCCTTCTTGTGTTGCTTGTTGAAAATAGTAGCGAGAAAGTGATTCCTATTTTTTCCTTAATTCAAGGAGTCAAATTCAAGTTTCTTTTTTGTCATACTCGATTTAAGGATGCAGCTAACTGGTGTGTTCAAATTGAAGGTCGAGTTCTTGATTTTCTAGTGTGAGTTGATTAAGGAAAAACACAAGTGATTGAGTTGAAATAGGACAAGTTGTATGAGAAATTGACTCATGCTAACTCAATCAATCACAAAACCATTCCTTAATTAGCAATTTACTAATTTTAGCCATCCAAATTACTTTAAAGAAGGAACGAAGGCACAATTGTATTCATTCTTGTAGGCACTAGTTTTGTGTGTAATCTTGTAAGTGAGCATGACAAGAAGAAGGCTTGTGCGAGTTGCTAGAAGGTAGTTTTCCCTTGGCTCATGCACTAGAATTTACGAGATAAAGGATCAGCTCTTGTGCAAGAAATTAGAGACTTGGTTCCATGGGTTTGTGCTGGTAATTCAGAGTAGAGGAGGAGAAAGGGAAGAGGATAGTGTGATCAACATTCTTGCAAGGGTTTCATGGTTAAGATAAGCAGGTTGAAGGGTGTATTATCAAAGTGAAACAATTGTATTTGTAAGATATCAATTTCTCAATTTCTATCAATAAACACGCAAGGGTTTTCCCAGTTGGGTTCCCTAGAAAAATATTTTGTTTTTCTATTGTTTCACTGATTTATTTATGTTCCTATTCTGCTGCAAAATACATAGAGAAATTTTGTGTCTATATGAAAAGAAACTTGTTTTCATATTGTTCATATTAGAAGATCAAAATTTCGTGGATTTTCTACATGGTATAGGAGCAATTGGAATTGATTTAAGGGTCATGACAAGTGCATCTCGCATGAAAGGAGCCACGCATTTTTAGGAGGCAGATTGATGGAGCCCTAGTTCAAGGCAGATACAAAAGACCCTATGTGCAGACTTCTTAATGGAGCTAGAAGGCTACTAGTGGGTAGATCAGTGAGCCAAAGTTCAATGATACAAAAGGAGTTGTGATCACTGATAGTGGCAGATTATGGACTCACAGAACATGGTCGGAGAGAACAAGTATTTAGAACATGTTCCGCAGAAGAAAGTAAGGAAACCTTCTAGTTCAGAGGGAGTAGCTGCAGAAGTGAAAAACATGGTAGTGTTGGAGACAGATCTAGGTGGATGAGGTTCTTCCATGAACACCTTCCTCGCTAAGAGGGAGTGTTGAAAACAATAGCAAGAAAGTTATTCCTTGATTTGTGCCTTAATTCAAGGAGTCAAATTCCAATTTCTTTTTTTTCATACTCGATTTCCTAAAAATTAGGATAGGTTAGGATGTAGTTAACTGATGTGTTGAAATTGAAGGTCGAGTTCTTGATTTTCTAATGTGAGTTGATTAAGGAAAAACACAAGTGATTGAATTTCAAGTGCTTGAGTTGAAATAGGATGCGCTGCATGAGCAGTGAACTCATGCTAACTCAATCAATCACAAAACCATTCCTTAATTAGACATTCACTAATTGTAGCCATCTGAATTGTTATAAAGAAGGAATGAATGCACAATTTTATTCATTCTTGTAGGAATCAATTTTGTGTTAAAGCTTGTAAATGAGTGTGATAAGAAGAAGGCTTGTGTGAGTTTTTAAAAGGAATTTTCCCCTTGGCTCATGCGCTATAAGTTATGATCTAAAGGATTAGCTCTTGCGCAAGAAATTAGGGACTTGGTTCCTTTGGTCTACGCTAGGAATTCAGAGCAGACGAGGAGCAAGGGAAGAGGGCAGCATGATCAACATTCTTGAAAGGGTTTCATACTTAGGATAAGCAGGGAAAAGAGTGTATTCTCCATGTGAAACAATTGTATTTGTAAGAGATCAATTAGTCAGTTTCTATCAATAAATAAGCAGAGGGTTTTCCTAGTTGGGCTCCCTAGAAAAATATTTTGTTTGTCTATTGTGTCATTGTGATTTATTTTTATTCCTATTCTGCTACAAAATATGTCGAGAAATTGTGTGTCTATATGAAAATAAACTTGTTTTCAGATTCTTTATATTATCATATTAGAATTTCGCCATTTTTCTACATTTATCTAACGAAGGAAAAATTAGGGCATGGAGGGCTTGACTTCTTTTCACTACAAATGTCCTTCTTTGAGAGTGAACTAGGCCTCTAAATCTATCTCTCTTGGTTGCAGTCCCTAAGATCAATAGGTCTTCCTCCCCTAGCATGCTTTATTTCCATATCAAGCACTACATTTAGGGCTCTTTGTAGCAGTCACCTAACATCCCTCCTTACTGTACTTGGACTGCCATACACTTGTCCCAATCTAGGCCACTATCCTACATTGCTTCTTGTGCTTCATATATGATTATATTAAGTCATATCCTTGACTGATCTAGGGTGAATAGTACTACCCTCACTTAAGGCTTGTAGATATCCCTCATACTTGTGATTTAACCCTCAAATCACATAGATCTAGAGAAACTCTCAAATTGTTGTCCATACCCTATGAACAAACCTTATCATTACACACGAATGATTCATACCTCTGAAATAGGACATCACATCTTGCCACCATACTTGGCTCAGTGAATGCTCAAGATCTGAGGTATTTCAACCCTGTTTGGAGCACCAAACCAACCCATGTATTGGCCTTAATACCTCTATAAACTCTACATTTAACCCTCACTACCAGCCTTCCTTTCCTCTTCTATTTCTCAATTTTTACCCAAATTCTTGCCTAATCGTTTAGACCTCTAAACTAGATCTTTCTGCATTCCAATCAACAAGCTTTAGGGATTTTCCCTACTTGCAATCACGCATGAAATATTGACCACTATACTTGCAGAATTTAAGGCCCATCACATGCTCAAATCTACTCCTCTTTGACACGACCATCACCCTATCAAGTTCATCCTAGCAATCAATCACTAGGATGACACAAAAAATCCCTCCTTACCTTCAGTTAGGCTCCAATGGTGCGTAGACACTTTAAATGCTTCTTCTCCCATGCATCCCTAAACTAGGGCTTTTAGAATTCTGTTATCTCAAAACCCTTGAGACAACCCATCACTCTACTCTTTCGCTGGCCCTATTGCTCACTATGCACGACCCTAATCTTCTATATAGATCCACACTCCTCATATCAGACTTCGGCCACCCTAAAATTCAGTTTCAATAAAAAAATATAAGCACAGATAGTTAGCAACATTATCACAGGGTATTAGGTCTATTTTCTAAGGCTTCTCAACCCTTCTTCCAATATTAAAGTGAGTGCATGCGAGTAGTACTCTAGGGCTATAACAACATGAAATAAACCCTCACCAGGGCTTGATCTTTACATAGAATAATGCCTCATTTCTCATGTGCAGATCTTCCTTCTTAATGAATGAGTGTCCTAGATGTCCTCCTCCAAATTTCCGAGCAACTCTAACCTTGTTCCCAACCTTTGATCTGACCTATCTTTGTCCCATTCAACATCCTTATATCTATGTGGCCCTGAGGTAATCAGACCTCCTTCATTGGCTACATTTCTAGTCCTACTCAAACAAGTGAGCTCCTCTCACTTGATCTCCTTTAGCCTCTCCTAGGCCTCCTTTAAATAGATTCTCCTAAGCATCTTGGGAATCCACTAGAAATTTAGGGTTTTAGCCCTCTTAGACTTATGATTTAATTTTACTTTTAATTTAATTTTAGAAATTTAAACCCCATTTGGGTATAAAACCCCTCCACTTGGGTTCTTTTCTCGCAAAGTCCTTTTGTGACCAAACTTCTCACAGATCTAGGCTTGTGGAGTGCCTCCTAAGCTACACAATTGAACACTCCCTCTCGGCGAGGGAGGTGATTCCAGTGCTTGTAAGTAACCATGATCACTGACAACACTAGCCCATCTAACGTCAATCACTGCAACATATCTTGTAGAATGGATCATACTACCTCGGTAGTGTCTCTTCCTCACCAAAACCTAAAGATCTCAAACTTCCATAGGGTTTCTTCGTCTAAGGCTAGACACCCTCTGAATCTACATGATCTAAAATGGCTTATCCTTCTTTCACTGTGCACACTGTGATCCACTGTCCCTTCAAAGTAGCTTTGATACCATGTTGAATTTTTCGTGGCATATGTGAATCTAGGTTTTGGTCTTCGAATCTCTGACACAACCAACTCAAATGCCACAACATCACTAATTTTCATAGTGGAAAAACACACATCTGTGAATCATCTAGCGCACATGACAATTTTTAACTTTTCAAACCCTTCTTTTTTATATTAGAAAACTTTAATAAAACTGTTTAGGGCTCCCTTACGAAGGATCATGGCCCTCATATAATCACTAATACAAGAATACAAACTAGGGCTTGGATTCAATCAATTTAACTACCAATATACCTTGAACTAGACAACACTTGACCTACATGTTGATGGTGGCCACACATATCCCTTTCAGTCCACGCATATTTAATACATTTTCTAGTCCTTCTGCTCCCAATCCACAACATCCAAATCTACCTATAACAATGAATCCTACTCCTTTATGTCACTGAACATGGATCACCAATCTGCCCTCTAGATGATCATTAGTCCATCAAAGAAGCAACACATAGAATATTCTTGTGAGTTGTGCACAAATTTTTTTGTGAATAACTCTTAGATTTACCACTACTGCTCCTCATCACTTTGAGACTTCTTATAACTATTTCTCCTATGCTGCTCCAATGAAGGAAAACTTAGGGGATGGAGGGTTTCCCTTCTTTTCACTGTAAATTTCCTTCTTTTACAGTGAATCAAGGCTCTAAATTTGTCTCTCTTAATTGCAATCACTGAGCTTAGTAGTTCTACCTCTCCTAGCATGCTTGATGTCCATCTCAAGCACTGTAATTAGGGCTCTTTGTAGTAGTCATCTAACAACCCTCCTTATTGTACTTGGACTACATACACTTGTCCCAATCTATACCACTATCTTGCACTGCTTATTATGCTTCAGATCTTCCCATCTTCTATCATCTCCTTGACTAATCTAGGGTCATCATAGATACCCTTACTTAGTGCTTGTAGATCTACCGTAATAATTGTGATTTGAACCTTAAATCACACAGATCTAGAGCAACTCTCAAACTGTTTTCCATACCCTATGAATAGACCTTATCATCATGCATGAAATCTTCATACCTCTAAAATAGGGCATCACATCCTACCGCCAAACTTCGCTAAGTGCATGCTCCAGATATGAAGTATTTAAGCCTTCGCTAGAGCACCAAACCAACCCATGTATTGGACTCAATACCTTAGCAAACCCTGTACTCAATCCTCACGACGAGCCTTCCTTTCCTGCTTTATTTTTCAACCTTTACCCAACTGCTTTCCTAATTCTTTAAGCCTCTAAACTAGAACTTTCTACCTTCCAATCAAGATGCTTCAAGGTTTTTTCCTACTTGCAATCACATAGGAAATCTTGACTGTTGTACTTGGAGTATTTAAGGCCCATTTTATGCTTAGATCTATTCCTATTTCACATGACTATCACTCTACCAAATTTGACCTAGAAATCAGTCGCGAGGAGGAAATAAACAACCCATTTGTACCTTTATCTAGGCTCTAATGGTGTGCAGCCACTTCAAATACTTCTTCTCCCACGCGACTCAAAACTAGGGTTTGTATATTTATGCTATCTCAAAACCCTTGAGACAACTTGTCACTCTACTCTTTTGTTGGCCCTATTCATCACTATACAGGACCCTAATTCTTCTATCTAGATCCACACTCCACATCTCAGACTTTGACTACCCTAAAATTCAGTTTCAATCACAGAGATAAGCACACATAGCTAATGACATTATCATAGGGTCTTAGGTCTAGTTTCTAAGGGTTCTCGACCCTTCTTCTAATATGAAATTGAGTGCATGCAGGAAGACTTCTATGGTTTTAACAACATGGAATAAACCCTCACTAGGGCTTGACCTTTACACAGAAGAAGGCCTCCTTTCTCATGTGTAGATATTCCTTCTTGAGTACCGAGTGTCCTAGAGGACATCCTCCGAATTTCTAAGCAACTTCAGCATTTTTCCAAACATTGGATCTAACCTATCTTGCTCCAATTTGGCCTCCTTATATCTTTATGGCCCTGAGGTACTTGGACCTCCTTCTTTGGCTGCATTTCTATTCCTATTCGACCAAGTGAGTTCCTCTCCCTTGGTCGCCTTTAACCTCCCTAGGCCTCCTTTAAATATCTTCTCCTAAGCCTCTTAGGAAACCACTAGAAATTTAGAGTTTTAGTCCTTTTAGACTTAGGATTTAATTTTACTTCTAATTTTATTTTTAAAATTTTAAACATCATCTGGGTCTAAAACCTATTCACTTGGGTTCTTTTCCCACAAATTCCTTTTGTGACCAAACTTCTCACAAACTCCAGATCTAATCTTGTGGAGTACCTCCAAAGTTACATAATTCAATACCCACTCTTAGCAAGGGGGGTACTTCCACTGCTTGGAAGTAACCATCATCACTGGTGACACTATCCCATATAACATCCATCTTTGCATCATACCATGTGGAATGGATCATGTTATCTCGGTGGTGTCTCTACGTCATCAAAACCTAAAGATCTCGAACTTCCATAGGTTTTCTCCCTCTGAATCTAGACCCACTTTATATCTACACGATCTCCACTGGCTCATCCTGCTTCCACTATGCGCACTCTAATCCATTGGCCCTCAAAAATAGCTCTGTTACCATGTTGAATTTTCCACGGCATATGAGAATCTATGTTAGGATATTAAAATATCTAACACAACCAACTTAAATTCCACAACATCACTACTTTTCATAACAGAAAAACACACATCAGTGAATCATGTAGTGCACATGATAATTTTAACTTTTTAAACCCTTCTTTGTTATATTAACAAAGTATAATAAAATAGTTTAGGGCTCCCGCACCAGGGATCATAGCCCTCATACAATCACTAATATAAGAATACAAAATAGGGCTTGGAGTTAATGACTTTGATTGCCAATCTACATTAAACAAGAAAACACTTAACCTACTTGTTGATGGTTGCCACACACAATGATTTTAGTCCACGTGTCTTGAACACATTTGCTAGTCCTTCTCCTCCCAATATGCGGTATCCCAATATACCTATATTAATGAATCCTGCTCCTTTAGGTCAGTAAACATGACTCACGAATTTTTCCTCTAGATGATCATTAGCCCATCAACGAATCGACACATAGGGTATTTTTGTGATTTTTTAATAAATCTATTTGTGTATAACTCCTAGACTTCCCACTGCTGCTCCTTAACACTTTGGGAGTTCTTCCCACTATTTCCTTATTGTGCTACTCCAATGAAGGAAAACTTAGGGCATGGAAGGTTCTCCTTCTTTTCACTACAAATGTCCTTCATTGACACTGAACGAAGGCTCTAAATATGGGTCCCTTGGTTGTAGTCCCCGAGCTCAATATTACTTCCTCTCCTAGCATGCTTGATGTCCATCTCAAGCACTACACTTAGGGCTCCCTGTAGTAGTCACCTAACATCCCTCTTCATTGTACTTGGAATGCCATACACTTGTCCCAATATGGATCACTATCCTACACTACTTATTGTGCCTCAAATGTTTCCACCTTTAGTCACCTCCTTGACTAATCTAGGGTCATCAAAACTACCCTCACTTAGGGCTTGTAGAACTACCCTCATACTTGTGACTTGACCTTGAAATCACATAAATCTAGAGAAACTCTCAAATTTTTTCCATTACCTATGAACAAACCTTATCATCATACATGAAATGCCACCATAATTGTCTCAATTCATGCTCCAGTTCTAAGGTATTCTGACCCTAGTTGAAGCACCAAACCAACCTATGTATTGGCCTCAATACCTATGCAAACTCTCCACTTAATCCTCACTAACAACCATCCTTTCTTGCTCTCTTTCTCAAACTTTACCCAAATTCTTGCTTGACTATTTGGATCTCCATAATAGATCATTCTTCCTTCCAATAATGATGCTTTAGGGCTTGGCCCTACTTGCATTCACGTAGGAAATATCGGCCATTTTACTTGGAGGATTTAAGGCCCATCACATGCTTAGATTTGTTCCTATTTCACATGTCCATCACTCTACCAAACTTGACCTAGCATTCAGTCACCAAGAGGACACACACAATCCATTCTTACCTTCAGCTAGGCTCAGATGGTATATGGCCACTTCAAATGCTTCTTCTCCCATCGACCCTAAACTAGGGTTGGTAGATTTTTGATATCTCAAAACCCATGAGATAGCCCATGACTCTTATATTCAGTTTGCCCTATTCCTCAATGTAAAACACCCTAATATTCTTTCCATATCCACACTCCTCATCTCATACTTTAGCCACCCTAAACTTCAGTTTCAATCACATAGATAGAACTCATAGCTAGCGAAATTATCATAGGGTATTAGGTCTAGTTTCTCGGGGTTCTTGGCCCTTCTTTCGATATGAAACTAAGTGCATGTGGAGAGTCTTCTGGGGTTGTAACAACATATAATAAAACATAAGGGGTTAACCTTTATGCAGAAGAAGTTCTCCTTTCTCATGCAAATATCTATCTTCTTGAGGACTAAGTGTCTGAGATGACCTCCAAATTTCTGAGAAATTTTGACCTTTTTCCCAACATTGGATCTGACCTATCTTGCTCCCATTCAACCTCCTTATATCTCTATGTCCCTGAGGTACTCAGACCTCCTTCCTTGGCTACATCTCTAGTTCTAATTGAGCAAGTGAGCTCCTCTCCCTTGATTTCCTTTAGCCTCTCTTAGGCCTCCATTAAATAGTTTCTCCTAAGCCTCTTAGGAATCCACTAGAACTTTAGGGTTTTAGTTCTCTTGGACTTAGGATTTAATTTTCCTTTTAATTTTCTTTTTTGAATTTTAAACCCCATTTGGCTAAAAAATCCCTTCACTTGTGTTCTTTTCCCACATAGTCCTTTTTTGGCCAGACTTCTCATAAACCCTAGATATAGGATTGTGGAGTACCTCCCAAGCTACACAATTCAATACATTCCATAAAAAAATGTTTATGAAACCTTTAATTCACCTATCTCACCTCACATACCAAAACCCCAACTAAATGTACCTTAGACTTTGCCTAATATTTCAAACACATAGTTAAATATAACTACTCATGGCATGATGATCTATAGTCAATACCAACCATATAACCAACCAATTTTCATATATCCTCCTTCAGCAAAATTAGAATTATCGAAATTCAATGGAAACGAAAAACAAGGTGGGGCCCGGTTCAACAAGGAAGAAGAATATTTCGATATCTACAATATTTATAATTATTATGATAAGATCATATGTGTATCCATAGAATTGGAGGAGATGCATACAACTGGTACATGTGGTAGAAAAAGTCAACATATGTAGTAAATTTGAACAAATTTAAGGATGAATTCCTTAAACAATTTCAAGGTAGCATAGGAGGAAATTTTCACTAGACTCACTAGGTTACAACAATAAGGAAATGTGAATGAATTCACATGTTAATGGGAAGCATTGGCTATGAGAGTACCTGGAATATCAATAGAAACTTTAGTTTGATCTTATATCACTAGATTAAAAACACACATCCAGAACGAGCTACAACTACATGTTATTACAATTAAGACATAATTAGCATGGATAGAGTTGTAGAAAAGGAGTTGGAAATATCATCACTACAAATATTCGATAATGCTAACTCAAGGTGGAAAATTCCCCAAACTATTGAAGTAGAAAATACAAGATATGCTCCACCACATTTAAAAGGAGGAAAATCTAATCTAGAAGTCTAATGAATAAAAAATGGGAAATGAAAACACTATGGAAAAAAATGGGGCCCCATTCATAAATGTTTTAAAGGGAATAATACCAAAAAATTATATAAATGTGAAGAGAATGATGATTCATATAGTTAAGAATAAATGATACAAGAAGCAGAAGATTCCAGACAATTTCCATAGACTCAACAACAAGAATGTTATGAAAGTATCATTATTAGCCATGATAGGAATAACCAAACCTCATACCTTAAAGTTAGAAGGGAACATCAAAATAACAATGTAATGGTATTAATAGATATAGGGAACACTCACAATTTTGTTGACACAAATCTCATAAGAAGGTTGAATCTTTTCAAATATCCAATGCCTAATATAAAAGAGATGGTATGAGAGGGAAAGAAAATTGACGAAATAGGAAAATGCCATAAGGTTAAATTGTAGATTCAGGACTACAATAGAATCCTCATTTTACACCATACTTATTGCAGGAGTGGATATGGTCCTAGGTGTCCAATGGCTACAAACATTAGGCACTTATTTTTCCAACCATCAAAAACACTTTATAAAGTTTAGATGGGAAGAAGAGAAATATAAATTATATGGATTTCAACCACCTCAAATCCAAACTGTATCATCCCATTAGATGGTGACGTTGGTTCAAAAAGGGGCACCAACCTATATAATTCAATGTCATTAAATGGAATATTGGCTTCAGAATTAGTTAGTGATGAACCACTTGGGATCCAAGAGTTAGTTCAAAAACAAAAACAAAAAACATTCCAATATTTTCCACTAGAGATGCCCTTAAAATAGAGATTTGAGCACATCGTCGAAGTCAAAGTGGGATCAAGTCCTATCAACATCAAGCCGTATCAATATACATATCATTAAAAAACAAAAATCGGAAAAATGTCCAAGACATACAGAAGTGTGTTATCATTACAAAAAGTAGAAATCCTTATGCAACTCCTATATTCCTTGTTCAGAAGAAGGATGGATCTTTCAGGCTATGCATTGATTACAGAGGATTGAATAAGATAACAATAAAAAATGAATTTCCTATTTCCTTTATAGTCGAAATTTTGGATGAACTACATGAAGCCAAGTATTTTGTTAAACTAGATTTGAGATCAACAAATTACCAATTAGAATAAGCTTATATATATATATATATATATATATATATATATATATATATATATATATATATATATATATATATATATATATATGTAATTGAGATCGTTATAAACAATATTGTAAATGTAACATGTTTTATTTAAAAAAAACCATTATAGAAAATATCACGTAGAATGTAAGATGATTTATTTATTTTATTTTTAAAGCATTGTTAAAACATAAACTTAAACGAAATAATGTTTTTTTTTGTAAGTTTTCTTTGCATTGATATAACAAATATTGACATCAAATATGGCTTACCACCTTGGAAAGCAAACCAAAGACAATAAATCATAGAGTGAAAAACTAACAAAATTAATTCATTGTCCAAGACAAGCAAGGACCAAAAATAGCTACTGCCCCACTAAGGGGGAACCAATAACAAGAGACAAAATAAGTAGCCTTAGTGGTAAGATGTATTTGAATTAATATAACCATTAGAGTAAATTTTAGCCTAAAATTGGCCTCCTAAGGAAAAATAATAAAATTATAGTTAAAATAATAAAATAAGAGTTATGAATTTTGGAGGAAAAAAAAAACTAATTTTTTAATTGTATTTTTGGCTTATCTCCCTATAGGTTTACTCAAATTTCAAGAATAGATACGATGAAAAATTTAATTCCACATCCAAAGAGTACCCATTATGCACACTTTTGATAAGACCCCCATTGATAAAAATTGAAGATACATTAAAAAAGCGTCTTGAACACACTTTTTTAATGTATCTTCGATTTTTATCAAAATGGCTCTTCTCAAAAGTATGTATAATGGGTACTCATTTGATGTGAACCTTAAGTTTGCATCAAACAAATGTCTACACTTAAAATTTGGGTAAACCTATAGAGAGAAGCCAAAAATACAATTAAAAAAAATACTTTTTCTTCTTTTCCCGCTAAAATATTTCTATTTACCTATTTTTAAATTTAAAGTATTTTTATTGGTTTACATATTATGACATGGAAATTACATGAAAAATTCATTAGCACTTTTAGGCTAAAATTTCCTCTATTAAAATCAAATATTGTTTGCCACCTTGGAAAGCAAACCAAAGACAACAAAGCATAGAGTCAAAAATTAAAAAAATCAATTAATTGTCCAAGACAAGTAAAGGCCTGAAACAACTATTGCCCCACTAGGGTGAAACCAACAACAAGAGATAAAACGAGTAGCCTTAGTGGAATGTAATTTTTGAGACAACAAGAAAAATAAACTAAATAGAGACACAAAGAGAAGCATATCTTCAGCCCTAAGAGCCAACTTGAATAGAATGAACTGAAATGAAAATGTATGGAACCTAAGCATCAGGATGATAATGAAGTATCAGGGTTGATAGCTTGTTCCTCAACCTTGCATGGAGGAAATGGATAGCTAGGCAAAGAACCCATCTCAAACTTTGCTAGCTAGCCTTCCATGTAAAACATAAGATCTCTAATCTCATCTAGCCTATTCAAAAGATTGACCTGGGACTGTCTCCTATCAATTGATATTTTTCCTAACAACAACTTGACATGCCAATATAAATCAATAATATACAGATAATGATTTTGGCAGTCTTGTGAATTACCTGTATTTGGAACCCAAGATGCAGTGGCATCCATGACATATGAATGGAGAGTGGCTTGCATTTCATGAAAAATTTCTTCCTCCACGAGATGAATCACCTCTTGACTATCAAGAGATATGTTGGCATGGAAGTTGTGGCTAAAGCTTCTGCTCATTTATAGGACTAAGATCCACGAGAAGCACCGGGATCACTAATGCCACACCAACAATGATCTCTCTAATGCATTATGGCTATAGTAGGTGTTGTGGCCAACAACAACCCCCCTTCTTATTTGGTGTTATTACTAATACTAAATAAGTGGGGACCCTTAGTCAAAAATTAAAAAAATCAACTAGTGCTTATATTTCCTTTTTCAATAAAACTTACCATCTTAAACTTAGGAGAAAACCCTTAAAAAATAAAAAAACCTAAGTTTTATGATAAAGTAGGATTATTCCTTAGTAAATATCGCATCGCAAGAGGATCATGAATACCCCCTTGCAAGCCAAATTCTAAAATTACGAAATCGCGATATGGGACAATGGACATATATCGCATCTCATGCGTCAAACATCCCTCACATTGGAAAATTTTAAATTGCCGATCTGCGACGGCGCATATCGCAAATCGCAGGAAACAGATTAACGAAAATCGTCATATGCCATGCTCCTGCGATATCGCAATATTGCGATATTGCGATAGAGAAATTCTGCGATATTGCGATAGAGAAATTCTGCGATATTGCGATAAAAGCGGCAATGTGATAGAACGATTATGCGATAATGCGATATTGTGAGTTTGTGATATAGCAAGCAAGCGATGTCATGATTCTGCGATATTGCGAAGCAAATCGCAAAATCGCTTCATCACAGATCTTGCAGGCTCGTGGTTCGAAAAAGTATTTTCCATAAACCAAGACCTGGTTATGCGCTTTAATGCCAATTAATGAGTTAGTTGCCAGTAATTAATGGAATAGGGTTTCGTGCTTATCAAAAAAATCATTTCACGTAAGGTGGTGTATTTTATATGTCTTCAGCATTTAAAGCTTTCCCGTCACCTTTCCTTATCATTATTCTCACTTCACTTGTAAATTGCAGGAACGAAGAATAGAGAATGATACAAAGCAGTATGCAGGATACTATGGGAAAGAAAGGCAAAGCCCCGAGCTCTGAAGAAAAGGAAATGGCGCCCTTGTATACAGACACCGCCTGCAACCGAGATGCTGGTATTGCTACCTGGGAAGGCATGTACAATCTACTTGAGGAAGAGAATCCCAGAGTAATGGAGGTCGAGGCTACTGCAGGCTCACATAGTTCCTCCGAAGCATCCCTTACAGAGCTAGCTTGTTCGTTCTTACATCGAATAGTGGCAAGGCCCAGAATTATTCCATATACGGACATGGTTAAATGGATACTGGACAATGCTGATATCAGAAACAAACAGTTTAAGACTCAGGGTCAAGAGCTTACGGAATCATTACTTTTACAAATTTTGAGCTTTATATCCGCTAAAAGAAAAAGCGCAAAAGGCGAAAAACGCACCAAGGAAGCCTGGATCAAGAAACGGAGGCAGTTTCCGATGCGCGATTAGCGCTGAGCAAAACTTCTTGAAAAGGAAAGCTTCTAATGGCTCAGTCACCTGCAAGCCCAAAAATTTGCAAGAAAGCAATGATAGAGGTAAAAAAGCAAAACTTGAATCCTAGACCACTGGTATTTGTTAGAAATATCTTCAAAATGGTATAAACCTAGGCACAACAATTATAGACAGACTGGAGATAGAAGGCTCAAGAAAAGGAAGAATCAATCCAAAGGTTAACCAAATTAAATTGGGATTCTTACTGGATGTACTTGGTAAAACCACACAGCCAGTGCATGACTCTCAAGTGCATCATCAATTCTGCCGAGAAGATGGCGCCAGCTCTTACCGATTCTGTTTTCTCAGCACAGCTAAAATCGGAAGTCGGCCAGCCGACTCTTCTCAGACAGATGCTGAACGCGTGCGATTTCAAGGATCAGATACACAGTTAGTTAGTAATTTTAGTATTTTTATTTTTAATTTTGTTTTATTTTTGCCTAAGATAAGGACGGTCATTTAAACCGCATCCTACATTTTTGTAATAATTTATTTTTAGATTTAATTAGTAGTATTTAAACCCTTCTCATGCATTTAGAGAAGGGTCCTGAAATTTGTCAAAAACTTATCCCCAGAACATGCACTTTTGTACCCTCTGAGGAGGTTTTGATGAATGAATGGAACATAATTTATTGATATCTACATTTAATATCTGCTACTGATGTTGCACTTCTGTACTCTTAGTGGATGTTGGATTAAGAAGAGATAAATCATTATCACTTGAAGCTCATGAGTAGGACTAGTTATAAATGGTACTTCTATCTCTTAACTATTTCTGCCTTTGTGTTAAAAGTGATATTCAAGTTTAGTTGTTTATATATTAATGTGTGAATGCTTGAGTTATCATTTGGCACTTTTGTACGGTGATAGCTATTTATTTATGCTTAATGTATGAATAGCTTATTATGCGATATGTTTTTCGCAACTATTTCGTCTAACTTTTTATACGAAGTGGTTCATCTTTATTGAATTCTTTTCTCATAGCAGTTGAATGATATTTATTACCAATTGTTATTTGAAATCATTTTAGATCGCATAATAGAAGGATTACACCCCGGGTTAGTGTAGAATTAGATGTTTCTGTTTATTAGAATAAAATTTGCATGTTATTAGATTAGAGTTAGAATTAGAGCATCTCACTTAGGAACTTTTAGAAGGGAAATATCAATTCTTCACACACACACACATAAATTGGGAAACTGGTCCCATATCCCCAGTCAAACCCACTATACCAAACGGAAAAGGAGCTGCTAACCAAGGTCCGGACCGGGTGGGTATCCCCCTTGTTGTAGACCCGATTTTCGGGGCTTCAACATATTTGGCGCTAGAAGGAGGGCCCGAACTGTGAATGGCAAGTAAATCCAAATCTAAATACCATTCTGAGAGTAAATCACCCTCACCTTCTCCCCCGACTTCTCCATTACATTTAGAATCTTTAAATCCAGAGCCAGAAGTCACTGGAGCAACAACCGTTGCTACAAACCCTGACATTTCAGAACAGTCTACTATTGAACCTCCTAAAGTTGAATCTTTGATTCACAAACTTTAGCGATTTTCTATATCTCCTCAAAAATCTGATAAATCTCAAGGCAGTGTGACTTCGCAATATAACCCTGCTCATCCTCTTACCAGATTAAAGAGTGAAAAGTTTGGCGTTCAGCCAACCGAGTTACCTCTACCTACAAGGAAGAGAGCAAGGAAATCTCCTAAAGGGTTCGATAGCGAGACTCTTTCATCATCATCATCCATCTCAACCTCTTCACCGTGAAGTCAACCATCCACCCCTCCACTTCAGATCATTGTCCACCAGCCCACCGACACTACCACATCTTCTTCTCAATCATCTGGAGTCATAATATCCTCATCTTCTCAACCGCAGGGATCATCTTCTGCAATTTCCTCTGTTAGCAGTTCAGCAATGGCTCAATCTCCATGGAATAACCCAGGGGCAGTCTTAATGCTTGCACCCTTGAGTCAGCTACCAGCCCATCCTGAAAAATGGCTGCCTAAGTTTAACCCTGAAGTAGGCATGCTAGTAGAAGAACATATGAATAACTTTATGCTATCCATAAATCTTAATGGAGTTATCAATGAAGACGCTGTTGTCTGACTTTTTCCTTATACTCTGCAAGGAACAACCGGATCATGGTATTTCTCGTTACCATCTGGATCTATTACTAGTTGGGAGATTTTCCAAGAACAATTCTTGATTAAGTTTGGTGATGATAGGTCTACGGCAACACTGATCAACGACCTGTCTAACCTTAGGGCTGAGTCAAAAGAACCTATCAAAGATTTCAATTGATGTTTCAATAAAATCATAAATAAAATTCCTGCTGCTTCCCAGCCTAGCGAAGAAGTGTGAAGTGAATGGTACATTACTGCTTTACCATCAAACATAGCAATCTTTGTTGATAGGTCTAATAGAACAACTTTAGTTGAAAATATGAAAGAAGCAATAGCAGTAGAGAAACGTATTATAGCCCTAGAAAAGAAAAACGCAATAGAAGAACGAAAATCCAAGAAGGTTACTTTCAAGGAAGACCCTAAGAAAAAACAATTGAAAGATCCATTCGATTTAGAAGGATTGCAAAACGTTTTGAAGACCATGTCTAACGAGATGGTCGACATTAAGAAACAAGTGGCAGAAAATCTTCTAAAAAACCATACAGACCTTTTAAAAGAAACCCTTCAACCGATTCCAAACCCCCTAACGCTATTACAAGTGCTGAATCCGAAGAAGAAGAAGAGGAAATTGCTACTGAAGAACATACCGATGAAGAGGAAGTTGTAGAATTACAAGGTATGTGGGATTTCATCCTCCTAGACAAAGAGGATCAAGAGGCATCCCCAGTTAGTACTCGCAGCAGAAATCAACTTGACCCTCCTCAACCTACACCTAAGCCAAAGAGTGCAAGCTCAATGACTAAGGATAAAGTCACAGCCAAGAAGACGTCACCTAAAGCGACTCAAACCAGCCGAGTCCAAATAGACCCATCAAATCCATCTAAAACATTGATCGTTTCAGATGAAATGGAGTATAATATCATAGAAGACATGAAAAATACTAGGGCCAATATTATTTTTTTTCTAATTGAGAAAGTTAAAACACCAACAAAAGGTACTTTTGAAAGAATTGCATGTTGTACCAGTTGCGCCTTTACCAGCCGTTGTAATCTCTCAAGCTTCCCATGACATGGGAAGACCTCCAACTAATGCGATGAATAGAGTTGATCCAAACGATATCACCTTAATTGGAGGTAGATCGAGATCTCATACTCCCCCATTTCTTCTTATGAAATTTTTAATAAAAATGTGCATAATTGCTTAGTGGATTCTGGAGCTTCATCGAATATTTTACCAAAGTCAATATGTGCAAAATTGAATGTTCAACCATAGAAATCTACTGTGCGCATAGTTCAGCTAGATCGATCGCAAGTCGAAGTGATTAGCGAATTAAATCAGGTCACCATAAGGCTATCATCCAACCCAAAGGTATGTCAAGTAATCGATATTTTAGTTGCTGATATTCCGGAATTTTATGGCTTAATTCTTAGTAGAGATTGGTCAGAAAAACTTCATGGATACTTTGCAACTGACTGGTCACACATGTGGCTCCCTTACAATGGTAAACCAAATCAGATAAAAGTTGAGCGGGAAAGACATCAGAAATACATAGTAATAGAACTCGAGGGAGAAAATGAACCAGTAGCATATAATTCTAACATCATTGGAAACTATTCAGTAGATTCTTTCCTAGGAAATTTTAATGCTCATACTTCACCTTACTTAGAACATTCTATTTTATCTCAAGTAGAAAATTTCTCTCAAACAGATAGTTCTAGATGTATCAATTTTATAGATAGTCCTGTAAATAAATCTTTATTTTGGAAATTATTTTTTGATGGTTCTAAGTCTAACGAAGGAGCAGGAGCAGGATGCGTGTTAATAAGTCCAGAGGGAGATAAGACTATGCTAACTTGCAGACTCGAATTTGATTGCACAAACAATACAGCAGAATACGAGGCTTTAGTCCAAGGGTTGTACAAAGCAATCAGATTAGACGTCAAATATCTTCAAGTTTTCGGAGATTCTGAAATTGTAATCAGACAGGTACGTAATACTATACATTGTTTATCAGGTCATTTAAAACATTACCAATCTTTAGTCCAAGATCTGACTGAACACTTTATAGCATTTAATATTTCATCAATTCCCAAACTCCAGAATGCTAGTGCAGACCTCTTAGCCAACGTAGCTTCCAAACTCATTCCTTCAGAAGATTTTAACCCTGATCGATTTTCAATTGAATTAATTTTTAGACCATATATTCCTAATAACATTACCAATTGGAGGATTTTCAACGACGATCCTGATATTGTGAGTTTCCTCACATCTGAAGGATCCTACACCAATCAAATAATTGACGAAGACCAACATGACCGACAATTGCAACAAGATAGCACTAACAATGCTATACCAAAGTCAGTAGTCAAGTTAGAAGATCTTTATGATTTGAAAGATCGGTTTAAAAGATCTACCAATTCAAAACTCCAAAGTTCAACTCTGAATTATGAATTAGTAAATCTAGGAACTGATACCAAACCATAGAATATCAATTTAGGCCTTGGTCTAGCTCCTGAAGAAAAATTAGCGTATATTTGTCTCTTGAGACAATACAAAAGTGTCTTTGCTTGGAATTACGATGAACTCAAAACGTACGACACATCCATCATCCAACATACTATTCCAATGATAGACAATGAAAAACCTGTCCAACAAAAGTTGAGAAAGATCCATCCCAATTTAGAAAACCAAATCAAATCTGAACTCAATAAGTTATTGAAAGCCAAAATAATTTTTCCCGTTCGACATTCCAAATGGGTTTCCAATATGGTCCCTGAAAGAAAGAAAAATAGAGACATTAGAATCTGTATTGACTTTCAAAATCTTAGCAAAGCCTGCCAAAAGGACAATTTTCCTTTACCTCCCATGGAACAAATACTACAGGCGGTTGCGGGCTCAGAATTGATGTCCTTCTTGGATGGATTCTCAGGATACAATCAAGTGTTGGTACATCCCGATGATCAATTAAAAACCACATTCAGAACTAAATGGGGCACATACGCATATCAAAAGATGCCATTTGGTCTGATTAATGCTGGTGCCACATTTCAGAAAGCTATGGACATCGTATTCAAAGGGTTAGTTAATCAATCAGTGGAAATCTATTTGGATGATATAACTGTATATTCTAAGAAACGAAACAATCATCTTAGAGATTTAAAACAAATCTTCCAACGTTGTCAAAAGTATGGGATTTCACTCAACCCAAAAAAATCCTTTTTCACATTAAGTGAAGGAAAACTTCTTGGATTCATAGTGTCAAAATCTGGGATTCATATTGATCCTGACAGAATCAAGGAGATTTCTACAGTACCCCTACCTCACAACAAGAAAGCCATGCAATCTTTTCTTGGCCAGATTAATTTTGTAAAGAGATTTGTTCCAGATTTTTCAAGAATTGTGTCTCCTTTACAAGCAATGATTAAAAAGAACTCAAACTTTAAATGGGGCCAAGATGAACATGAGGCATTCAATCTGATCAAACAAGCAATCATTAATGCTCCATCTTTAGCAACTCCAAATTTTTCCGATCCTTTTATTTTATATACATTTGCCTCTGATAGATCATATGCTACGATACTCACCCAAGTAAATCAAGAAAAGGCAGAAGCCCCAATTGCTTTTTTCAGTTCCAATTTACAAGGGGCTGAGTTAAATTATTCAGATTTGGAGAAACAAGCTTATGTTGTTTTCAAAGCAATTAAATATTTCAGACCTTTTCTACTCAAAACACATACAAAAATCATAGTACCGTTTCCAGTGGTAAGAAATCTTCTAGTACAGAAGGATGTGGGAGAGAAAAGAGCCAATTGGGTTACCGCCTTACAAGAATATGACGTAGAAATCAAACTAGCAAATATTGTAAAAGGTCAAGGCTTTTGCAAAATGCTGGCCGGAGCATCGCTGATGTCCGAAATTCCATCTGCAGAGATACAAATGTACGAGGTAAGCCTAAACGATGTTGAGTCATTATACGCTGATATCATTAATTATCTAAAGAATGGATACACCTTCAAACCTTGATCATACCAAGAAAAGAGCTCTAAGGTTGAAAGCCAAACAATATCAGCTCGTGAATGATGTTCTTTTTAGAATAAATTATGATTCTATTCTCCTTAGATGTCTTGAGAAATCTGAAGCTGAAAAGTCTTGCAGGAACTCCATGATGGGCCAGTAGGCAGACACTACGCTGGAGACGCTACTGCTCATAAAATCTTACGCGCAGGCTATTACTGGCCCACATTGTTCAAAGACTCACATAACTACGTGAGGAAATGTCAAGTCTGTCAAACCGCTGCTAGGAGACAAAAGAAACCATCCTTGCCATTGCAACCAGTTAACATTGAGCAGCCTTTCGATCAGTGGGGATTGGACATAATAGGTGAGATCGTTCCTCACTCTTCTAAGCAGCATAGATATATCCTTACAACAACAGATTACTTTACTAAATGGGTAGAAGTAGTTCCACTCAAGACAGCTAATGCTGAAAATATCATCGAGTTCATAGATCAGTTCATAATCACCAGGTTTGGGTTGCCTTCTGCTTTAATGTTTGATAATGCATCATATTTTTCTGGTAATGCAATGACCGAATTTGCACTCAAAAGAGGTTTCAAACTCAAATACTCTGCCAATTATTACCCACAAGGGAATGGGTTAGCTGAATCTACAAATAAGAATTTAATCAGAATCATTAAGCGAACCATTGACCAAAATCATAAAAATTGGCATAAGTCTTTAATATACGCTTTATGGGCAGATCGAATAACGCAAAAAGCCTCCATCGGCACTTCTCCCTTTAATTTAGTTTATGGGAAAGAAGTGGTTCTTCCAACTCATTTGGCAATTCCCTCTTTAGCCTTGGTTCAATATATTGATGAAGCACCAACTTCTTCCTTACAACTAAGGCAACAGTCAATAATCAAGTTAGAAGAACAACGGGAACAGGCCAAGATAACTCACGCTCATCATCAAGCCTTAGTAAAAGCCTCTTTTGATTCCAATATGATATCCGGAAAAGATTTTCAGATGGGAGATCTAGTTTTAAAATGGGACAAGGCTCATGAGGAAAAAGGGAAACATACAAAATTTCAACGAATGTGGCTTGGCCCTTTTCAAATCATAGAAGTCATAGGTCCATCTACATTTATGTTACAGGATTTAACAGGAAAAAGAGATTCTTTACCTGTTAACGGTCAGATTCTCAAAAAATATTTTCCATAGGAGATCATTCTTCTATTTTGTAGAATAGTTGTTTTAGTTTCATAATAAAACCGGTTGTAAATGGTTACATTCGGGATTCATGAAAAAGACATAAATTCTCTTTTAGATTTTGTTTTTCACTTGTATAAATAGAATTCTTTTTAGAAAATTGATCATTATTATTGAAAGATACAGTTAAAAGTTCTAGGCCTAGAAATGATGCTAGTTTCAACTGTATAAATTTTGATAAAAAACGACTTTTAGTAAAGAAATTGTTTTGCATCAGTCCAATGAAAGGTATCAATAATAAAACGAAGATTCTCTATAGAAAATCTCTTTCCAAAAAACTCTATTATTGTCGTCCAGAGCCATCTTAAGGAAACAATGACTTCCTCCCCACCTAGGAAGCTACAACGTTCAGGGAACGATCCAATGATACACTTTAAACTTAAAGAGTAAGAGGTCTCATCACGAGCCGACTTATCATGATCATAGATATTATAGCTTGCTGACTTTGCCAATACTGCATACCACAACAGGGCAATGACTCAAGATTGTTGCAATCAAAAGACAAGGGGTCTCATCACGAGCCAGCTTGTTCAACAAAGTTATAAATCAGTGAATGACTGTGTCATAAATTGGCTACCAAACCAAGACATTGTTCTTTAAGGATAAAAAAGAAAATGAAAGCGATAAGTGTGGATATGGATTTCTCTTTGAAAATTGTAAATTTCTCTAAGTAGGATACAAGATCATTGCTGGGTAACAGGTAACCCTGTCGAGGCTATAAACGCCTGCTGGCAGCAGAGGCTCTACCTACGACAAATGAGCATATTCAAAACTGATTTACAGAGAAGGCTTTGTTTTTATCTTTATAAACTAAGTAATAACTGATGTAGATACAAGGACTAGCTTGAGGGAGTAAATAATCAAAGTTGAAAATAGAAGAAACAAAATATCATTGATAGGTAAAAGCATAATGCACTTTATCTTTCTATAATAAAGTTTGATTTCCTGGAAAATTTTCTGTTTTGGAAGTTAAGAAAATTCAAAAGAAAAGCAGAGATAACTGGTTCTTCCAAGTGAATCGCCAATTGTTGTGGCCAGCAACAACCCCCCTTCTTATTTGGTGTTATTACTAATACTAAATAAGTGGGGACCCTTAGTCAAAAATTTAAAAAATCAACTAGTGCTTATATTTCCTTTTTCAATAAAACTTACCATCTTAAACTTAGGAGAAAACCCTTAAAAAATAAAAAAGCCTAAGTTTTATGATAAAGTAGGATTATTCCTTAGGAAATATCACATCGCAAAAGGAGCATGAATACCCCCTTGCAAGCCGAATTCTAAAATTGCGAAATCGCGATACGGGACTACAGACATATATCACATCGCATGCGTCAAACATCGCTCACATTGAAAAACTTTAAACTGCCGATATGCGACGGCGCATATCGCAAATCGCAGGAAACAGATTAACAAAAATCGTCATATGCCACGCTCCTGCGATATCACGATATTGCGATAGAGCAATTCTGCGATATTGTGATAAAAGCGGCAATGTGATAGAACGATTATGCGATAATGCGATATTGTGAGTTTGTGATATAGCAAGCAAGTGATGTCGTGATTCTACGATGTTGCGATCTGTGATATTGCAAAGCAAATTGCAAAATCGCTTCATCGCAAATCTTGTAGGCTCGTGGTTCGAAAAAGTATTTTCCATAAACCAAGACCTGGTTATGCGCTTTAATGCCAATTAATGAGTTAGTTGCCAGTAATTAATGGAATAGGGTTTCGTGCTTATCAAAAAAATCATTTCATGTAAGGTGGTGTATTTTATATGTCTTCGGCATTTAAAGCTTTCCCGTCACCTTTCCTTATCATTATTCTCACTTCACTTGTAAATTGCAGGAACGAAGAACAGAGAACGATACAAAGCAGTACGCAGGATACTATGGGAAAGAAAGGCAAAGCCCCGAGCTCTGAAGAAAAGGAAATGGCGCCCTTGTATATAGACACCGCCTGCAACCAAGATGCTGGTATTGCTACCTGGGAAGGCATGTACAATCTACTTGAGGAAGAGAATCCCAGAGTAATGGAGGTCGAGGCTACTGCAGGCTCACATAGTTCCTCTGAAGCATCCCTTACAGAGCTAGCTTGTTTGTTCTTACACCGAATAGCGGCGAGGCCCAGAATTCTTCCATATACGGACATGGTTAAATGGATACTAGACAATGCTGATATCAGAAACAGACAGTTTAAGACTCAGGGTCAAGAGCTTACGGAATCATTACTTTTACAAATTTTGAGCTTTATATCCGCTAAAAGAAAAAGCGCAAAAGGCGAAAAACGCACCAAGGAAGCCCGGATCAAGAAACGAAGGCAATTTCCGATGCGCGCTTGCTGAGCAAAACTTCTTGAAAAGGAAAGCTTCTAATGGCTCAGTCACCTGCAAGCCCAAAAATTTGCAAGAAAGCAACGATAGAGGTAAAAAAGCAAAACTTGAATCCTAGACCACTGGTATTTGTTAAAAATATCTTCAAAATGGTATAAACCTAGGCACAACAATTACAGACAGACTGGAGACAGAAGGCTCAAGAAAAGGCAGAATCAATCCAAAGGTTAACCAAGTTAAATTGGGATTCTTACTGGATGTACTTGGTAAAACCACACAACTAGTGCATGACTCTCAAGTGCATCATCAATTCTGCCGAGAAGATGGCGCCAGCTCTTACCGATTCTGTTTTCTCAGCACAGCTAAAATCGGAAGTCGGCCAGCTGACTCTTCTCAGACAGATGCTAAACGCGTGCGATTTCAAGGATCAAATACACAGTTAGTTAGTAATTTTAGTATTTTTAGTTTTAATTTTGTTTTATTTTTGCCTAAGATAAGGACGGTCATTTAAACCACATCCTACATTTTTGTAATAATTTATTTTTAGATTTAGTTAGTAGTATTTAAACCCTTCTCATGCATTTAGAGAAGGGTCCTGAAATTTGTCAAAAACTTATCCCCAGAACATGCACTTTTGTACCCTCTGAGGAGGTTTTGATGAATGAATGGAACATGATTTATTGATATCTGCATTTAATATCTGCTACTGATGTTGCACTTTTGTACTCTTAGTGGATGTTGGATTAAGAAGAGATAAATCATTATCACTTGAAGCTCATGAGTAGGACTAGTTATAAATGGTACTTCTATCTCTTAACTATTTCTGCCTTTGTGTTAAAAGTGATATTCAAGTTCAGTTGTTTATATATTAATGTGTGAATGCTTGAGTTATCATTTGGCACTTTTGTATGGTGATAGCTATTTATTTATGCTTAATGTATGAATAGCTTATTATGCGATATGTTTTTCACAACTGTTTCGTCTAACTTTTTATGCAAAGTGGTTCATCTTTATTGAATTCTTTTCTCTTAGCAGTTGAATGATATTTATTACCAATTGTTATTTGAAATCATTTAATCGCATAACAGAAGTATTACTCCCCGGGTTAGTGTAGAATTAGATGTTTCTGTTTATTAGAATAAAATTTGCATGTTATTAGATTAGAGTTAGGATTAGTGCATCTCACTTAGGAACTTTTAGAAGGGAAATATCAATTCTTCACACACACACACATAAATTGGGAAACTGGTCCCATATCCCCAGTCGGACCCACTATACCAAACGGAAAAGTAGTTGCTAACCAAGGTCCAAGCCGGGTGGGTATCCCCCTTGTTGTAGACCCGATTTTTGGGGCTTCAACAATAGGCAATAAGACATCACATGGAATGAGACTGATATGGGAGGGGGGACACATGAGTCAACCATGAAGGAGAGAGGCCATGATAATTTTCTAGGTAAGTTGAAGTGGCAATGTACTTGGGACTAGACCTTATCCATTGGAAAAGGCTGGTAGTAGAGGAGGGAAATTCAATAGTATGGATGGGAGGAAATCCACCCAAGAACCTAGTCGAGAGTCTAAGCGTATGGTGGGCATGAACAAGAGAAGTAGGAGATGATATAGGAGGAAGAAAATCTCAAGCCAACATCCAGGGACGAGGAACATACTAGAGTGCTCTCTGTTTCCATAGATGCATATAATTCAACAAGATTTATAAGGGGTCTCTGCCTTCCTCCTTGGGAAGCGAGGTCCCATAAAGCCTCAAGTGGATGATGTATGAAGGGGTGGTGGCGGGAGGGTTTTTTAAGTCATTACCCCACTAAATACACCTCATACACCCCCTATTGGGCTACTAATATCCAAGGGAAAATTTTCTTGGCAATCATGTTCCAATGAGGAAGCATGGAAGTGGAACAAGGTGAGTTATTGAACATAGAATGGGTGATACATCTATCGTTGGCTAACCATTCAGATAACTTGTTTTTCGATCTAGTAATATGACAAGAAAAGGAAACATAAATCTAATGAAGAATTTCCTCAATGCAATCTAGGAAACGTTCCAGTATCTAACTTTTGACGATCTATAGAGAGGTGGACAAATAATGTTGTTACCAGACAATTATTTATTTCTAGTAGACTAATGAGAACCCCTTCTACACTTACCACCTTTAAAAACATCACTATTGTGATAAAAATATTAATATCATGTTTTTATATTAACAATGGGTAAAGAAAATTGTCTTTTATTAATTTTGAAATTTATATTTTAAACTTAATATATATATATATATATATATATATATATATAGATATATATATATATATATATATATATATATATATATATATATATATATATAGATATATATATATATATATATATATATATATATATATATATAGCATTATTAACAATATTGTAAATGTAAGGTGATTTATTAAAAAAACAAAATTAAAGAAAATTCATTAATATCATGTAGAATGTAAGATTACTTTTATTTTTGAAGCATAGTTAAAACAAAAGCATAATTGAAGACATTTATTTACTCACTCCATTTAACTATAATTATTCTAATTTGGTCTTTTTTATTTAAAATTTGTTATCATGTTTTCGAGGAAACAATTGTTATTATTAGTGTGATGGCTTAGATGCTTTGTAACAAAGTTGGTTCCAAGGAGAAGGTCAAATGGAAGAAAGGTTGATGGTATTAGTTAACAACTTTTCTAAAGCTCTTTAATTCAACTTAGGTATACTACCTACAAAGTAAGTTGCTATAAATCATATAAATTATGAGAAACTAAACCCTAGTATAGAAAATCACATGGATTTAACTCATCAACGTGATGGACTTTGTACTACTATTATTTCTATCGATTCTTCTAAAGATTTTGAACTTCCTTATTGTAGCTTAGTTGGAAGAAACAAAGTTCAACTCAAGGTATGGTTTGTTGGAGATTTATTGGGACTTAAACATATGGTGGTTCCTAAACACTAATGTAGGATGTTTAGAGTCATAACTTCTAGAAGGTGAGAGGAAACATGAAAGACACAAGTGTATTAAAAACTGCAGGACCCTATCAATGCTAATTGGAAAAATTGGTGCTTATAGTTAATTTTCTAGGTAAAATGATGAGCAATGAATATTTGAAATACTATATCTAATACACAATCAATCACATGGTTAGATACATTCCATGCATCATGACTTTGGCAAAGGGATGGTTCCATTATATGTGCTTACCGAACAACAAGTTGTAGATATCTTCACCAAACCTTTGGCATCACCAAGATTTATTTAGTTATGGTTGATGCTCAGAGTGAAAGAAGTTTCCCTTGGAGGGTCACCTTGAATTCTCTTTCATCTCCTCATTCATAATTTCTCTTCTTATTCTGCTTTTTCTTTCCCTTTCTTTCTCTCTTTTGGGGAGGAGTTGTTCCTTATGATTTTTTCTCATTTTATCCACTTATGAGATGTCATACATGGGTACCTTAGCAAGTCTTATTTCCAGGAACATTTTTTTTTCCTCCCCATGTTTCACTTATGGGGTAATGTTAGAGTTCCAATAAAAAAACGTTGAAACTTGTAAGCTTATATAACAATCTTATATGCTAAATTGTGAAGTTTATCTTCTAGTTACCACTAGAATCTTTCTTTGCTACTATAAATAATATTGTTGTCTAGTTCAAGCTTAAGTAATGGAGGACATATTCCTTCATTTCTTCAATAGCTTCTCTTCATGGACGTGTTTTTTCTTATGTAGTCTGGTCTTCACGTGCCCCTTTACACATCTACAAGGTGAGAAAACACAACACTACCAATAAAATCATTTCAATGGGAAAGACATCAACACTCCAAACAGAGTACCCACATCATAGGATTAGCATGGCTTAGTTGAGAAACAAGTATTTCTCATTAAACAATATGGAGTGAAATGTCTTTAACTCTTGCAGTTACATCAATACTATCACATATTACTCCATCTATGATTTACTATGACAATTTTTATTTTAGCCTTAATCCTTCCTTTTCCATTTATAATTAAAGGATATACTATGCCTCTTAATGATGTAGTCATCTCATGCTTCACTCCATCATTTCTTGTTGTTATATTGTTGCAATTAATCATGGGAATCTATATTGCAAGTAAGATTTCAAGGGTTTAAAGAATTCAAGGGTTTTTCATCAACTTCAAGCTGGGAGGCTTGAAATGAAACATAAAGCATCACAAATTATAGAAAAAATTAAACACAAACACTTTCTTCCATAGTAACTAATAGATATTGGAATCCATAAAAGGTTATCATTGAACTACACAATGGAGAATTGGAAACATGATGTAGGTTTATCTAGTTTGATGAGTTTCCCAGCTCTATACAATTTAAGAATTTTCCAACCACTATGCTTCCTCATTTTTATCCTAGTAAAGCATACTAAATTTGTATTACATGAATAGATGTGGATGGATTGAGAACATAAATAAGTACAAAAATAATACTTGTCAAAAACAAATCTCAGATATGATTCCTTATCATCATTAATGGTTACAGTGTTATGCGCCTTTTCTTCATTCCTACTATAGCCTATCCATTCTTCCCTTAAATCTTAAATAGGTGTAATAATCTCCTATTATTTACCCTTGTTAGTCTTAATTATTGTTTTCTTTATTTAGATGAGCTTGAGAAGAGTCCAAGGACCTCTAAGTTGCTTCTTCTTTCTTAACTTGCACGGGTTGGTGGGATGATTTAAGAGATTCTAATTTCTCTAGAGGAAGAAAATTTATCTCCTTCATCAACTAAGGGATTGTCACGAGGAAATCCTTGAGAACATGGTGCTAGGTGGCACTTTTACATAAGAAAAATCCATTGTATAAGGAGGAACCTGATTTTTTAGCTAAGAAATGGGGGATAATGTGGGTGTTAAAGGGTCCTTATTAATCAAGTGGCATGCCTCCATTTATCCAACCCACCATGTGGGTTTTCTTAGAAATATCCTTGAATGACTAGTCTTTGAGAGATTAGAGCATTAGGAAAAAATTTCTCCTATCACAATCATGCTATGCATGATAAGGTTACTTATAATCCATTTTAAGTCTAGATATAATCTTTTAAAACCATATTGATTTCTATCAAAAATAATTTACTAAAATCCATGTGCACACATATGCACCCTTGTTGTATGATAAGTTAGTTCTTTGTTTCGTCATTTTTGAAATTTTATTAGAGCATTCCTAATATCACTTAAAGAATCATAACCCTAGAAATGCATAGGAAGTTTAGGTTGTCTTACAGAGGTATGGGGTGTGGAGAGGGAGTTTGAAAATGTGTCAAATGTTGGAGTGTTAGGCTTCATATAGAGTTGATATTTCCCCTAGAATTAAAATGGACCAAAGTTGAGGACCTGATCTTTGACCTCTTCTAAGTAAAATTATACTATAAATATTCCTTTGGTGAAAGGATAGATATAATCTCCTTCCTTGAGGTCTTGTTTCCAAGAGTAATAAATTCATCAATGGAGGTGTGTAATTTTAAGCTAAGGCCTATTTTTCATGACCCCATGGCCTTCTATGGTCATAAAGAACCTTTTGGGTGCACAACGAGCCCTTGAGCATGAGGCACTAATATGTTTCACTTCTGCCTCATGGAACACAAAGTTACTCCACCCAGGGTATGCCTCATAGTAAGTCTACTTATATAATCTCTATACCATAAATTATTTAATCAAATAACATAATTGTTCAATATAGTGTAAGCAATATTACTGTCACTTTTTCTTCAATTAGATTTCCATTCATAAATAAATGAACATTATATGAAAGACACCAATCAATCATTACTATCATCATACACATGCACAAATTTTATAAAGGAATAACCCTTTAACCTACTTATTTTATTAAAAATCACAGTTACAAAGTCCCCCCAATGCAAAGGCTTAGTTCACAAAATCCAAAAAGCCAAGAAACACCAAAAAATTACAAAGGACCCTTGTTCCAACCTCATAGACCCTACTAGGTCACCCGCCACCCTATCATTGGTCGTCTCCATCCTAGCGGGTTAGTCCAGTTTAGCTACAAGGTTCCTTGGTCCTACACGACTGTGGGCCCAAGTTGATCATCTCAGATCCTTCCCTTTGTCTTTTGTACCATTCTAAACTTCAATTACATCCCTTTTTTACTTGGTTCTTGTTACTTCGTTTCTTGTTATGTCTTGTCATGTGCCTTTGCTCTGTGTGGCTCTTGTACTTATACAAACTTTTCCATGCTTTAAGCAATTCCCTACCTCACACCTCGGGTTGACTCTCACATTGTTCCACTCTTGAATGTGTCATCTCTCCCATCATTCCACACTCAAATGAGTCATCTCACCCATGTGTGTTGGGTGCCTTGGGTCAGTCCAACTCATTTTTTGTCTAATTACCACACAACTTTCCCATTGTACATGCTTTCACAGCCACTCCTTCATTCTCACACTTGACTGACATGAGTTTGGTTGATTATTCGGTAGTTAGTTCCATGTTTCCATGGTACTTGGACCTTCATACCACTAATATGACATGTTTGTCTAGGTACTCAACTGACTACTTGTTCCACCATGGTACCTCCTCTTGGTCCAACATGCCTCAGTTCGATCTCCTCTCATCGTTCCATTGTTGGTCTACGAGTGTTTTGTCCTATTCCATGGGGTGTTCATACTGTCTCTCATGAATTCGTCCTAGACCTTTTTACCCATCACATGGCCTAATCGGGTACTTGGTTACTCACACCCATCATGCCACCAAGTTGCCCACATGCGGCCAATGGAAACCCTGTGTCGGTTTTTTAACACATTGTGTTGGTGCACCCTCACCCAACATTCTCTTTCATTGCCTTTATTGTGATATCTTCATCAGAAATTGTGTTATGGATATGTAACCCATGGAACATTCCTCGATTAAAGGCTCTCCCAACTCTAGGGAATAACATCCTCCCCCACTTAAAGTTATTTCCATTGCAGCAATAGTCGAACCACAACCCTGTAGTCATCTTACACCAAATATCATCATCATGATGAATCCTTTTTAGATGATATCTCTAACTACATTCCTTGGCACATGTGCTCTCTTATGGCATACTTCTCATCCTTTAGCCTCAAAATGCTTCACTTGTGATCATGGTGTAGGTGTATCACCTTATGCACTCTATGTTTTGTGGTTTGCTTAGTAGCAAGCATTTTGAATGTCGATGTTGAGTTACCAATCCTGAATCTTTTCAACATCTTAGACTCATCCTTGTCACTTGGCCTACACATTAAGCTCCCTTATCTCATAGACTAACTGGGTAGCTAATCTGACCATCACTCCTACTTAATGAGAATGTACCTCCTCCTATCACTTGTTCCTTTCTTCATGCTTCTTTCTACTTTCCTATCTCAACACTCTTGTTGTTGCTTCTTGATTCCCTTTTTCCAGTCATCCCTTATGGTTGCAATACCTCCCCTTTGTTTTTTCAAGAGGAGACACCACATGCCTCCACTATCCTATTATAATGTGAGGGGGCTCATAACACCCCTCCCATACTATTATCTACTATTGTGTCTGGCGAGTAGTCCTCCTCAATATATCTTCCAACTACTTCAACTTCTCTATTAGAACATCCCATGCTCTTCAATCTTCTTGGTGTCAATTGGAAGTCATATATGCCCATAAAATACTGGGAATACTCCAAAATGGAGGTAGGATCCCTTCCTTCCCCTTCTCCCTCAACAATACTAAACCTTCACATTTATTATTGCTTGACATCCATGTTGTACATGGCACATACTTGAGAAGGGTTCTCACTTCTTATGTCAAGAGTCGATCTTCTCGAAAGGCTCTCTGTCTTCACCAATACTCAGTTTCTTTGCTCCAAATGGTGATGTCAACCCATATTATTACGAACCACTGATGCATATAACCCATCATTTCATACCTCGATGGTTTTCATCCTGGGTCAATACCCCAATTTGTTATTCCTTTCTAGTGGAACATGTATGGTTGTTTCTCCTCCTAGAAACACAAACTCTTCCATAGAAAGTGTAGGTGTTTCCTTGGTTGATTCCAAGAAATATTGACCCAATACCATGGCACAATCATCTAATGGAGATATTCCTAGATCTATTCCCCCAAACCAGTGTGCCACTCTAACTGGAACTGTGTACCACTCTAATTGGAATTGCATTAAATGCTTATGTCATTCCCCTTTCTATTTAATTAACTGTTTTTAACATACATTGTTTATGATTCTAGGGGTGTCAAATGGACTTGTCTGCCTCCTCACTCAAGATGCTATGAGTTGCTCCTGAATGCATAAGAGCTACTAGCTTTTTTCCCTAGAAGGAAACCCCTTGGTTTATATGAAGGAATTGTAGAGAAAGAGAGAGGAGACTATGTGAGAGCAAAGAGGGAATTATAGCATATCTGTTGTAGGTTGTATCTCTTCATTTTGTTGGATAATATAAAAGGAAGGAATGGTTGTTTCTCCATGTACGTAGCCGAAATTGGGTGACCCACATATATCTGTGTCTCTCTTGTTCTATGTGATTTATGTATTTTTGTTTCTGCAATATTTTGTGTATTTCATCGCTCTGTTAATTAATTTTTAACATGTCTAACTTCTTGGACCACTTTCATGTAATATTTTGAGTGCTTTTCAAGGACCTTTCTGCATGATTCTCCCATGATGATCATTCATAGGCCATTCCTAAGAGATAGTGCATCTTCAACTTGTACTAAGAACCAATAGCCAAAATCCCCCTTTTCCCCATTGAAAATTGATTACAAAAGCCCCTTCCGAAATAACCTGCAAACAGAAGGAAATTGTTTCTGTATTTTTCCTTTGGATCTTGCTTCTTCTAGTACCACTTATAGAGAACCAACAATGAAAATGTCAATTCTAGTACCACTTTTTTCGATACAACTCTTATATCTTCGTGTGGTTAAAAGATGCATTGTTACTTGAGTGGTAGATCTAATACCAACTTTTAGTTGGTAGAAACAATAATGTTGCCAACTCCTTTACTTCCACCTATATATAGTACATGTATCAACTTATTGATACCAACTATCATGACCCCAAGTCCTTTTAGGGTCACAAGGCATCTTTTGGGCGTATTGTGATCCCTCAGGCATGTGGCATTGATGTGTATCACCTATACTTCATGGAGCAAAGAGTTACTCCACTTGAACTACGCCTCACTATAAGTCTACTTATAAAACCATATAGCATTAGCTACTTAGTGGAATATCATAACTCTTCAATATAGTGTAAGAAATATTATTATCGCTTCTACTTCCATTAGATTTCCATTCATAAATACATGAGAATTATATGCAAGATATTAATCCATAATTAAAATCATAATACACATTCACATATTTATAAAGGAATGACCCTCCAACCTATTTCGTTTGGTAAAAATCATAATTATAAAGTTCCATTGAGACAAAATCTTGGTTCATGAATCCACAAATCCAAGAAACCCCCAAAAAATACAAAGGACTCTTGTTCCAATGACACTGACCCTAATAGGTCAATCGTCACTATATAGTGGGTTATCCCCACCCTATTGGGCTAGTTTGGTTTGGATACAAGGTTCCTTAGGTCCTACACGACCACATGCTTGATTCACTTGTCTCAGTTCCTTCCCTTTTTCCTTCACATCATCCCAACCTTCTATTGCATCCTGTGTTAAACTTGAGTCTTATTCCTTCATTCTCTTGTGATGTCTTGTTATGTGCCTTTCCTCCATGGGGCCATTCTACTTATATTACTCATTCCATGCTCCATGTGGTTCTCTACCTTATGCCTCAGGCCAAATCTCACATCATTCCACTCTTGAACGACTTGGCTCTCCCATTGTTCCACTCTTTAATGAGTCAAATCAACCATGTGTGTTGGGTGCCTTACATCTAGCCAACTCATCATTTCACCCAATGCCCACCCAATTCACCCATATGATGTGCCTACCCCGCGACTACGCCATTCCACTCCACTCAGCTTATGTGACTTCGGTTGGTCGTTTGGTCACTCGTTCCACATTTACCAATTGCTTGGCCCACTACACCACCAAGCCAACATATTCATCTAGGGACTCAACCGACTGCTCATTACACCATGGTGCCTTCCTCTCATCCCAACATGCCTCGTGTCGATCTCCTTTCATTGTTTGGTCGTTCATTTAGGGGTGCTTTGGCCCACATCTTGGGGCGCTCATGTTGCCTCTCATGAAATTGTCTTGGACCTTTTTACCCATTGCTTGGCCAAGTTGGGTGCTTGGTTATTCACATCTATTGTGCCACCAAGTTTCCCACATGAACCCAATGGAAACCCCAAGTGTTTGTTTGACACCTTTTCTTGGTGCACCGTCACCCAACATCCTCTTTCATCACATTTCTTGTGATGTATTCACCACAAATTGTGAAATAGAGATGCCTCCCATGGCACATGCCTTGGTTAAAGGCATGCACGACTCTAGGGCCTAACACCATTAAATCTATACATTATCCCATTGACTTTTCATAATGTTGATTACTTTGTTGCATCCTAACTACAAATATATAGAGAGTCCATGATTTGTAAAACATGTGAAGCAAAGGGCAAGAGTCCATTAGGGTCTCCATCTAACACATCATTAAAAGAGATTCTAGAGATTTCAGAAGTCGTGGGAGTACTTGCTCCAAATATTATTGATGT
This sequence comes from Pinus tabuliformis, assembly GCA_031772625.1. Classification (NCBI taxonomy): domain Eukaryota; kingdom Viridiplantae; phylum Streptophyta; class Pinopsida; order Pinales; family Pinaceae; genus Pinus; species Pinus tabuliformis. The sequence continues at coordinate 552,752,952 of CM062812.1, forward strand.
ACCTTTAACAAAGGTACTAACTTAATGAGAACTCTCTAGACTTCCATTTTTTAACATCTCACAGGTAATGGCAATTTTTAGCCTTGAATGAGAAAGTGGCACTATCAATAGCACCAATTTTGTGGAATTGGTAAAAAATTTGACTCGTTTGGAATCACGCCTTGTCAACTTGACAAAAACCTTAAAAGCAATCCTTAAAAGCACCCTTTTTTTAAGTTAAAAAGAAAAGCCATTTTGTAAACAAGTTAAAAAGAGAGATAAATCATAACCTCATTTTTGGAAAAAAATAAAAAGTAATTAATCTCCAAACAAATCATTTAAAAAAAAAAGGAAAACTTAAAAAAAAGATAAAAATAAGATGCATAGAAATTTAGAAGAATAAGAGAAAAAAGGAACTAAATTAAGAATAAAAAGTTGAAAAAATACAATTTTGAAAAAAAATTGTGTTTCTATTTCCCAACATGTAATCATGTTGATGTAAGTTTCTTGATATATGATGCATGCAAATTTAATGGTGTCCTATGTTTCAAGTGGTCTCACTACCCATCATCAGAGATTAGAGAAAAGCATAATAGGTCTAAAAGTAGTGCTACGCTAATTATAAAGGAAGAATTAACCAAGTGAACGCTAATATGAACATTAAACAAGTTTTTAAGGAAAATATAAATATATATTTATCATAGGTCAAAATTTAATATATATATATATATATATATACACACACACACACACACACATATACACACACACACACGCACGTCAAAATCCTTCTATTTATATTTATATTTAATACATTATTTATAATTATTATTATTTTCTTAATTTCTTAAATCTCTTTTATGATATATATATTTCTTTTTTTATTTCTTTAATCTTTTATGATAAATATATATTTCTCTTTTCCTTAAAAACTTACTAACATTTCTCCTTTTAACATTCGTATTAACATTCACTTGGTTGATTCTTCCTTTCTAATCAACCCAACACTCTTTTTCAATCTATTAAGTTGTTGTTGCGTCCCTAATGATGGGTGGTGAGACAACTTGAAACATAAGGCACCATTAAACAAGGAGACAACATATATCTAGAAACTTACATCATTTTTTTTATCAACCTTATATAAATATTTATTAAGAAAATAATAAAAAAAATTATGTAAAAAGAATATCTAAAAATTAAATAAAATAAAACAATTAAAAAAATACACAATTTATAAACATTTATAATAATAATATCGTCCTAAGGATGAAACACATTATCTAGTTTGAAATGTATCAACAATTTAAATGTTCTATGTGATGGATCTGGAAGGTAGATCTTTGAATAATAATAATAATGAACCCAAATAAGCCCCAAGGGTTAGCTCAACTAGTCTAGTCCCCATTGTTAAGTACCTCGTCGATCAAGAGGTCACAGGGTCAATTCTCCTTGACGCCCTTGGGGTTAGGCCTTGCTAGTCTGACCGACGAGTTTTAAAAGATTACCTTCGAGATTGATCTACCCATACTTTCCTATGGGGAAAAAAGGAGCCCCAAGGGTTAGCTCAACTAGTTGAGTCACCGTTGTTAAGTACCTCGTCGATCATGAGGTCACAGGGTCAATTCTCCTTGACGCCCTTGGGGTTAGGCCCTGCTAGTCTGGTCGACGGGTTTTAAAAGATTCCCTTTGGGGTTGATCTGCCCAGATTTTTTGTGGATGTAATGGCCACCCAGTGACTGTGAACCACCCATTAAAAAAAAATTATGAACCCAAATTTAATGCACGATGAAGAATCACACTATCATTTGTTCCCTTACCCCACATCCAATTGGGATGCCTCCCTCCTCCACATTCCCCTCCTACCCCTTCCATCACCTCCCACTCCAACGTTGTTTGCTATAGTGTGTAGGAATGTGAGGGGAAGTGGGATGAATCACTTTACCCATGGGTTTTCGGTTGCAACATCTTGTGGGTCGAACAATGTAAGAAAGGGAATGGGGAGGGTGTGATTCTTAAAATCACCTTCCCCACTTTTCGGTTCAGTTTTATTATCATTATTGTTTTTCTTTGTTTTTATTTTTTAATCATAACCTAAAATTATACTTTGAAAATTTTCATTTAGGGCACAACTTTACATCAAGAAGAGATCACGAGGGGATCAAAATTGGGATGAAAGACTATTACAAATAATTTATTCCAAACTGTTAGATCATTGGAGAGCCACTCTATGACTATTACATAATTCACATGCCTAGTTGTAAGTATTTTCCAAAAAATTCGTAGGGATTCACAAAATTTTGCATACATCTTACATCAAAGAGATGGTGATATATCATCTTCTTGTGTTGATGTCCCTTCTAGAGCTGAGACTAGTCCATTGAGATCTAAAATGTGCATCTTTCGAGGGTTGATTGAATGACTAGATATAGAAGGTTTTGAGTTCCTCTTATTAGAAAACTGCTACAATTCTTCTGCTTTTTGATGAAAATCGAACAACTCATCCACAATATTTTTCATTATAGTTTTATGCTCACTGAGGAATTCCATGGTAGAGGTGCAACTAGATCACAATTTATTGTACTTTAGTTGAAGCACAATAATTTCATCTTGCAATTGCTTCAATTTCTCCCCCAATTGTTGATGTGGAACTCCAATCTTCCATGAAATTTTTAAAATTGTTTTGTGACCTTGATTCCTTCAATGTTTAGGTTCTTTGTTCAACTGGGGATGGAGAAGCCTTAATAATTGCAAGGGCTAAATACTCTTCAAAGAAAACAAAGTGTAGGAAGAGAATAAGGGTTGACGATTATTCCCTTCCACCTATAATTTTTAAACAGATCCACTGCTCTTAGTATTGATTTATTCCTCCCATTTTGACCCCGATTATCTAGATCACAACCCCAACTAATTGACCAATAAGATCGAATTCCCTAAAGTAGACGAAAGGAAAGGAATTGAATTCACCATGCTCCAATCAGGGTCAAAACATTACTAGTGTTAGAGTAAACATGGTATTCCATACAGGATGAACAAATTAAATAACCAGTCACATAACTAGATCAAAATCACAATGCTATTATTTTTACATGGCTAAAACCCTACAAGAGTGAAAAAGTCCACGACCCCCGACAACATGGCCACTTGAGGAAATTTTATTAATGCAAAAGAAAACATTTTACATAAGAGGTTTCTCACAATTGATCATCATCCATGACCCTTCATTCTCTTTAAGTAGATATCATGGACCAATTAGGTGTTAAGCCATGGATAAATAGTCTTTAGCGTCGAGGATAATATGAGCCATCAAATCACTATATGTCTAAAACATATTGTGACCATTGGATTACAACAAAACTAATGCATACTAAAGAAACACATATTTACCTAATAAACAAATTAGACCAATTTGAATTTAACTAACTCCTAAGTTTATATTTATCCTAAAACCCCCCCAAGAAAAACTTGGGATAGGATTGAAGGATTTACAAAGGTGACACAATGGGAGAAGGAAGGATACATTAGAGTTTATCCCCACCCTTAATGAAAACTTCTTGAACTCCTAACATACATCAAAGTTTAGAAAACTTTGCTTCTATAAGATATTATGTGAAAATGTTTGCCACTCTATCATTTGTAGGAAAAAAGTGCAGTTCAATAACTCAACCATGAAATAGTTTTTTGATTAAGTGCATTTGTAGTTCAATGTGATTACTATGATGATGCAGAAATGGATCTTTGGCAAGCTTGATGGCACTCTGATTGTCACACCTGTTATCCTCCACAATATCCCAAGGCTCAGAAGGGAGATCGAAGGAGGTAACCTCAAACCACTTAGGGTTCAGCAGCTAGCCATGCTAGATCGGAGAGGGATATCTCTATGAATGCACAACCAATGATGACTAGAATGGGAAAATATGTTAGGATAGATATGTTCAACTCTAGAGTTTTGAAGATTTTAGGGTTTAGCTGGATCAGGAGTTAAAAGCAGGGAACTAGGTCAAAAAATCAAAGGTTTCAACTGCAAGAGAAATAAAGGAGCAGGGTAGGTATGCTTTTGTGATACTTTGGGGCTTTTTCGATGTAGTGTAGGGTGAAAAAGTAGAGATCAAAATGAGAATGGAAAACATGAATTCATTTATCAGAGGATAGGTGACGTAAACATGAAATTCCTAACAAAACAGAGCTTAAACTTAAGAATTATGTTTAAAACCTATTAGGAAAATCACTGAAAAGCATAGATATGGAAAGAATATGAAATTATCATTCATATAAAACTATAACAAAGAGAAAACATTATTACAAACTCACAACACAAGAATTCCTGAATAATAGCTGCAATTGTCCTTTGGTTTTCTGCAAAAGTGATGAAGTACAAGCTCCAAGCGTTCTACTCATTGATGTCCAACATGTTCTATGACTGAAAACTAGATACATACAGACCAAAAGCATTTTCCCCTCTCTCAGGTTCGAATCCTTCAGTTTAGGAACTGATTACATGAGGTGTTCAACAAAAACACTAATGTCTAGGGAGGTTAAAACAAATCCTCCATTTAAGCTTTGACTAAACTACTCTCATAAATGAGGCCTAAATTTACAAGAAAACAACCTAACAAGCTTATTTACCTCTTATTACATCACAATTAAATTAAATATAAGTAATTACATCATGATAATTCGAATCTAGCTGATAAAATTGAGAAACTAGAGTTTTAGGCAAAAGCGCAATGTGCCAGGAGAAAGCGGAGCAAAATTTCTAGAATTGATTTTTGGAGGCCTTCTCGAGGTCCAAATCCTGATCTGAAAAGTGTTGGAGATAGGTTTGGATGTATGATACATGATATAATCTTCAATAACTGAAAAAGGTTGCTCTTAGCCCTCCAAAACTTCATTCTCCCATAGGTACTCTAAAAGCGCAACGAGCTCTTCAAAAAGAGGGCAGAGAGGTGATTTTTGAGTAGTTTTTGGCCTTTTCCACCTACCAAAACTTGCTGAAATTTTCTCCCAAGGGCTAGAAGTGATGTAAAAGTGATAAGAAATCCAAATATGCAAACCAAATGTCATTTTGAGCTCCCCATCAAAAGCGCAGCGTGGGGCACGTTGTGTTTTTTACCTAGTGATTGTCTAAAAAATTTCCAAAAATTCACAAAAACCAAAATTTCTTCAAATTTCTTCAAAATTGGTCTAGAGTTGCTCCATGAAGACCTGAAATGGTATGCTATTCTATGAGGGAAACATCAGCAAGAATGTCCAAATTAACCTTCTCTTTTTGCCTGATTAGGGTTTCCTTGATTTTTTCCTTCAACTGTTTGATCTTGACTTTGGAGCCCTGATTCCTTGTGTAGTAATGAGCAACCATGTGTCTTTGTAGTTTTTTGTCTCTATTGGCCCTCTTAAGAATATTTTCCAAATGGAAATTTATTTTGTCAAGCCAAAACTCCCTATTTTGATTGATTTCAGCTGCAATTAGGTCAACTGAAGACATTTGCTCTTTTGGTGGAGATTGTTCTCTTTGTTGTTGAAGTACCCTTTTGAGACCTCTAGTCCTTGGCCTCTTCCTTGTCATCTAATCTTGATGCTCATTTGAATCATCTGTGTCAACTACTACTTTTCCCTTTACATCTTTCCCAACATCAACCTTATGTTTATCCAAGAGTAGTTGATTTACCTTCAATTGCCTATTCTCATGCTCTAGGAATGAAATCGTGAAATTGGCCTTAGACAAGCTATCCTTAAGCTCTTTGATCTCAACATATTTCTCCATGATGACCTACTCTACTGTCTTATGCTCTTCATTAATCTTCAAGTCTACTATATCAGTGTCAAGATGGAATGGCTCATCATCTTGCAAAAGTGCCTCATGTTGTGATGGTGATCCATGTTCTACCAATGTAGGCTTGGCCCCTTCCACAATGTTTGGAGCCAACAAAAGCCTCCTTCCTCTCTGATATGTTTGAGTCACCTCAGGCCTAGATTTCCTATTGACTGCAATTTTGCTAGATCAGCCAATCTCCATATGCTTAAATGGTGTTGATGGTGTACTTTGGCTTGTAGATTGACTAGCAGAAGACAAAAACACATTTGACTGAATGAATGTCTCCCAAGTGATGTTCTTTCATGCAAGCTGATACAATACAATGATTTTGATGAGGTCATGGTGAAAAAGGCTGGTTTGATGATCACTTTGTATATGCTGCACTTTCTCTGCCATTTTTGCCAAGCTCTTGTAGAGGTAGTAGGGTAAGTTAAGTGATTTTACCCCTGTGAAATGCATGAGCAATCTGACATGATACTTGTACAATCTCAAAATCTACCTCACATGTAAAATACTTCATAATGATCCTCATCAATGGAGCAAGCTTCTCAAGGAGCTGTCCAAAAGGAAAAACGTTCTTAATGTTGTTCTTGTAGTGACTTTTAATGAAGAATTTTTAGTTTTGGACATCCAAGTCCAGGCTCTTAAACCATTTCTCTCCACTATTTGGTATCCCAGTGGCTGCTTCTATGGCTTCAGTTGCAATTGTGAAAATGACCCCTGCAACAATGACCTTATCTCTCCTAATATTAGTGGCAAACAAGCTAGTCAACTTGGCATGGTACTTGACTTGTTGAATTTGCTCACAGAACCCTAAACACCCTACACTCTGAAAGAATTGCTTAGACAATGAGGAGGACATCAGCTGATGGGTTTTGAGTGGTTCATACCTTGATATTTGACCTCCCTTATTATAAGATTTCTTTTCTTCCTCCATGTTGATAATTTGCAAGGAAAAACCCTAGTGGGAAAAATAGGGGAAGTGGATGAGGGGATATGATGAAGGGTTTAGGGAGGGGGAATGAGGGTAGGAAAATTTAGAGAAGTAGATAGGGGTGTTAGGGAACTTTGGGAAGTGGAAAGGGATGAAAAGGGTGTAGGATTTAGTCTAGGAAATGTTTACATAGTCCCAGCTAGGAAAACTGCCAAAAACACAACTTGGGGACAAATGGAGGCTATGCACCATACAAACAAGGAAATAAAACTGATGGAGGTATAAAGGGACCTGAACTTACTTGTAGAATGTTGATGAAAACTTCAATTTCCCTTTGAGAACCCTTGAAAGCGTGTTTTGTGGCTTTTGGAGAGAAAACGTAGCGTGGCTGCTGGAAAGCGCAACATGGTTGTCGGAATGCGCAACGTGGCTGCAGGAAAGCACAAGGTGGCTGCTGGAAAATGCAACATGGATGCTTGGAATTAGTTTTTGGAGTATCTTTTGGTCCTGAAAATGTTGGGGAAGTGCTTGCTAGGAGTGAGAGCTCTTTTTCTAATTAAATGAGTGAGAGAAATGAATTGTGATGTTCTTTTATAGCTTGTGGAAGTCAATTTCTTCATAGTGGTGAAGTGGCCCACAATATGTTTTTCACTTTTACTTTGAAAACTATGTATCTTTGGAACATTTGAATGAAACTTTAGAGCATTAGAACTTATTACATCATATTTGAAATAAATTACATTTTGAAACAAAAACTTTTGAGCAAATTCCCTATTACTACTCCTTCATTTGCCGGATTTATGAATGAAATGACAGATTTTGATGACTTTGACCCTAATGACCTAATGGTGACACTGAGATGAATGAGGACCATGATGATATGACTGAGATGATGATGATGACCTTTCAATGATGGCATATCCAACTGAGTGATGGAAATGACTAGATTCATGAATTTTTTAAAGTAGCAGTAATAGAACTAGACACACTAGCCAGTGAGCAAATTTTTATTTTGAAAACCTAATGAAATGATAACATTGAATTGAGACCCTAACAAAAACATTGTAAGAGAATATTTGATCACTGGTGACTGGCAGGACTGACAGATGCTACAACACCAAAGGATGGTCATACGTTGTTGCTAGAATCCACTCTAAAAGGATCTGGTGAAGCCACAAGACTTCTTAACTTGCATTAACCTTTGCTTGATACTTTTCTTATGTTAAAGAAAGAGTAATAGCTTGTTGCTTTTTACAAGCTCAAGTGATAAGTATAGAACCAAGACTAAAAACATAACTTGAAGTAGACTTGCAATCATCAAGGTCACCATCCCAATCTGAACTAGTGAAACCAACTAGAAAAAGAGTCCCTCCCTAAACTATAATGTATCCCAAATAGAATTGTACCCCAGATATATTGAGGTATCATTTTTGCTTCTTTCTAATGAATTTGATGTGGGGATTACATATACTATAAATGAGACCAAAAACAAAAGAAATATCAAGACAAATATAAGTGAAATATAAGAGGCTACCAACTAACTGATGGTACAAAGTAGCATAAACTTCAGGTGTATTATAGTTCGCAGTAAGTTTGTCTCCAGATAGAAAAGGAGATTGGGTCAATTTACAATCTTCCATGTGAAAACAATGAAGAAGGTCACATGCATACTTAGATTGGAAAAGATAAATTATTTCCTTGGTTTGCAAGACATGGAGGTCAAAAACATAATGTAAATATCCTAAGTCTATCATTTCAAACTTCTTTTGATGGCTTGACTTCACATGGGTTAAAATTTTAGGGTCAATACCAGTGAGGATAAGGTCATCAACATAAAGAACAAGAATTATGAGATCACTTCCTACATTTTTGGTGTAGACAGAGAGGTCAGAATAACATCTATAGAATCCAATGTCAAGAAGAAAGTTATCCATTTTTGTATATCAAGCTTGAGTAGCTTGTTTAAGACCACAAAGAGATTTATTAAGGCCACAAACAATGTTGGAGTCCCTCTGAACATATTGTTACATGTAGATTTCTTCTTGTAGGTCTCCATGCAAGAAGGTAGATTTAACATCCATATGATGGACCTCCCATCCAAGTGAGGTAGTAAGGGATATAAAAAGGAAAATGGAATTCATTTTGGTGACAGGGGAAAAGGTTTCATTGTAGTCAATTCCTTCAATTTGAGAGAATCCTTTAGCAACTAACTGGGCCTTATGCCTTATAATACTTCCATATGATGCATACTTAGTTATGTATACCCATTTACATCTAACAAGTTTTGTTTATTTCAAAAGAGGTATTAGTTCCCAAGTATTGTTTTCCATGAAGGAACTATTCTTCATTCATTGTTGTTTCCAAATATATATGTCCTGAAGCTTTTACAAATGTTTTTGGATCATGAGTATGATGTTGATCTACAGGATCACCAACAAGCTAGTCAACAACTACTTCATGTGTTGAATGAATCCATTTCAAAATTTATGGTTCTAATGCAGGTTCATATTTAATGGAATCATACGAAGGAATGAGAGCAAGCGGAGATGGATTTTCATCCTTAATGTCATCATTTGAAGAAGAAACCAAAAAAGAAAGAGAAGGTGGCAAATTTTTTGAAGATGGCTCACAGGACGAAGAGGGCACAACCGTCGAATTAGGCTTACAAGACAAGAGATTTTCATCAAATGTAACATCTCTCCTAATGATTATTTCATTAGAGTGAGGTTGAAGAAGTCTGTAACCTTTTACATCTTCATAATATCCAACAAAAATACACTTCTCACTTTTAGGCTGTAAAGCTTTCCTTTTTTCATTAAGAATGTGAGCCCATGATACGCTACCGAAGATACAAAAGTGGCTTACATCTGTTTTAATTTTAGTCCATGCTTCATCTAGTGGTATATTTCTCATAGTCTTGGCCCAGTTTTAATTCCCCGATTTGCATATGAGGCGAGGGGGTGTTGGATTTTCACACACAGCTCATTGGGAATCAATCACGTGGACTAACCACCACTCTAGGATTTGCACTAGGACCACTCAAAAGGTAATGATAATGTTTTGGAAGTTTACTAATGCCTATGGGTTTTGGTGTAATAGAAAACCTAACTTGAAAAAATAAAAATAAAAATTAAAGTTATTTTAAAGGGATTCAATTTTATATGACAAGTGAAATACACTTTACAATAAAGTTATGAATAACTTAAGTTTGCATGCACTTTTTCAAAAAGTAACTTAGAAAGAGATTTAAACTCAAGACCTCTCACTAAGTAAAGTAATTTTTAACAAAGTAAGTTATAGAAAAAATATATGTGGGGTTTGTTGTCGTTTTTGGGACTCTCCCTTGAATTGTGTGCCTACCAAAAAAGATGTGCTCATCCAAAAACTAACAACAATTTGAAACAAATTCCAAAATTCAACAACAAAAGGGTTAAATCTTAGTTAGCTTACCTAACAAATGCAAGTTTTGTTATTGTTTATGATTTGCCGAGATTGACAAAGCACATGAAAAAGAGCATGCATTGTCAAGAAAGAGTAGAAACCAAGAATATAAAAAGAAAACTAGAATATGAGCTTTATAAATTATTTAAAAAAAAAGGGCTTATTTGAATTGTATGCGCTAGATCTTATGAAAAATTTTGTATCTCGAGAAAACAAACATGTTTTTTTGATGAAGAAAAAGGTGTTTTTATCTGAAAACAATGTTTCAGATGCAATGCAATAGTCTGTTTAGGCCAAAACAATACAAAAAATAGAAGATCTAAAAAAAGTAGCAACATGAGTTTCAAGATCTCAATCACTAATGGGAGCAATTATTCAAACGAGTTTTAATACTATGTTCAGGTAAATATGGTGTTCCATACAAGACGAACACCTTTAATAACCACACACACAATTGGATCAAAATCACAACGCTAGTATTTTTATGTGGTTAAAATCCTTTGAGAGGAAAACAATCCATTACCTAGCCAATGCGACCATTTGAGGCAATTTTATTGATGCAAAATAAAATATTCTACATAAGAGATTTCTTGCAATTGATCATTAGCCATAACCCTCCATTCCCGTTAAATATAGATCATGGACTAATCGGGTGTTAAACCACAGATCAATAATGGTTAGTATGGAGGAGAGTATGAATCGTTGGATCAATTCTAAAACATATCGTGACCAACAAATTACAATGCAACTAATGCATATTAAAGAAACACATTAAAACACATGCTTTTACCTAATAGACACACTAGACCAAGTTGAACTTCAATAAATCCTAAGTGTGTAAATATCCTAACAACCAAGCTATGGTTAATTACTCAATGCTTGCCCACCTAAGGTGAGGGATACTTATACCATACAAACAACAATAAATCCTTCTAGAAAACTTAGAAATAACACAATTCCTCCAAACTGGTGACTAGAATTAAATGTTCCCTACAAATTTATAAGATGATTTTGGGAAAAATCCTTTGCTTTAAGATTTATTTCTTGTTATGGGACCTCTCAATCCAATTATGTGTTGAATATTTCCATTCATAAAAAATTCTTGTTATTATATGAAATCATGCCAGATATTAGAACTAACCAAGCACACACCACTAAATTGAATGGAAATCATATTGCTTACACCCTTTACTCGAATGCTTAACTATTTCTGGAATTTAGGATGCAACTCACAATCTTTGAGCCTGAGTAGAATGATACCTGCACCACAAGGGATGTACTAACCATGAGTGGGATGATCTCTGCGCTTCTTTCACTAATTCCAATTTTCTGTACCCTCATGAGGATTTACACGTCTGTACCCCAATTCCAAGAATGGAGCAAGCCATCATGATTGGCATGGCTTGGATTTCCCTATACAAACATAACTACGGAGTGGTTGAAATGACTTGGATTTCCTTATATACACAAAGATAATCATCATCCCCCATGTAACTTCTTTCTTGAAGGGGTTGGACAATAAATTTCTCAAATGACCAAAAACATGGCCTATGCAAACTCTGTTCTCCCAAAATTTATAATTGATAACTACATGGATTTTATAATGATATGGTGCCAATTGGTGTTTTGTAAGAATAGGTTTATTAAAAAGTTTAAATTTCTTCTTTGACATTATGGAATCAAATATTTGGACTCTTGTGTGTTAATTAACAAAGTTTCCAAGGCCAAACTAGTGCCCTTGTTGGCCCATGTATCTACTTCACCATTATTCTGACGTAAGACTTGAAAAAACATAGGAGAAGGAAAACTGGAGAGAGGATTTTTAATTTTCTAAAGAATAATTTACAATTTGAATCCCCGGAGGAATGCAATCACCAAATTCTTTGCAACAATGCTACAATCCCCATTTATTATTAATTTGAAGAATTTGCATTTATATGCCAAAGATAAACCTTGTAAGAGAGCATAGGTGTTTGTCTGGTTGTTGGATCTAAAGCATAAACCTTAAGTGAAAGATCCTTTTAATATTCCTTTAAAGTAAAGAATAACTCCCATGCTCCCGTCACCACTATTTTTTGTTTTTTTATAATAATTTCTAAACTGTGGTTTTTTATGTGTTTTGATTTTATTTTAATATATATTTTTAATTATATATATTTTTATTATTAGCCAATTTTAAGATCACGATTAAGCTAGACACAAAATTGGTGTATGAGACCCCTTGTTTGTGGGACAAGGGACCTACTTCCGTGCAGCAATTTGACTGATAAGTCTATGAAGGCATACATACTCTACCCCCCTCCAGTTTTGAATCTATGACCTCCTAGGAGGAAATACATGCACTTAACCATTAAGCCCACTTAAGCTATATATATAGTTTTAAATGTTAATTTTGTTTTATTGTTAATTTTTTTAATTTCAGTTTTTTTTGGTATTGTTTCATAGTTTTATTTATTTATTTTTAAGTTGGTGTTATGATTTTTGAAAAAAAAAAAGTTTTTTCTAAACATGTTTACAAAGGAGTTTGTTTGTTTGTTTTTTTTTTTTTTTTAAATTGTAAATTAAAAATAATACAATTAAATTTTAAATTTTTAAATAAAGTTAGAGGAGTTGATTTGAAGTGTTTTTTTTAGTAATTGGAGTAGTGATCAAGGTCGTGGTTTCAATTAGGACATTGGTCCTACTAGTAGCACCACTTTCTAATTCAAGGGTTGATTTAAAGGTTTTTGTTATGTTGTCAAGTGCATGATTCCAAATAAGTTAGAATTTGACTACTTCCAAAAAAATGTTGCTATTGATAGTGTCACTTTCTCATTCAAGGTTTGATTTTGATGGAAAAATATGGACTTTTTGTGTTAGATTTCTCTTTTTGAGGTCATAACCCTTGTTAAGTTGGTAATTATGTTCTTTAGATGACGATGGAGTTGTGAGAACCTTATAGTATGATAAAGAAGATGACAACATTTTTTAAAGGATTGGCCCACTAAGCTGAAGGAGCTTATGTGGGAGGGTATATTTTAAAGATTCAAATATTATGCATATTTATATTATTATAGATGACTATTCTGGCTTGAAAATTCATACATGTAGAATGCAAGCGAATATTCAATAAAAAAACTTGAAATTTATATTAAAATTGGTAACCTTTTTTGCCAATATTATCCATTTAATCATATATATGTAAAAAAATTGGCAAATTTTTAACCAATGGGCGAATATCATTTTTAGAAAATGTTCAAAAAATAGGCAATTAGAAAAAAATTTCCCCTAAAATTTTCCATGTTATGTGGTAGACAAGAAGAGATGGGAGACAACCAAGAGAGAGATCTCAAATTGAAGGTTGAACAAGACATTTGTGGTAGTAGTGAGCTACTAAGGAATGTAGAAATTTTGAATAATAAACACATATTCAACAGAGATTATCCCGATTATACACTATTGCGGAATACATGCATAATACATAACCTCCTCTACGTTGATCATCAATTTAGCAGCATCAAAAACAATGAAACATCAATCGCATGCACACATTAACACAGTATGTAACCTGGAGAAAGCTTACATCTGAAAACCCCACACTATCTGTATATTAATGATTGAGAACATGTAACATTACATAGTACAATACTCCTCACAAGTATCCAACACTATCTCCACCTGTTACACACAAAACTAGCTCAGATCCGAACAAGTCATAGGTTCAAATCTCCTCCGCTGCTTTGCCTACCTCCACTGCACAATCCTGCAAGAGAATGAATGAGTATGGCTGATCCAAACTCGTCTTTTTCTTGGCGGATCCAAAATCACGTGAGCACAAGCTATAATACTTGGTATTGGCCCACACTGCGCAGTCCTCATTGGCATAACTCAATCCCTACATGTGCAAATCTCATGCACAACTGATAGTCACAACTCACCCTTTCACTTACCTCTAACACCTGTCTCTGTTGAACTGTCCATGCACTGAGTTAACTGATGTATTCTTTAGTTTCTTTATGAGTTAATAATTAGTGAATTAGTTTAACAATTAATTCACATCACTCATCACTAGTCTATTTGCAGTTAGACTAATTACAACTAGTTTAACCAAGTCAAACTGAACACAACTCCATCAACTCCACATCCAACTCCACAGAAATTCACATGCATGAGTTCTAACTGAAGTCCTCCATGCAATATCTCAACTAACACATAAGAAACCACGTGATTCCTTTTGTCAGCTGCATGTGCCACATCTGTAGCTCGAACTGAAGTGCTCCAAGAGGATAAGATAAAGTTTATAGTCTAAATATTATTATGAGACAATAATATTTGACTTTTCTATTTTTAACCTGGCAGTCTAAAAATAGACTTTGATCACTCTTGCTATGAACCAGAAATAGAAGTCCATCTATTTTTCCCAACATGACCAATCATCCATAAACAGCATCCTGCAACTCATAGACCATGATCCATATGTCTAAAAATAGACATAGTCTAAAAATAGACTTTGCGCCATAATTTGCCTGCGGGCCCACTTAGTGAAGGCAACTCCTTTCCACTAAGCTCCATCATCTTGTTGCATTCTCAACAAGGAAAACCCTAAAGATTGTCTTCCTAGAGGTTTCAAACATCATTGTTTCAAGGAAATTTCTACTAGTCATGCTTGGACAAGATGTTGATAGTATATCTAAAGGAAATTAGGAACAATCCATATGACTAAAATTATAGTCATCATATTCATTATTAGGGTGTCAACATATGTGGAAATGACGGGGGGGTGCCCACCACCCTGTTGCCGCCTATCACATTTAAGAGGGGGGGTTGGCATGGATATCTAGCCCCATGTAACCACTCATGTTAATTGTCATACATTCCCTCCACATTAAGATGACAACTTGTATTTTTTTTGTGAGCTCTCATCCTAATATTTGTGGCTCTGTGTTCTTCGGTAACCACTATGGCATTCCCTCGCCACAGGTTGGATTATTTCTCCTATGACATTAGCTTATAGATACCTTATCCATATGTTGCAGCCCCATGTTTCTCTGCAATCCTCATGGCTCGACTCCACTACAAGAGGAACATCTCTCCCATGGAGTTGGATCTATGAGAATTCAATTACACGATGGTATTAGCTCTTGGGAAGATGACCTTCAGTATATGCACCTGTTACTGACCCTTGATGCATGGAGCAAGGTGATAGTGGTTAAGGAGGAAATCTTTGGGACATAATTAGTGATGACATCACAAGATAAAACTAATGCAGGAGGTGGCTAGCAAGGATTTGACCTTTGGTTGAAGCATTTCCAAGCTTGCTAGGATGGAAATATGGGGTAATTTGTTCTCTGTCGAATCTCTACAACACTTTCATTTTGTTAGACTTTTCATGGTGGACTTTAGTTCATGGTTTATAGAGAATATTGGTGGTGTGTACTATCATCAATGTGCCTAGGCTTATATGGTTGTTGTACCCCTCTTCTTTTTTAGTTTATCCTCTATTAAAAGTTTCTAAATTATGGTCTAGAACTTTTTGGAAACTATGTGTTAAATTTATGTTAATACTGTTATGAATCCTATCAACCTATTTCATTCATTTTTCTATCTAGTGGGGGTTGTTCTTAATTTGACCTTTCATATCTCTAAGTATCATGCCTTGTCAGCGAATGTGTTGCTTCTAGAGATTTGGAGGCAAAGGTCCTCAAGGTAGGCCTCGAGCTCAATCCCAAGCTCAGAACACTGTGTCCATATTCCATTCTTCCACCCCTCCGAAAATCCAACAGTAAATTCGCTAAATCGAAGCCTTGACTACAAACAACTACTAAGCATACTCTGATTCTGAAATCCAAGACAAAGTAGACAATTCGGTTGCTAACCATCATAGTATCAGGGGTTGACAGAGTCAATATCTTAACTCCAATATCCTTCATTGGCAAATGAAGATGCTCCTGGGTAGGGTCCTGAAGGAAAAGTACGAGCATGGCAATGATATCATCTCTTGTATCAATGAAATTCAACTGGTCCAATGCCACCAACATTTCTTTGTTGTTAGCCTAGATGCTCATTTGGCCCACATAGAGAGCCATCTATAGTGTGGCCCTAAACCTCTAGCTCTAGTAGGTATAAGTTCCCAGGATCCGACCTCTGTCACTTCGTTAAAACTTGAATTTTCATCCAACCTCTTGGCTTATGTTTTTTACTTTCAACATAATAATTTATTTTAGCAATTATGTATGTAGCAATAACTAGTATTTGAATTTTGACATATCTAGACCTTTGTCTATTATCAACAATTATGGTTTCCCTTGTGGTAGACTACAACATGTCTTAGTTTAAATAATGAGCTTCAGTTTTGTATGATGATATTTTGAGGCAATAGAAATCTTAATTAAAAGATTCATCATAAAATGGTTATTGACAAGTGATATGGATGACAAGTGTGAGCTTTGATCCACTTACGTGTGTATAGGGAGTGTAACACAAGCCTCACACGTTGCCACTCCCTCGAGGTAACCCCATGGAAACCTCAAAGAATGAATGACCTCATGGGACTTGAATCTTGATCATTAGTGAAAAAAATTCATTTCACACTCAGAAATCCAACATCTTTAAAGAAAAATAAATTGAAACTTTTATTTATTGTAATTTAGTCTATATAAATATAATTGCAATATAATTATAATCTCTATTTAAAATAATAATAATAATAAAGCGTCCATATAAATTTTTTTAAATGAATAGTCTAACTAATAAATGAAATCGCTTATTTGGCCAAAATTAGGCAATACAATTTTGAGAAAGAATGTGATTTCTTATTGTTTAAAATGCATTTTTGAATGATAGTCTAATTTACAAACAAAATGGTCTATTTCATGACATTTTTTCTGGTTAATTTTAACCAAAATATGACATATTTTTAAAAATTTGAGTTTAAGTTGTTTAATTTGTAGAATTCGAGTGCCTCAAGGGGCTTTTCAAGGTGTTCAATCCTTTTATGCATTCAAAAATGCATTTTAAAAAACAAAAAAGCACATTCTTTCTTGAAATTGTTTTGCCAGATTCTGGTGAAAAAAATCTATTTCATTTATAAATTAGACTACAGCCTTTTAAATGCATAAATAAACTTAACACCTTCAAAAACATTAAAACACTGAAACTTTACAAATTAAACAACTTAAATGTATAATTCTTAAAAAATTCTTCCAAATTTTATGCAAATTTGAGAAAGAGTACCCAAAAAAAAGGAAGCACATTTTTTAAAATGCTTTATATATTACACATTTTTTCATTTCTATTGGTAATGCAACGAACTTCTCTATGGGCAATAATGTCAACTTTTGGATTTATATTAATTTAAAAGAAATTGTTGCTCCCTTCTTTTTTGTTCAGATAGTGATACAATCCCACAATGATCTTACCCTACTCCGTGAATTTGAAGTCAAAGGTTTATATAGTTACGATAAAAACATGATATTATTGGTGATGTTATGTTGGGTAACGTAACCATACTTATTGTTTTT